>JAGFPH010000409.1:171280-196555 GCA_018207615.1 Philaenus spumarius | reverse complement strand
ATATTCCAGAAATACCAAATTTCATCAAAATTGGACGGTTGGTATGGTCTCCAGCTCTGTACACATCCTTACAGACACACGGACAGACATCACAAAAAAAAAAACTTTTTTGGGTTCAGGGAGCACCAAAACAAATAATTTCACTACAAATATTTTTGGGTTTTTGGAGCACCAACACATATAATTCCACTAAAAAATTTGTTGGGGTTCTGGGTGCACCAAAACAGATAATTCCACTAAAAATTCAAATTCGAAAATTTGAACGAAAACAATACTTTCTCCATATACTATGTATAGGGTGGAGAAAGTAAAAGAAGACATAATTATTTATATTTTATATATTCTATTAAATGGAATCCAAAGTTTAGTCAAAATATTACTAACATATACAGATTCACAAATCTTACTCAAGTAGTAAAATTAATCTCTGTAAAGCCCCAATGTTAATTTGATAGTTTATAAGAAATAAGTTTATTTTTGTAAACTTAATGAAGAGTAATCAGTGTTTGTATAATTAAATATTTCTTACCTTGGTGTTGTGAATGTGGCGTAGACTATTCCTTCACTTGCTAAATACGTCATGCCTTGAATTTCATTGAAATAAAATGGATAATCACCAGGAAGGGAACAGTTCATACGAGCTTTCACAAAAGTTGTCCAATTGTCTCGCATCATCATTTGGCCACCTCCGATATCATTCTTACAAACCCTTGCAATGCGAGAATATATGATCTGAAATAAACAAAAAACGGAAACTTAATACAAAATACTTACCAAGTAACAATAATGAAGTTAATTACTAATCTATTTGCAATGTGGTAAGCAACTCTTCAATGTGGTAAGATTTGATAGTTTTATTAGTTGTTTTAATATAATGTGAAAGACCTACAGAAATAATTCACATATTGTACTGAATATGAGTTGTAAAATACTTACTTTGCCACAGTTAATGTACTCCACAGCGCTCTCTCGAAACATAAAGTAAACAAACGCATCAGTCTCGAAAGATCCGACAAACTGCGGCTCGTTCAGCCATTTTGAATTGTACTGATTAGACCTTAAAAAGATGTTGGTAGGGCCCATGTCACGGGTAATGGCAGAATCGGCACCTGAGAAATCTGTCGGGCTTCCAGCATAATATTGGCCATCCAGAGTCATAAGTGCTGTTATGTTGGAATGTGGGCTGTAAGGGCATTTTGCTACTCCTTTTACCCATTCTGTAACTCTGCTGATCCCCTCCATCTGTAAATTACAACAAATTTGTTGTACTATTCCTTATTTATGTTTGTTACAATAAACAGATTCATAATTTTTGCAATAAGTTAGTTTTATTGACCAACTTATTTTTATGTCAAACCCTTTATGGTTAAAATATTTGTACATAAAAACCTTTTTCTCTAGACTATACCTGTTGAAGGTTTATAATAAATTACCCTACGAAGTAGATCATAGAATAATAAAGTTGTTTGTTGTTTTTAGAGATAAAACTTATACCTTAAATCAGAGTTGCTAAAAGTGTGGTCACAGAGGTTCGCGAGCCCATACCAGAGGGTCGGCAAATAGCATAAAAACTTCAATATATATTGATATAAATGGCCCTAGATAGACTCACAAACCAGTACATAGAAATCCAAGTGAATGCTTTTTCTAGCTAGAAGATAAGGTCCCTAAATTATAACATTGAGTCAATCGCAGCTTGTAGCAGGCTGGTATAGCCAAAAATATGAGTAGTATGTATCATTATAGGAATAGATGTTTTTTGTTTTGGGAGGGGGGTCCGTGAATTGGGTACGTTTTAAGGTAGGTCCATGGTGTCTATGACTTTGAGAAACTCTGCTTTAAATGTTAAGATTATGTTGTATTTGTGTTTAATTAATTAATTTTTAGCAATAAATTTCTTTACTTTATGCCAGTTAGACTAGTGGAGACGGAGGGAGCAGCATATAGTGCAGATAAATTGAAAGCCAGGTTCGAACTGTATAACACCTTTAGGTTCCCACAACAATTACGTGCAGCAATTACTTTGAAAGTTAATTTGCATACTATTATACTATAGTTCATTTTATACAAATTTAGCCATACAAGTTCAGGCATTTGTCACACTCTTGGCATTTGAATAATAAACTTCGTGTTATTTCAAGTTTTTAATACTAATAACCACAATTTTTGTTTCTCTAGACCTAGACCACCCTAGAAATCTGACAGACATTTATCACAGAAAGACGAGAGTCAACTAAGTTTTGACAAATTATTCTTCTTTCAACAATCATATTGATTAATAAAGGCTGTCATAGAACCTGCTTTATAGGTGTAAGCAACATTTCATGCAATTATTGACTAGACACAGCTACAACAGGTTAGGTCGAGAAAGTAATACAACTTAACAGCCTAGATTGTTGACAGGTAGATGTGTTATTATTGTTGGTCATATTTTGTGTGAGTGTCATAGGAAGAAATATTTATCAAACAGTGACAGCCCCAGCTCTGCATTAGGTCATGCACTGGATGCTTCTCATTGATTTATATGTGTCTCCTTCTTATTTTAGGCTTTCACATCATGTAGGCTTTTTAGTTACTGATTATTTTAATGAACAAAACTATTTTTAGTGAATTTATTAAATACAGAAGTTTTATATTACCACCCAAATTTAGTAAAAAAGTCTAGTAATCTCATCTTATTTATTATTATAATATTTCAGATTTAAGGTTAAAAGTAAGAACTTTCTTACTGGAGTAAATTGTAAATGGGGGAGGAGAAGGCCATCTAATAACATGCCCAATTTTAAAGATCTTTTAGAGACAAAAATAATACTGTTTTAAAATTGCATCTGACCTAAGAAGTCTTCAACTTCTCCTTGTAAAAAAACCCAAACGTTATATTTTGTCTACAATAGATTGTAAATTAAAGAAAAAAATTGTGTGACAGGTACCCCTCACATCGTAAATAAATATAAACAACTATAAATAAAAAGTAAAGATACTTAATAATAAAGGGCCCACTAACAGCGGACATAGTATATTCTTGGCTAAAGGTACATTGCTGAGAAGACGATTCCTAGTTAACCAAGGGAGGGGGACGCTAGATGAAAGCATCCAGAGATGCATTATAGACTATAGACATTATAGTTAGTCTGGAAGTGAACGCGTCCGCGATTAGACTCAAATTAAATGAACCAACAGAGTAGTCGTTTGTAATGATTCAGTAAACGTTTTAACTGATCATGGGTTTACCGAATTATTGAAGAACCTGCTCGTCATCGTGCTCGTACGTCCGCACGAGGACAGAAAGGCATAGCCCGAACAGGGAAAACGCCGGCGCCGCTTCAGGAGCCGGACGCAGGAGAGCCGAGCCCAAGGAGGCGGGGCCCGTTACAATTGCCATTATAAAATTTACAGAATAATACAGACAACAGTAGGCCTACCTAACAAAACATGTGTAAACCAAATACGTATTTATAATTTTCATCCGTTATCAAAGTTATGATATTCAAGTTATTTTAAATATGTAGCCTACATTGCTGGAAAACTATGCCTTTTGTGGCACAAGTTAATTTGACAATTCCTTATCTTATCTTATTACACGAGCAATTCTTGTATATTTGTTTATAAATTTATTTCGGGGATCTCGCTAACGGCTCTAACGATTTTGATGAAAATTTGCATATAGGGGTTTTTGACGTCAGGAATCGAATGCGCTAGGCCTTATATCTGCAAAAATGCGCATAAACTCGGAAAAATGAGCATACAATTTAAACTCTGAACTTCTTTTATATACCACCTTTGAAGTCACTAAGTATAGGCGAATAGAAAATATACAAGAATTCCTCGTTTAATAAGAAAAGATTTAACAAACATAGATCATTAACAACGTATCAGGTGGTATAATTTTCAACTTATTTCTTTATTCAAACACCAAACGTAACTAAAACATTATTTTTGTGCTGTTATTAACTGTTCTGAAAACCTTTTCACCAGTTTCTGCATTATTTGCGTTTCTATAAAGGTAATATAAATTATCTAATGATTATTAATTATTTTTTACTTCTAAAATACATAAACAATATCGGTATTTGTTTACTTTAACTTGTCAATCAAAACTACTATAAACACACAAACCTGAACTTTTTTCTTAATGAATATAGTATTTATACACTTCACTGATGCCGGGAAACCAATATTTAACCATCTTCAACACGTACAACATTAAAAACATTAAAAACTTTCAAATAAAAAGTTCCTTATGGAGAATTACATTGTAAAGTGCCGACATGTTTTTCTCACCGATCTACCAGCGTTGCCGGATTGTTCTTGTTGTTTTGAAACGAACAGTTTAGGCAACTCATTCGAATTATAAATAATGTGATAATACGACGAAATATTATAATTATACAAATATTATAATCATACTGTTATCGGAAAAATACTGTGACTAAACAGTTTAGGTAAGTCCTCTAGTTTTTTTTAATTCTAATTATATAAAGTGATAATACGACGAAATATTATAATTATACAAATATTATAATCATACTGTTATCGGAAAAATACTATGACTAAACAGTTTAGGTAAGTCCTCTAGTTTTTTTTTTATTCTAATTATATAAAGTGATAATACGACGAAATATTATTTCTCAAATGAGGCAACCTTTACTATCTAGTTACCTTGATTTATACACACCTTAATTAGTACAATAACTTATTGTTCGATTTGGCAACGTTGATTAATTTCCATTTTAAATACGCAGTTAAACGGTACTTCCTATTGTTTGATGCATTTGTTTACATAATTATGTTTGTTACATTATTTTCACATTTTCTTGCTTCGTGGATACTTTTGGGGTTCATATTGTTTAGTTTATTTAATTCTTACATGTTTGGTGTATGTGAAGTGATTTATTTTGTTATAATTACGTCAAATATCGCGGAAAAGTCGAAACTTAACCTATACAATTTCAAGTTTTATTTCTTTCATAACTCCTACAAATATTATTTGCCGGGCAAATTTTTGTTGTTTCTACCATCAGTTAGGTGTGTTCTTTCATGTTATATCAAATTCCCTTAGAAATCGATTGACAAGTTAAAGTAAATTTTTACCACAATATCAAATATGGCCTATTCGTTGGATAGGTTACATAACCTACATGTACCTATAGAGGTTTTTGAACGTCAGGGTTCGAATGCGCTAGGTTTTATATCTGCAAAAATTTTAATGAAATGTTAGAACTAATTACACTCATGTTTGAAAAAAAAATTAAATAAAAAGTTCAAATTTACATAAAATTGAAAAATATTCATATTTATTCGGTATGCGATTCGTATTTACATACATTTTCCTAAAAAAAATACTGGCGATGCTCGGTCTCCCAGGTACTGTAAGTAGGCCTAGTAATGCGGCAATCTATAGTATTGTGTAGACTCACTGTCTAAAATTTTGGACAAACAACTGTATGTAAAAAAAACCCAAAGCTATCAAGGGAGCTAAATAGACCAACAGAAATGTGGAGGTGTCACTCTAAGAAGTTCATCAAAATACTTGGGAGGTTTTATCAATCATTTTTGCCAAATTGCCAAATGTAGTAATTTTTATTATTTATGGACGTGTCATTATTATGTTTACTCTAAAAAATAAATCTGTGATCTATACTTTTTAAATGTGTGCGTATATCTATGCAGTAAGTTATTATTTTTTTGTGCAATGTAGTTTTTAAGTTCTGTGTTGGGCTGAACTTATTGGGAAATATTATTTTTAAGTTATAAATGTAAAATTATTGTATTTGTTATGCATTGAACATTAACAAATTAAGTAAAATTACGCCTCTCTGCAAACTTTAAAAACGAAACTCATCCAGCGCTTCTGCTGAAAGTTCCTATATTATGTAATAGTTAACATAATTAAAACATTTGAAAATAACACTTATCAACTAAGCTCACCCCAGTGAATATTCATTCAATAACTATAAAAACAGTTAAATTACCTCTCTCCAGGTACAGACAGGTGAAAATGCATTTGTTCCACAGCTAAAGAGTTTCTTCCCATTAGAGAGCAGGACTTTGATGAAATTATGACAATCTCTTTCAGTCTGTCCTTTGTCCTGACAGAGTTGGACCTTCTCCGGTGGAGCGAGCCACACAGCCTTCTCATTAAATTTTAACGTCCTCAGGTCTAGTCTGTATAGAGTATCCCTATCAACAGATAACATGTCAAGTTTAGTACACAATTAATGAAGTGCAAGTTTGTAAAGCTGACAGCGAAAATACACAACACAAAATGTGTCATGAGTAGTAAAACAACTTTGTGAGGGCAATGTCGATAACAAGAAATATTTTAAAACTGTTTTAGTTATAAATGGAATTTTCATTTTTAAACTTGAGGAAACAGGATGTTAAACTATCTTTTGTTAAACTCATTTTAATCAAATTTGGATTATACCAAATGCTCACTGCATTTTTGTAATCATGTTAATTAGATTTTTAATTTTAATGGTAGTTGCTTGAAAAAATATCAAGCTTTCTCAAAAAAAGACTTTATTTTAATAAGGGTTTCAACAAACAATTTGGGAAATAGGTATATTCACGACGGTGCTGAATAGCTGCAAAATGGTTCTCACGCCATTCTGAATATTGGGAGTATCTTCAATACACAAAGCATCGCTTAACAATTTGCCAACTTGTTTAATTAATGCAGTGGCAAAAGTGAGTAAAATATTTATGCATAGTTTCGTAATTATAAATTTAATTTAACGTAACTGTAAGTTGCAATTAATTAACGTAATTCGACTTATTTTCCAAACAAGTAAAAACGAGACCCCAAGGCAATTTAAAACTATAATAGGTCAACAATTCGCAAGAGGCATATTAATAGACTATCGAACGGTATTTAGTTTTCGATTAAGGTTATGAAGTCAGCTGACTTTTCATACAACAATCGGCCTCTTCTATAGTCGATAGCCTCCGATCAAACCGTTAACCAATACAAACAGGCGTTACTTTTGTGCCAAAGCCTATTGTTTTAGTTAATTTAAGCTGCCGTTATTATGGCTAATTAAGACAAAACACAGCATCAAGAGTTCAATCTGATATAACCTCGGCCATTGTTCTCGCTACTACAAACTTTATGCCCCTATTATACTTTCAGCAATTTTTCATAATTAAAAATTTCACCGAGTCTTGAAAGAGCAAAGGTTACGTGTAGACATAACGATTTCGAGTGCGATTTTAATTAGTGTTGAAACCGTGTAGCTAAATTCGTTCTATTGCTCATAAGAGTATTAATGACTACATATCAATAAGACGAACAGTTTAAATGGGTAGGATTCAGATCAGGAACGTAGGTATAAAAGTGAGTTTGCGCCATTAGTCGCTAGGAGCTCTCACGGCGCGTTTTTGATCCGACTGTCATGTGACCGTGACCGTCAATTCCTAGCGGCCGATGGCGCAAACACACTTTTATACCTGCTTCCCTGGTCTGAATTTTTAACATTGGAACTTTTCGTCTTATTGATATGTTGTCATTGGTATTATACAGGGTGCGGCAAAACCGACTAAGCAGTTTCTATCGAATACCACTCGGGCTGTGGTGGGGGTAGGCAGTCGCGCGTAGTCTGCCTTTGTTCCTTTAGCAATCCCATTTCAGTAATCAGTAGCCAACATGGTTTGGACCGGTGCACATCGTGGATTTACCGTAAGGGCGTATTATGAAAACAACAGATCTATGATCGCTACCCAACGAGCTTTTCGGAGACGGTTCAACATTACGCGCAACAATGCCGTTCCTAATGCAAACACGATTCGGTCCTGGGTTCGGCAGTTGGAGGAAACTGGTAGCACACTAAGAACAGATACACATGGCACTAAGAACACCAGAAAATGTGTAGCGGGTGAGAACAGCAGTTCAACAATCACAGATGCGTTCTGCTTGAAAACATGCAGTTGCATTGGGGGTTTCAGACCGCAGTTTGAAAAGAATTAATTCTGCAGTTCGATTTGAAGTTCCATCCCTTCAAAATAATGATTGCTCAAGAATTGCGCCCAGCAGACTATGTCAACCGTCAAAATCTGTGTGAGCAAATGCTTGCACAGGTCCATCCGAATGCAGCGATGAGGCACATTTTCACACATAAGTGGATTCGTGAATAAACAGAATTTTCGCTACTGGGCTGAAAATAACCCCAGAATTACTCAAGAAAGACCCCAACATTCCCCTAAAGTGACAGTGTGGTGGCGCCGTATCACAATTTGGTGTGATAGGCCCGCACTTTTTTTAAGGAGGAAGGCGTAACCGTTACCGTGAATTCCACACGTTATTTTTCAATGTTGCAAAATTTTCTGCAACCCAGAATTGACGAGATTGTTGAAGAACATAAATTGGGGAACTTCTGCCATCAGGATGGAGCTACGGCTCACACAGCTCGAATTTCACTTGGTGTTTTGAGAGAAATGTTTCCAGGACTCCTCGTCTCTTTGAAGGGTGATGTCGAATGGCCTGCTCGGTCACCAGATTTGAGTATTTGTGATTACTTTATTTGGGGATATCTGAAGGAAAAGGTGTTCAAAAGTCACCCTCACACCCTACCAGAGCTAATAGAGCGGATTATTGAAGAAGTGAACGCCATACCTCAGGATATGTGTGCAAGAGCTGCTCGAAACTTCAGAGGTCGTCTACAACAACGTATTGATGCTAACGCCCGCCATCTTGAAGACATCATTTTTAAAACTAAATGAATGTAAAATAGTATGTTCTACTAACTTAAAAAATACAAAAATTTTCTCTCTATATATCGACATTTATTTTTTTATTGCTCCTCAAAACTGCTTAGCTGGTTCTGCCGCACCCTGTACTGTCATGTCCAGGAAGTCATGGCAGTTGGACCAGAGTACCGATTGTTTTTACTTTAAATTATACGGACTATTTGTAAAACTCTACATTTTTGTCAACACAGTACTTATTCCTGGTTTTGCCATTGTGTAAGGAAGGCCTTATGTGATCTTGACCTCACAGAATACTACCGCGTTCCTAGTATAACATCACACAGCTATCACTAGAGGATGTTTACAGTAAAAGACAAAGTTGTTGTGAATAACCTCTGTTTGTTTCAAGAAAACAAATAACTTCTGGAGCCGTCTAGGTTTATGTTATCAGAAAATGCAAAGGCCGATTTTACCAGAAACAGCAATCGACACACAGATGAAGAGTTATTCAAAATGAAGTTGGTTAAATATTTCAACGCGAACAGGTTTTTGGTGGTGGTGCTACACGAGTGGGAGGAACGAATCAAAATATTGTTTCGTCGAAATGCAAAATGTTTAACCTTCACAATATAACAATCAAGTAATTAGAAGAGCACACGAGTTACTTCCTGTATATTAAAACGAACTGTGATTCTGGTTTCAAAATGTCACATTTACAGAACATTTCTCTTATCTTGTCAAAGATAAGACAAATCTAGAGAAATATAAAGCTCACAGTTACAGTAAAGTAGTTCCCTTATTTAGTTAGAAACATTTGTAAAGATGAAACGTTTGAATCTTATCAATTTACTATAATTCACTAATTTTAGAATTCACAATTAACTTAAAACTCGTCAACAATAAACAACCATAGCCTAGGGGGTTAGTTAAACATGACTTGTGTTTCATTTCTGACAACAGAACATTGATAGGCAAAATTCCTTTGCGTTTATTAACGATGTTTTATTTTCTAAAGATAGGTTATGTTTCTTACCTTAAATAGCTATACGACTAGGAGAAACCCATGCGTGCTCCGCACGCCAACCTCGTTGGAACCTTTTATATTATACATAATCAAGTTATGTTTTCTTTATAATAAAGGTGTAGGATTAATAATAACCTCAAAGCTAAAATGTTAAATGTTCAAATCAAATTATTTCGCATATTTTATAACAGCAGTTATAATAAAGCTTAAAAGAACCAGTAAGGCTCAGGTCTACACTTTAATAAAAACCTAACCTAAAAGTTAGAAATACAAATAATTGCTTCAAAGTTTTAAATCAGCTTTAATGGAAATATTAGAGCAAACAGCTGTTTCATCTGTTATTTTATTCAATTGGTTGCTATGGTAATGAATGTAAATGCATTCAAGAAATATGTGTTCGTTCATCAGTCTAGGCCTAACCTAAGAATTTTGTCCGCCTAAATGTACAAATATTGAAATAAAAAATGTTTTTATCAAAATGAGTTACCGGTATAGCCTGTGTTTCTCAGGGATAGTGTAGCTTTTTATTAGTAAAACTATTTTTTTAATCGGTTCAGTAGTTTTAAAGATTACCACTACATACAAACAAATTTTACCTCTTTATAATATTGCTATAGAAAATATGAAGACCTAAACACACACAAAGTTTCTATGATAACTTCTACACTGCAGAAATTAATAAATAATTAATTATCATAACTTCTATAATTAATAATAATTTTGAAACATTAAGGAATTTGGTTTCATAACGTGAATTCTAATGCTTCTTACCACTTCAATATTAAGTAAAAAAAAACAAAGTATAGACAATGCAAATTAAATTAGTGTTAGACACTGTTTTATTGTTTAGCAAACAAGTTTGAGGTTAAGTAAAACTGTTATTAGTTGCACTGGCATATTACCGATTACAGAACAGTTTAATTCCCGTGTTACTCAACACCTACACTTACTCGTTACACACAACCTTTATTGTAACAATGAGCCCGCAATGAGGGCACTGAAATTTGATATCCAAGTTACACGGAGCTGAAGCATGTTGTATATAAGTAGGCTTATCTTCTATTCCTGCGGTTATTGGAGTCTATGTTATGAACGCCTTATTGCTTCCTAGCGTATACAAAGGAGACACGATGCTAAATGATCACTTTTGGGAAACGAACGTTTTAATTTCCAAAATCGTCTTTCTTTTGCGATTTATATCATGCCCATAGTTAAAAAATCAATATTTTTAAATTTATTTATGCAAATGGCGAATACAATATTACCATTGATCAAAACCAATTATCAAGAGATTATTAATAATTATTATTTAGTATAATGAAAAAAAGATCGTAACAAATCCTACATACATTTTCAATAGAATATAATTTTATACGATCAATATGTATCGTAAATAATGAAGTAACACTTGCATTGCGTTTCCCTACAAAATTGACAAGATAATTTACTGGGAATAATTTTATAAATTTGCTATTTACATTGTGCCATACAATGTGCTGAAGTCTATACACTCTTAAAACCCTCTTTAACCCCTACAGTTAAATCATTACCGGCGAAACACTGCTATTGACGCTATTTTTGTCCATGTTGAGCATTTTTAATTAATAAAGACGAATAATAATAAGTCTGGACAGTTTAAATAGTTACAAATTATTAGGTCTTAATTAATTGACTGAAACCCTTTCAGTTTAACATGTAGGCTATACAATTCCGTCATAGATATTTGTATCGACCGTATATTATCGCAGAAATTCTCAGGTAATAATCGATAAGTTCACGCAAAACTTTCTAAACCTTACCGTCATACCCCGCCTACTACCAAGCGTAGGCCTAAGTGCGAACATTTATCCCAACAAATACACGAGACCAAAATGTACACAAGCGTAGACACGCTGATGTTTCGTCCTCGCTATAAAACTTCCACAGACTTCCCTCTCGCTGACGCGCATAAAATCCGATATCAAACTGTCTCATTTTAATAAAACAATATAAAACTTTCTACGAGTCAATAAAGCCTTTGTTTTATTCTTAATTGTTGGCTCAGCGACCATATGGTGTTCTGTGTGTTGCACAACTGTCGCACGGGGGATCTCGAGGTATGGAGAAAGGAGCGGAGGGCGTGATAAACTCAAAATCAACAAGGTTATGATTCAATGTAAACATAAATCATTTGGGTCGTTGTTGACATTTTCGTTTCTACAGCAGAAAGTGGTTCAATCACTAAAGACTACAAGCTAGTATATAGATCGGTCAATAAAATGTGGCCAACATGTTGATATTGTTGTTGGCAACATGTAGATACAAGTTGAGGGGATACTCAGCAACATCAGACGGCATGGCAACAAAGTGGCTCGTATCACTGTAGATATCATTATTTGTGCATCTTTTATTAGTTTTAGTTGGTATAGGCGGGATTTATATGTACTACATATTTTTTAACTGTATGTTTACATATCGCAGAGTAACTGCAAGCCTTGTTGATGGCGGAGTAGCAACACGTAGGTCGCATTCTTTTCTTCGAAATCAGATTTTGTTAATCTGGCGAAATTGCGGAACGAGTTACCATGGTTAAAAAGTAGCCCAGACATCACGTTGTCGCCAAGGATTGTTCCGTTTTTTAAAAGTCTCCCTGCCATCGCCTTCCTTTTCGTTTTTCGGCATTTGCAGCAATAATTATGACTGCAGCACAAGCACCAGTGGCGAAAGTCTTTTTCATTATTATTCCCACAAAACTTAGTTTCGATTAGACGAGCAACGCTGTTGAGAACTTTTATCTAGATACAAGTAGCTACACAACAAATATGTTGCCAAGGCAATATGTTGTTAAGGCAGGATTAACCAGCACTAAAAACATTTCATAAGCAGTTTTTATCACCATTACAGAACCGTTCAACTTAATAATTCTATCAAGTAAAAACTAGTAATGCTAAACATGTTTTTTTTTGTAAGATTAGATTTTTTAAATTGTTTTGTAAATTAATAATGTGTGGTAAAAATTACGTTTAAGGAAATTATACGAATCTAATATTTTTAGACTAAAACTATTTATTTTAAAGACTTTCTGACTTCCACAGCGTTGGCAATCAAGCGGACTATAATAAAATCACCGAAGATATCAAAGTGGCGCAGTAGTTAAAGGCGTCCAGTCCAACCAAGGAACCTCAAACTCAATGCGTTGATTAGTTACTAACGGGTTACTTGCACATACGCCGCTCCCCCGTTTTTATTAGTTTAACATATTAAAGTAAATGCGAAATATATAAATAAAATAACAGTTACTTAGTAACGTTATCTATCTATTTTTAATTCGATTGTGGTTAATTTTAAGTCCTATTAATCAGTTCATAAATAAATATCGACATAGTCCTAGATTAAAAATTTGCCCACAATAACTATTTAAATTCATCAACTTTCTTAGAACACCCCAAAAACATATTACTCTTAGTACATGTGTTCTTCAAAATAACAACACACTAGATTCAATGTTCTCTAATTTCACAAATTTGTATTTAAAACACTAGAGGGCCCCCTAGTCGCTTCACTCATCAGCTCACGCGGCAACTCGAGACTCGCTCTCTATTTACACTCGCAACGAATCAAATGAAAATAGATTATTGTGTACTCTGATATTTTCACGGAAATTGCGATTAGTTAAGGCAAGGGTTACCTGGATCCTGACGCATGTACAGTAGGGTCAGAGGCACTTTGATCGGGGTAGGGTGGTAGGGGGTAGTTGTTACCTGGATCCTGACGAAATAGGGCCAGATTTTTGTGTGAAACAGAAAATATTTTATATAACAGAGATGTCTTTATCAATTTTTTAACGCTCATTCAAAAGGGAGCATTACATCTTTACCCCTACTTCCTGAACAAAAGAATCCTGTTATTTCCATATGTCTATCTAAATTCGTTAGTCACGCACTGTCCAGAAACCTATACCAGCATGTTAAGTTAAAACATTAAACTTAAATCACTTCATTGAAATTCAGCATTTGTGTTGAAGAGCTTCAACAAATTATTTTGAAGTAATTAATGATTTTCTTTTTAAATTTTCTATTAGCGACGGTCGATAACAGAGACGGACGCGTTGATCCAGCTGATCCCGTATCACACCTTAATACAAGGAGATAAGACGAGTAAATCCGTTAAGTGGTTCTGGTTACAGATAATATTTTAAACCTTGTCTTAAACAGATGGTAAACGAGTTTCAAGGACTTTCGGTCTGTAAGAAAATAAAAGTTTATCAATTATAACCAAGGTGAACTGAAGGAAGTGATATTTTCTGTAATAGCATATGAGTGTCCTTTCAGAGGTCGTTCTTTATCCTGCTTTCACCATGACATGTACTGTGTTCTTAAAAGTTAGAAACAATAATAATAATTACTAGAGAGCTCCACCTCCTGCTCGCTTTGCTCACCAACCCCAGCGGTGTTTCGCGATGAATCAAATTCAAACAGATTATTGTATATTCGGACAAAGGCCTTTGGATCAGGGTAGGATGGTGGGGCTAGCGGTGACCAGGATACTGTCGCATGCGCAATGGGGGCCAGAGTTTTTGCATGAATGACTAGATTTTAAACGTCAATTTTGTGATTCGTTTGTCGCCAGAAATTCCGGATTCATTTGTTGTTCTTACACCATGGGTCTTTAGTTAGTTTTTTCCAACACTAACTAGGCCTAAGTTTTGGCTTTCTACGTCAAACAGTTAAAAATCAGTTTTCACCATAGCTCAGTTTACAATTATTTTGGTGTGGTAAAAATAATAACAAAAACAAAACACTAAATTGAGCGGATGTTTGATTGATTTTCATAGCCTACATTACTGACACGTCTTTAGTACTGTTTCACACTTTTTGCTATATGTGTTATTAAATTAGGCCTAATTATTTATTTTTGGAACGAAGTTCCTTTACGCTGATTGCGGTATGAGTTGACAAAAAGAAAATGTAACGCGTAACGCAAAAGCGTTATCGAATTGGTTGCTATGGCAATGAATGTAAATTCAAGAGCATGATTGTGTTTTGGTTCATCATCGGTTCCGTCCGCGTAGTTCAGATATTATCGTCTAATGAACAATTAACAAGAAATGGAAAGTATGTGTAATACAAACTTAGAAAAGTAAATTAATATAATTATATATTACAAGTATTATTGTTTCCATACGTTTAATGTTATTATAATAAAGGTGTAAAAACTTTCATTGGTGGACTGAGATTCCTTCCAGATATTGGTCGATATTATGTAACAACACCACTGTAAGCTGCAAAAAAAAAAAAAAAAAAGAATTGAGATTGTTTTCAATGTCGTATACACGAGATATTCAGTCTGTTAGTTCAATAATTGCAGTAAAACCGTACAAGAGATAACATCGACCAATATCTGGAAGGAATCTCAGGGTAGCTCAGTTGGTAGAGCATTACGACGGAATGGTTAATGTCCCGGGTTCAAATCCAGGTCTTGGTCCATGTTTTTTCACTTGTAATTTAATTATTTTACCAGCCTTAACGGCAATATACACAGATAATTTTAATCTTTCAATTGCCGTTTATTATTAGTTTGTTTTATAAACAAGTATTTACTGCTTCCATACGTTAATGTTACTATAATAAAGGTGTATAATTAATTAATTATGACATCAAAGCTAAGAAAGTAAACACAGTTAAATGTCCATTCATTGTAAATAAATTAAATAAACATAAAATGTTGGTTCAGTCTAGGCCTAACCTGAAATTATTGTGTGTATTTTGCAGGTAAAATATGAATTGAAGAAAATACGGGATGAACTTCGTTCCTGACGGCGGTCCCACGACTGCACACATTCATTTTTTTATTTCAGATTATAATCCTTTGTACTTTTGAAACCCGCGGTTAATCAACCCTTTTAACTTTTAAACATCGCCCTAGCGGTTTTCGTTTTATGAACTGCGATTTCTCGCGACGTTTTGCACAAACAGAGAGCAATTCGGGTTTAACAGATCATAAGAATAGCACGAGGTGATTGTTCCAAGGCTAACAACTTGCTGGACCATATGGTGCGCTTCGGCCTGGACTGCCGAAACCTGGCGGCGCTAACCCGGCTCTCAAAGTGTCCCGTATTTCGGTTATTTATTGTAAACATGGTAATTTTATACACATGTTAAACAATACAGACTTGAACAAAGATAAGTCTGTTATAGAATTGTATTTGATACGTGTAGGCCTACTTAAATACCTACTTCGAGGTCAAAAACAGCTGTTCAGTTAACTCCCTAAACTCCGATAATATCAGAAGGATTTTTGTGTTTTCAAACGTTTAATAATAGCGCCACGGCAGATTTTAAGAAAACGTTTAATATTCAATTCAATGGATTCAAGTAGGAATAGGCCTACTTTAGATTTTTTTTAACCATTTTAGGACTAATTATTTTCTGTATGCAAGAATTAAGTGTACAGAATATTTTTAATTGTTCTAAATTTGCTGTTCTAAGGCCTTCTAATGAAGAAAAGTACATGTCTTAAATTATTTTAGCATTAGATAAAAAGATTAATATTTTAAAAATTCCCTTTAATGTATAAAGATTGACACTTCCCAATAACTTAATTTTTCAAATTTGAAATTTAATTGATCAGGTTCACACACGTGTTTCTTTCTTTGCATTCGTCGATGTTTTACAATGTAAACATTGAAATTTTATAAAAAATCTGTTGTAAGGTTTTGACATCTGTGGAAATTAGACATCTTCAAAAATGAAATGAACTTTTGTGAGTTTTCTAGAATGCTGTAGCGATTTAAGCAAGTAATTAACGTTCACATAACGAATTTTTTTGCACTGTTTTAATTATATTATGTTTGTGTTTAACGAATAACAAAACTAGCAAGTAAGTGTTAAACTGCAACAGCTGTTATGTAGGCGCTGACAATGTATTCTCTGTATTAATTGGCGAGATGTGAGATTTACGATACGCCATGTGCCATAATAATAGTGCGCCGAAGCAGAACGAAAATATTTGTAATTTCCAAGGATTTTTATTAACCTTTCACTCGACGACCGCGGCGTGGGCAGGACCTTTGGGGGACAAAGAAAGTGAAACCGCTCCTTCGTGTACGGTTATTTGCATAATTGATAACAGAAATTTAGTAATCCTATCGTCCTTCGTTGCAAAACATATTATACAAAAAATAATCCGCGGCCTATTTTCGAGATAATGTTGAGTTCGTTTAGCTTGTGAATGTGTGGGAGCTGATGATTTTAATGTGGGGGGGGGGGGGGGGAATTCCTAGAAACTCTTATCATCTCCATGATGTAACATTTAATTGTAATCTGTAGGATGTGAAGATCGTGTGATACATTGACACATTACAAGTCAGATTTATGTTAAATGGAAATCAATTCAAATTTCGACGCTAAGAAGTAGGGATACAAACATTATTATAGCAATTACGAACTCCGCAAAAGCATTATTTGTTTCTTGGTTTTTATTTGTAACTTAACGTCTTAAGAAGTTAAGTTAAGCATAAGCCACTCCCCTCATTTTTGTTACTAATCGATTTAAAAATAATAACAATAACACTAATTGTCAGAAAATTAAGCTTATGATTTGTTAGTTGTAGCCCATGTGTCACTGAGGATGACGCCTTTGTTGTGGAAACGCGTTTGATTATTAAACGTACTTTTGTGAAAATTTGTGTTATTGTTATTATTCTTCACTCGTCAAGTTCAAAGTTATTTATTAACCAATGACAAATACTGTATGCATTTCGCTTTCTCCCTCCTCTGACGTATTTTAACAATTTAATATAAATATCTATTTTAATCTCTTGTAAGTTGAGATATGTATTTAATAATTTTAATGGTAGACATACCGTATGCATTTACCATACCTTCTGTGGGGCAGTTAACAAATTTAACTTCATGAGAGTCTTTTCCGAGAAAATATGTATTTGAATTTCAAGACAGTTAAATTAATTATCCCAACATCATTATTAAACATAGATACAAAAAAATAAACTAAGTCACAGATTTGTTTAGGCACTGAAGGTCCACCTACAAATCGAATCTGAACCGAACTTATAATTTAATATGGAAGTAAATTTTGTAAGCCTAAACTGAAAAAATAAGATTTATTTTAGATTTTAAATCGACTGAATTAACGGTTGAGTTAGTTTTCTCCAGTTCAAGTTTTCACGTTGGATATTTTTGGTTATGTGTTAATATTGTTTTAGTGGTAAATGAACACTGGAACCACTCAACAAAAGAAAGCAAATTAATAAAATGTATTTTTGTTTTTATACACAAATGATGATAAATAAATTTCAAATTTTTTCCAAGTTTAAGTTCAGATCTCCTTTTTATATTTTTTATAAACAATAGTGTTGAATTAAATTTTGTAGTTAATAGTTTAGTAGTGTTGATTATGAAGATTTTGTTTTTTTCAGAAGTTAAGTTTAAAACTTAAGCTCCAATATTAGAGCTTCATGAAGTTAAAGTACATACCTTGTTAGCCGTAAAATTTTAAAATAAAAATTGGCCAAGTATTTTCTAAGTGTGCGCTATTTGTATATGCAGCATTCTTTGTGACGGTGGTGCGGCGGATCCGATTAACAAAATTCACCAATACACGGCCTTCACAAATTTGATTCCACTACCGTAAGACAGGTGAGCGAGCGCCAACTTAATACCCGCGAAATAAAGACCCCGCCGGACAGGTACAACTCTCACGTCTAGAGATGAATGAACCCTGGACGTACCACCTGTGTGCAGAAACCCTCAATTATCCCTTCATTTCCCATTCCAACTCCCCTCCAATCGATCCTTAGGATCCAGTTCGGTGGCAATCGAACGCCTTCCAAATATTCACGGGATCCGACGACGCATTTCTCGTGAAAATCCGGAATTTCTTGTCGGTTTTCTCCTTCCTATTGGCTCGCTTTTAAATGAGGGCGCCATTTTTTTTATCACCATGAAGGTAAATATGGGCGTGTTCAGGTTTATTCCTGACTTGGAAAAGATTTAAAATTTAAAGTCAGTCTCGATTGTTTTCGGTGTTTTAAATATTTGAAGTATCCGTAGTTTAGGATTATAAGTAAAGCAGTTACACTCTCTGTTATTTTGTTTAAAAACTAACACAAATAAATTAACAAGTTTGAAAATTAAGTTCTGTTGCCATTATACAAAATGTAGGCCTTCCTCTATCAAAATTACTTTAAACAAATTGTTTAAATAATTAGATTTTATTTAAATTATATTATGAACCATTTAAGTTAAATTTCGATTTTTTTTACATTTTCCTCTATCTGTGTACAGACATTTTGAATACACGTTGTTTTGAGAGTATTTATCACTGGTTTTTAAGAGAACATTAAAATAAAAATATAAAAAACTAAATAGCAAACACATACCTAAATGGCTAGTTCTCTGTTGTTAATAACTTAATAAGAAACCCAGAAAAATATCTTGTAACTGCAGTTCATACAAACTGGGACAGAGAAAACAATAGAAGCAGACATACAATTCATCACCACAATCACAATGTAGCCTGTGTCTTTATTTTACACTTCACTGGATAACAAAAGTTGACATACCTCGAAACGCCGTTTACAATATTAGGAAGATTTCGAAGAAAGGTCTTTACGTTACCATGATGTGACTTCTGGACAATGCCTACCTACGTTTTCGTTTCACGGCCCCTAGACATCCTAAACTCAAAACGTTTATGTGTAAGTGTATTTATCTACCTGGACACGATAACTGCCGTAATTTTGCACTAATTAATTCCAGACTAATACATAAAATACAGGGTGTTTCAGAACTCTTTACCAATATTTTTAGATATTGTTTCTTTGCCAAAGACAATTAGGCCTACAATGTAATTATTAAAACGTTCGAAAGTCCCTAATTGTTCACAAAGCTGCCATTTTGTTGTGTTCACTTTTCAATAATTATCTTAAAAACTTATTAATACACTAAGTTGAAATATTGCATATACTGTACTACGTTTTATAAAATTGCCTACTACAACAAAACTATACATTTTCAACTACCCAATTCAAAATGAAGGTAATTGAAAACCATAACCTTAACAATAAACAAAAGTTGTGTTTTTAATTACAGAAAATTGCTTACTTGTCTAAAACACAGAAGCGACAGGAAATGTTTAGTGTTTTCCTAAAACTATGGTATTCTTTCCTTCAGAAACAAAAACGCAAACCACATTTTGTTTGGCATTTAAAAAAAATTTAAATTTTATCACCTATACAATTTTTCAACCACCCAATTCAAAATGAAGGTCGTTTAAAATCATTGATGTTGAAATTTTCTTGAAAACCTTAACCTTTACAACAAACAAAAAGTTGTGTTTTTAATTACAAAAAATTACTTACTTGTCTAAAATACAGAAACGAAAAGAAATGTTTAGTGTTTTCCTATAACTCTATTATTCTTTAATCTTCAGAACCCCATTTTGTTTGTCATTAAAAAAATATAACTTTTTATATCCTATATATTTTTAATCGATTGAAATTTATTCTTTTTTTATAGTTTAGATTTTATAATATAAAACTCTACGAAAATATTTAACTTAGTGTGTCAATCAGCTTTTAAAATAAAAATTGACAAGTGAAAAACAGCTGTATAAAAAACTAGGAACTTTCGGAAGCTTTATAACGTTACTGTGAATTCTCTTTGTCTTATAAACACTACCTAAAACCTAAAAGTATTGTTGGAGAGTTTTGAAAAACCCTGCGTACAGATGGAAAATCTAAGTCGAGTTCGTTAGTTGGCAAATCAGGCCAAGGAGTGAAAGTAGGAAAGCTTTAGGAAACTGAAAACCGAATATTTTAACTCGTTTAATGTACAAATTATTGCTTAATTTTAATGTTATCAAACCTCCTAGAGTAGTACGAAAATGTATTTGGAAGGTTGTTTTATATTTTTGTATTTAAACAAATTTTACTACAAACATTTTTTTATATATTTTGTTTATATCTCCAACCATTTTAGCTCAAGGGATTTAGAAAAAAAATCATAACTCCCTTAGTAGATACAGTATCAAACATTTTTACAGTTATTGTAAACAGTCTAAATATTATCCAAATTTTTTGTCTGAGACAATTTTTAATACAACTGCAATACGTAACCAAAATGGAGTAGCAGAATAGAAAAATAATGTCTTCCTTAGCAGACACCATATCAAACCCATTCAAAATTATTGCTGTCCAAAATTTTTGGTAAAAACTGATTTTAATAAATGGAAGGAGCTAATGAATTTGAATGACCTTATGGGAGTAAATGGGAACTGCGAAATATAACTGCAAAATTATAGCAATTAACAAAAACCAGTTAAATTTCAATGATCAGTCTTAGAAAGAAACTTTTAAAATAAAATTTAAATGAATATTACATTAGCTGCTCAAAATCTCCATCTCCGTTAGAAAAACACAACATGTCATCTAAGAAATAATGTGTGCACACATTTCGTTACACAATTGTATTTGTTTTTCTGACGATTTAACGAAGTCGTTGCAGGCAAAACCTAAATAAGTTTGTTTTCAACTACAATGTTTTCAGTTTTTTTTTTTTAGAAACTACTGGAAATAATAAAGTTCCGGAAAAGTTTTGTTTAACTTAAATTACATACAAAATCCATAAATTTTGTGATCCACGTATTTTATGTCACTATGGCCTCACTTTACAGTTAGATGTCCTTCTGGTTTGGCAGATTCCTCACGAAACACACACTATTTGTTAATCCATTATAATAATAATATTATAAATCAGGTGCCAAGTAAATGACAGAAAAACATACCAACAGGTAGACCAATATTGATAGATACGGAGCAAAACGTGTTTTATCTATAACACTTAAACTGAAAGACGTCTTAGATAACATGAAAGTCACTTATTGATACACGTCAGTCTACATTTTAAAATATTATCTTTCTAAAAACATATTAAACTATCATTCGTTACAAGTTACGAAACACAAATATTTAATCGTAACGTTTTAACAGAAGTTTTATGGAGGTGTGTTTATCATTATTTTCTTATATTATGCAGACAACATTACAACTATGGGGGGTATAATATAGAATATTCAATAAAGAGTTATGTTAACTTAAAAAAGCAAAAAAAATACGTTTAATGCCACGAAATTAATTGAAGAGAGCAAATAAGCAGATATTTTAAATTAATATCGCTTTATATAAAAGTGGAAAGTGACATGCAAAGTCTGATCTCGCTAGAGTTATTTATCTTTTATTGGGATCCTTATAAAACTTATTTACTAAATTCCAAAAACGCTCCAAACCCACTCACCCACCTCTCCCATATAAACAATTTGCATTGGACAAGTATGGTTTTCGGTAGCTCAAATTAAAGCCCTTTAAACCCCTACTTTTGTAGATAAACAAAAATCATGCGCATTCGTTTACTACGCTTTAAATTAACGCAATTGAAACAAGATGGCTGAATGTTCGCTATATCTATTCGCCTATCCAACTTTTGGTTTTGTTGTGTTTTATATTGTTAATATTAGATTTGCCGCAGCTAGTACAGTGTATAGTTTCATAAAATTTAAAGGCAAAAGTGAAGTTTTGTTTCTTTCCGTTCGAAATGATTGTCACGCTCATCTGCACTATTAAAAATGATGAGGTTGTCGACAACATTAGTGTTTTCTGATATGTATCTTGTGCAATTATTAGTTTGGTTTTAATTAGTACGACTGTGATTGCAAATTATTTAACACGTTTATGCCTACTGCTAAGGACGCACATGTGAGCTTGACACTCAACACTATGAGAAGCGGCCGAAGCACAGTGCATTGCGTGCTTCGCACGCCAATTCCAGTATTGGGAGTATTTTCAATACACAATGCATTGCGTGCTTCGCACGCCAATTTTAAGCCTATGTGCTATGGACGCACATGTCCATAAAATAAAAGGTCAGCTCCTACCATAGGAAATACGAAATTTGCGTAGCAGTGAACGTGTTAAAAGTTGTTTTTAGTTTATTTATGACTAGCTTTGTCCGCGTGGTAGATCCTAACAGAAAAACTAGTATTATTTTGAGAATACTGCTCAAATTTCAAAAACAATTTCAGTGACAAATTATGTGACAGTTAAACAGTAGGCTAATGGTCAAATACCGAACATTTTGATACGAGTATATTGTAGTAAGTTAGAAACTAAGGAACCGATTTTGATCAAATTCACACGTATATGTAGTTGAGCATAAATGCACATGAACTATCATGTGGCATATACTATGCACCCTCAGCTATACGCTCCATACGTAGCACTAGATAGAATTAATATTTCATTAAGTACTCCCATTAAATACTTCCCTTTCATATGTATGTTAGCCCACACACGACTTCCCGTTAATTCAATATCGTACCTCCTAACAAAGTGTCTTAATATAAAAGACACTTCCTATGGATGTCTTAAACACATGTTTAACTGTATTAAAATGACGGTTTACAAGAAAACATTACAAAGTAAATTGTTTACAAAGAAAGGCATTTACATATTGGCTATTGTTGTGTTTTGACATGGAGGGCGAGACAATGAAGGCCATGCGAAGGATTCACACAGGCGTGGTCGTTGTAACGCTATTAGTTTAGGACGGGACGATTTCGGATGGAGATTTATAAATTGTTCTTGTAACAAGGCAATTACGAAATTTACTAAAAATCAAGCTGTTTAGGCATCACATACGAGATCGGAAAACGCCATATTTATATTTTACTGTTCTCATTAATAATGTCTATTTAACCAATAGCTCACCTAGTATTTTATTGTTTACACTTTAACACAGCCAATGAACTATAAAAAAACCACTATTTTAAAATGTTTAACTAAACAAAATCTCAACTCCTTAATAAATGCTAAAGGTTATCTCTATATTGTATCTATCCTGTCATTCACGCAAAAACTAACGCCCTACTGCGCTGTGTCATGATCACCCCCACCACCATATCCAAATCTAAGTTGCCTAGTTCCTAATAAAAAATAATCTGTTTGCATTTGCTTCAACCCGAGGGTTAGTGAGTAAAACGAGCAAAGGGGAGCAATCTAGTTACTTTTACTATATTATTAAAGGACTATATTGTATGTAGTTTGTTTATTAAATTTAACCAAAAAACCACTTATCCGATTTTGATAAAACTTTTCAAAATATTAGGCTCATGTTAAGCATTACCATCCGAGTGCAGACAAAATTTGTTAGATAACGTAAGTTTGTTTCTTACAAAAATGATACTTTATAGAGAATTATCAAATTTTACATTTTAATTTATGTTTGTTGTTTTTTTTTAACCAACTCACTTAAGATTAATGAAGGCACGAAGGCACAAAAATAGTACAGCAAAATGAGGCAAAATCGAAAACATGATTTCGTTGTTTTTTGGCCGCCATTTTTAATCGGTTAAAGATATGGATGTGCAAATTTCACCGTTGGTTTTTTCTTGAAATTCTACATCAAATGATGTATCACATGACCACCTTCCTATTAAAAAAAACAAAAACAAAGTTACATTAAAAATGGCGGATCCACGATGGTGGATAAATTTTTTGAAATCTTAATAAAATAGTATTTTTACATAGGGTAGGTTCCTCAATCACATCACCTTCAAATTTTCCTTATATACGAAATATTAAACTGTTTCCAGACTTAATTGTCAGCCTGTATATATTAACAAACTCAAAACATACTGTAATTGGAGGATCTAAGCAATGAATACAGAACCAATAAGAAGCGCAACACGTTTATCTTATATACTGAAGACTAGCTGACCCGTACGGCGTTGCCCGTGGTGGTTGGTATTTTCAGTCTTTTTAACATAATTGTATTCTTTTTAAGTGTTCAGTCAGTGAGTGGTATTTGGCTTTTATATATATAGATCTTAAATAATAAAAGCACTATTGTCATAATAATAAAAGATCTGAAATTATGATTTTAGTAACTTTAATCCCCTCAAACCCCTCCTAAAATTTCGAAATTTTTCATACCCTTTCTTAGTGAGCACCTATGGCCCTAGAGGAAGCTACATACCAAATTTCATTCGAATCCGTTCGGTAGTTTTGAAGAAATCGTGATATAATAACTTTGATCCCCAAACCCCCCTAAAATTTCGAATTTTTTCAAACCCTTTCTTAGTAAGCACCGATGGCCCTAGAGGAAGCTACATACCAAATTTCATTCCAATCCATTCGGTAGTTTTGAAGAAGTCGTTTTTTAATAACATTGATCCCCCCAAACCCCCCCTAAAATTTCAAATTTTTTCAAACCCTTTCTTAGTGAGCACCTACGGCCCTAGAGGAAGCTACGTACCAAATTTCATTCCAATCCGTTCGGTAGTTTTGAAGAAGTCATTTTTTTATAACTTTGATCCCCCCAAACCCCCCCTAAAATTTCGAATTTTTTCAAACCCTTTCTTGGTGATCACCTATGGCCCTAGATGAAGCTACATACCAAATTTAATTCCAATCCATTCGGTAGTTTTGAAGAAATCGTTTTTTAAAAACTTTGATCCCCCCAAAACCCCCTAAAATTTCAAATTTTTTCAAACCCTTTCTTAGTGAGCACCTA
>JAGFPH010000409.1:153896-170508 GCA_018207615.1 Philaenus spumarius | reverse complement strand
TGATTGGTTGAGAAATCTGGAAGATATGTTAAAAAAATACCAAAAAATACCAAAAAACGAAAATTTGTTAATTTTTAAACAACGATAACTTTTGAATGCGTCGTCCGATTTTCATTTTCAAAAAAGCATTCGACGCAGTTTTTTAAGCACAAAAAATGTATACATGGTTTTATTATGATTTTTTCGCACGCTTTAAAGTTATTTTTAAAAAACATAAAAATTCCAAAAAAAATTTAGGTTATTTTTTTAAATTTCTTCGGATTGGCTCGATGGATTAACTCTCAAATCTAATCAGATCTAAGTTTTGATACACCCTTTCGAATGACATGTCGTACAATTCAATCGGTTGATTCGTTTTTGAGAAACTGTACGACAAAAATTTATTTACACACATACATCCACACACACACACACACACACACACACACACGGTCGGACACCTCGGCGGGAATAGTCAGAATGGCTTCCTGGGACCTCAAAACGTGGAGATTTAATGAAAACTCGACTTTCGAAAATCGGACCGAAATCAATAACTTCCCTTTATTGGTAGCGGGAAGTTAAAAATACCTCAGACAAACAAAATAAACTTCTATGGCTAATATTGAAATTTACAATAATTATACGTCAAATGAGATTACCAAAATTACAAGAAAATAAATTTATTGCACAATTAATTAATTCCAAATAAAGGGGAAAAATTTGTTTTTTTGTTTGTATGTAGGGGGTAATCTCTGGAACTACTGAACCGATTGAAATAATAGTTTTACTAATAAAAAGCTACACTATCCCTGAGTAACATAGGCTATAATTCATTTTGATAAAATCATTTTTTATTACAATATTTGTAACAATGAACTAACACATGTGTTTACATTTATTACCATAGCAACCAATTAAATAAAATAACAGACAAAACAGCTGATTGATAATATTTCCATTAACAGCTGATTTCAAACTTTGAATTTTTTTTTGTATTTCTAACTTTTAGGTTAGATTTTTATTAAAGTGTAGACTTGAGCCTTGCTGGGTCTTTTAACCTTTATTATAATTGTTGTTATAAAATATACGAATTAATTTGATTTGAACATTTAACATTATTTACCATCTTATCTTTGGGGTTATTATTAATCCTCACCTTTATTATAAAGAAAACATAACATGATTATTTGTATAGAAGGTTCCAACAGAGTTGGCATGCGTAGCACGCAGGGGTTTCCCCTAGTGTTCAATAAAATCAGCCAACAAACACAAATCCTTTCCGTTCAACAGATTTAACATAAACATTGTGTCTAGTTTTTCTTCACCAAATATACTTTTTTTTAAATCCTCATATATCTTGAACAAACAATAAGGAAGTGATGTAAATCCTCCTTCTCTCATTGGCTGCACATTGTGCATATATCTTCATCATCCTCGTCGTTGTTTTAAAGGTGTACAATTATGTTGTAAAAACTCTCCTCTGACTTTTAAACATAAGTCTGGTTTGCGTCAGTGGCAAATCGTTATACAAATAGTTATTGGTCGTCCCGTAACGCAGTTAGCTGTTTGATCCTTGGATATCATTTAAAAATTTAGCCTTGTAAAACATGCCAAGTTCCTTTCGTCTCTTCTTAAGCCGCAAGTCCCACAACTCAAGTTTTGTAGACATAAATGATTTTCCAAATTAAACTTTGAAACATAATTATTCAATTCTTTGAATCAAAAAATGTATGAATTTTTTAATATACAGTTTCCGTGATCTTTTATTGCTTTAATAAAACTGTTATGCTGTTGGCAAACATTGTTATAACAAATAGCCTGTCAATCCATAGATTAGGAAAAATACAATGCATAGACCAGTACTATGACCTAACCACTAAAGCGTAATCATAATATAGGCCCTAACATTTACAATAGCTTTACAGCACAGGTAAACTGATGGGAGAAGCAAAGTTATTTTACGGTCAAATTTGTTCCATTTTGCAACATCCCTAATGTTTGTTAAAACCCATCAAAGGCTGTAGTAATAAAACTGCCAAAAATAAGTTATATAGGTTTAATTTCCTTCGCACGTGTTCTAAACACCCTTAACAATAATGAGCAAGAGATTCCCGCGTAGCTATTGCTGAACGATACGCGTTCTCCCTTCCACGCTATTTGAGTACAACAGTTACCCCTTTACCGGAAATACTGTCTCAAATTCGTTCCACCCCTATTGTCACCCCTTCCGTTGGTAGTGGAGCAGAAAATGGGTCGCGTGAACAATTACTACTTTATAGTTGGACATCTTGGTTGGATATGACTTTCACAAAGTTGCAATATCGTAAGGCTCTGCTCCAAAGTCGCCATATTGGATTTATTCCAGAACAAAGTACCAATCAAATGCAGTACTGTACTTCTATTAAAAAATTAGCATGGTGTTTTTTAACTGTTATGCGAGTGCGATGATATTAATTTATTAATTAACACGTTAACATCGAAAATTCAAAATGGAAACAAATTTGACCATAAAATAACTTTGCTTCTCCGTTCAGTTTACCTGTAAAGCTATTTTAAATGTTAGGGCCTATATTATGACTACGCTTTAGTGGTTAGTTGATAGTACTGGTCTATGCATTGTATTTTTCCTAATCTATCGATTGACAGGCTATTTGTTATAACTTATAACAATGTTTGCCAACAGCATAACAATTTTATTAAAGCAATAAAAGATATATCACGGAAACTGTATATTAAAAAATTCATAAATTTAATATTTTTTCTTTAGAAGTGTTTGAAAGAACATAATAAATACCGTTACAAACATACTAGTAAATATATAGGCCTAGTTAGTTTTCAATGATGTACTGTCGAATTTTCTTAAATGCTACAGTGACATTATTTATTTGTTTAGTAAGACGATTAATATTATGTACAGTTTATTAAACGGAACTTGCCCTAAAATGGCGTAATACAAGTTCTAAAGCTTAACTTTAGTTTTAATACTACCGTATTAGTAGTCGTAAGTTTTAACCTACCAGCCGATGTAGGATTAACAAACAAAATAACTTTGTGAAATAAAATTCAAAATTTATAGATTTATTGACTGTTAATTAAGAAATTTAAAAATGAAAGAAACGTTTAGTTTTGAACAGGACTATAACATAAAAGTATTACATAGTTTAAACAAAGCTTTTTGCTCCTTGCCACAGCCACTCTCTTCAGTTTAGTTGGCATTTCCAAAAACACTCTCACTGAATGGTAAAAAAAGAATCACCCGATTAATATGGTACAATATTATTTTGTCGGTATCAACTGACACTAAAGTGAAGGAAACAAAAGAGACATTTTGAAAACAGTTGGAGGTAGATCTTCTTTGCCTACATTTTCTAATCGTAGTCAACTGAGGTCTCATAGAATTAGTAAAATCTTTGTTCCGTCCGGATTCCGGATAACCGGATGTCCGGATTAGAGGGACACTACTGTATTTGTAGGAAAAAATACTACGCAATTAATTGCAGCTTACATTAAGACTTCGTTGGGATTTAAAACAATAAAACACGAAACATGTAAGCAGTTACTGCGAGGCAGATTTCTAGATTTTTAAAGCACACCGAACTATGGTGTACCTCAGGGTTCAGTCCTCAGACCCATCTTGTTTTTATTAAAACATTTTTACTTAGTATACGATCAGGATTCAAGGTATGATGAAGTTCACGAATACATGTCCTGCGAAATAGAAACCAATAACATAAACGTGAGCTAGATATTCACTGTATACCACTATGTAGTTGTAAAAGTAAAATATGAAATGAACTACGTTTCTGCAAAGATGTTGATGTAAAATGTAATACATTGTATACATTTTTCTGAAAACAATGTTATCTGCAATCAAAAAAACCTATAATATTTATTTATATATAACATAATTAAGTATTCATTTCTTTTTAAGTGGCAGTTTTATACTAATATTATAAAGAGGCAAAATTTGTTTGCATGTAAGGGGGTAATCTATGGAACTACTGAACCGATTGAAAAAATTGTTTTACCAATAAAAAGCTTCACCATCCCTGAGTAACTTAGGCTATAATTCATTTTAATAAAACACATTTTTTTATTTCAATATTTGTAAATTAGTCGAACAAATCTTAGGTTATTCCTAGGACAATGAACTAACACATGTGTTTACATTTATTACCATAGCAACCAATTAAATAAAATAACAGACAAAACAGCTGATTGCTCCAATATTTCCATTAACAGCTAATTTCAAACTTTGAAATTTTTTTTGTATTTCTAACTTTTAGGTTAGATTTTTATTAAAGTGTAAACATGAGCCTTGCTGGGTCTTTTAACCTTTATTATAAGTGATGTTATAAAATATACGAAATAATTTGATTTGAACATTTAACATTATTTACCATCTTAGCTTTGGGGTTATTATTAATCCTACGCCTTTATTATAAAGAAAACATAACATGATTACGTGTATAGAAGGTTCCAACGGGGTTGGCCTGCGGAGCACGCGGGGATTTACCATAGTGTATAATTCCTATGAGACTAATCAAAATGTAAATAAAGTATAATAGTTATACATGCAAACACAGAGTCTTTAATCTACAGTTAAAAGTTTTAAATAACCGATTGTTTAAACAATGAGGAAGTGGGCCGCTATTAAAAGGCTTAAAAGGGGTCTTGTATTAAAAGACCATTTGACAAAACTAGTAAGATATATTCGATTCTAACGTAAATACATTACCAGTTGATTACTTGGGTAAGGTTCGAGATTTAGTATACTTCACCTTTCTTAAATCTAAAATATGATATTACTACAATGTTCAAGTCAGCGGTGAAAATGTATTTAGGCCTACTTTGAAAACATAAAACAAACTAATATTTATGATTTGTTTAAAGAAATGATTTACTAAACAAAACGTAAATAACGAGCTTGCAATTACACATATTAGAAAGTACGACCAACAAAACCGACCGCATCTCGTGTGGAGGAACTACAAATAATACAAATATGAAATGTCGAACAGAACGATACAATTAATATAGTATCGAGTTACAATAATCGACATGCGGTTTGACAGGATTATCGTTCTCAACAAGAAATTAACAAATTGTCCGGGGAACCCGTCGTGTAGCCTCTGCTCAATTACTCGATTCTTTACAACCTGTGTTCGACAATTACACACATTGAGTTGTCTGATTACTCTACGCGCTAACTAAATTACAAATCAAAATATAAATTGTTGATAGTATTTACTCAGCGGAAAAGTTATGTTTTAAATGCAACCTTGAAATTATGGAATGTCTCAGGGATCAGTTCTAGGACATATCCTGTTTTGTATTTTACATGATTGAATTTATGATACGTTTTTTCGAAATGTTTTGAGATTTGGCCATGTGTAATACCAAGAACCTGTATAATTTAATGTGCACCTACATTAATTCTCTAAAACAATATTGGACTTAAATTTTTAAGGTTTTTAAGTTTTACAAAAACATTTTTAACTTCGTCATAAATAGAGTTACGAGATACACATAGAAAGTAACGTTGACTGTTAAATTTAAAGGTCACTAATTTAAAAATGAATCTTAGGGTTGCACAGTATAGTTTCTTTTGAAACAAATGGCCTTTTAAATTGGACAGAACATTAAATTGCCGAATTTAGCAGAGTAGCAGTTCAGTTAGTTTGAATGTACAGAAAGACAAGAATACTGGATCCTGCGTTCTTACAATCTACTAATGTCCATTTAACTTCTGCAGCTGTCTCTTACCGGACTTCATCATCGTACTTGTTGTGGGTTACTTTGTTCATTATAACCACAACGTGCGAGCGAGGGTGCCGTTCATTCTGCATGTAACCCGGCAAGAACGAGTCGTAGCAAGTGTTGAGTCTGGGGGCGCACCCACGATGCACCTACATGGCACCTACACAGTCCGCACCAGCCGTCGACAAGGAAAAAAACACTGCTTTTGTTGAGAGAAATAATTCTAAGTTTAAAGTTTCTTGTGAAAATCGTGTTTCCTTTAATAGCCTACATAAAACCAGACTGTTTGACAATAGAAATCGATACTTTGAGAAACGTTTGTGAGTATCGTAAATGGTAAAAGGTATGGTATTAACAAAAATAAATCCTGATCATTACAGCAAAGCCACTAAAATATCTTTAGAGAGGTGACGTAAGTCTGTTACGAAAATAGAAACTGTATACAGTAGAACCTCGATAATCCGAGCTTCGGTTATCCGGGTTCCGTATTAACCGTGGTGAATCGAATAATTACTTAGTATAACGAAAGTTATAACGTTTATATGTTGCTATAAACTTATGAATGTTTAAAAAAAGCAATGAAAATGAATTTAAAATATTTTTTTTGTTACATTTTTTTAATATAAGAAATTTAATTTGTATATTTGTATATACAAAAATACATTTATGTGTTTATCGTAGTAGTCTACGGTATTCGATTTCTTTCATTTGAATACATTACCAAACATTCATTGTTTATTTAAATAATTTGAAGCCCAATGAAGTAGATTTTGATGTAAGCATGGGTCCAAATTAGCTTATAAGACTCGGGAAATTTCACCTCAATGGTACTCACGGCCTATAGCATTATCAGAGGAGTGCCCGGTTCCAATTTCTACACAGATGTCCAACTGGAATAAGAAGAGTGAAACGTCTTTTAGTCAATAACAAGTAAGAAGATAATTTCCAAAAGAATTTACTAAACTTTTTCTGAATTTCAAAAAGATCTAATTCCAAACCATCGACTGAGGTTAGTGTCACGACTCACGGACTATTTCCTTTTCGACTTCTGCGATAGTGTAACCAATTACGTCATTCTGTTTATAAGAAAAACAAGCATACACTAAATAATCGATTTTCCACCCAATCTCGATCCCATCGAAGACAAAGCCTGTACTAACAAATCACAAATAACGATCTGCAGCGGTGTATAGTTACCCGTTCAACAAACAATGGTATTTTGAGTTATAGATCGTTATTGATTTACGCGTTGCCAACATTGTAGGGAGGAATATGCAATTCAAATTATCAATTATACCAAAGCTTACAATCCTGATGTTTACGAGGTAGATGAGGATCGAAGCTTGAAGCTGTTAACAGTTTATAGGGAGGCGGGACGCGGGAAGTTAACAGTTTAGGCCTTGTTTGTCGTCTATTCTGCCTGTGAAATTGCACTTCCTCCTATGTAACGTGCAATATTTAATTGTAATATTTGACAAAGTGTTATTATTTAGTTATTCGCGTATTCATCGTAGTGTTTGGCGAACTATTGTTGACAGTAGTTACAGCAAACAATTACGACTTTAGCGTGTAAATTAATTCGCACACAAAATACTAATAATGATTAGTGGTTCGTTGTTAACATTAAAAATAAGTTCACGCATAATATTATTATTTTTATTCATATAAAGAGTATTCCTAATGCGCGAAAATAGCTCATGAAGTGGTTACATAGGTCAAAATAAAGGAAAATGTTTCTATAAACATTTGTCCGGAAAAGTATATTTTACCAACTTTCAGCCATTTTGTTTTTTTACTAAATAATTTATTAAACATCAATGTTTCAAAATAACTGCCATTAAAAATTTTTTTAATGAGCATACCTAAAAAAAAACGTGAACTTTTTATAAATAAACGTCAAGATTACATTACTATTTTTGATTTTTGAATTATATAACTGTCAAAATGGTCGATCAAAGAATAACAGTAAAACGTCATCTATTATTGGTCTAAACGTTCTATGAAGATATTTTTAAATTTCTGTAATATCCCTCAATTGAGGGAATATCATTTAAATGGATACATAATACATAGTAAGTAAATAGTATTCACGACATTTTACCACCTATTCAATTTATAAATGTGCATAAAAATTAAACTTCGTTCTAACCCGGTTTGAAAAAATATAAGCAAAGAAGTGAAATATTCCATCTGAGCCACCACATTTGTTACAAACAGCTGTTCACAATGCCGGAGTATTTATTATCAAGTACACAACCTTATACGCCATGTTGATAGTTGATAGCCCACTATAACGCGGTGTAATTTGAAATCTTCACTCCGTTGTTGGACAAGGGTTTTACTTTCACTGTCTACAAACATGGAGAGACATTAATCAGGTTAATGATTGCTTAGTATCTGTGAGAGAGTACTCGATGGTTTACGTTGAGGCCGCAAGTGTAAATAGAACAATCTGTGATTATTCCATATTGTAAAGGGCATGTTCACTCACTGGTCTCGCGGATATTTTTGTACAGCTTTTTTATTGCTAACATAAAATCAGTATAGTGTTTTGATTTATTTTTAATGGTTTAGCCACCTAAGGTATAAAATACCTTAATGACGGATGTTTCACGAAATAGGTTTTCTCCTGTGTAAAAGTACTACACGGAACAAGTTTGCATGTTTTTACAATTAATTTGTCTTTAAAATGTGTTTTAAATGTTTACATTTAGTCAAGAGAGGCATATCAATAACCTAATTCTCAAATAATGTAACAATATCACAATAACATGCGAGTTGTGTGCAGTGTAAAAGAAATATCTCGTATAGCCACTCGATGCATTGTTATTTTCCGCTTACTAAGTCATGATTTGCCTATACAAATATATTATTGTTGTGTCAACAAATAAGTTAAGTAGTATAATAGGTTAACGCTCACCTTGCGCCCAATACCAGCTGATCCCTCGCCACATCGAACAGAAGTTGTGAGTAGGTTGTAACTCCAGGGTCAGAGAAACTGTGCGCCGAACTCATCAAATCTGCAAACAAAACATATGGTCATTTAAAGTGTCTCCAATAAGTGAAATAATTATTTCAATTGTATAGTTTGGTATTGATTTCAATAATCAAAGTTATGTCATCATTAATTGGTTAAAATAAATCCTTATTTTTTTAACAATCCTTTATGCAAAGTTTTAAAACAAATATCTCTCGAAATAGAATAACACTACCCTAATATGCATAAACAAAATTGAAATTAAGCACTTTCATTACTGCAAACAGCTAATTGTAGATTATACCCTTACAACAGCTGTTTTTTTGCCCAATTCGTTTTGATTATCTATGAGTATCTGAGAGTTAATCGTATCTTAATTATTTTGGCGGATTTTACCTTAAGTAAAGTTTGATTGAGAATTCAACGTAAAAGGCCTAAAGAACAACAAACAATTAAAACTGAAATAAAAGTCACGAAACGCGATAGTTTATTACTTGTGTAACGTAATTAAGTTTTTTTTACAATATCGTCTTGCACGTTTCAAAACCTCAAATTGTTTAGTAATCAAATTTAACCAAGCGGTCGAAACTGTTTCTTGTTACATTGCGAAGGCTTCGAGGAAAATACTTCAAACACTCAGCAAATTTAAAATGCCGTCTGTTTAAACATTATCAAAGATATGCTCGTATCTTAAAGAGGCTGAGTAGTCTTAATTCTCTTCTAACAATTCAGTCCTTTATGAATTCTCTTCATTCATCTCTGCATACCCTCTCTTCGATGTTATTCTAGAATTCACTTCGGCACAGATCAAGATTCTGCTTATCTAATCCTTAAAATTCTCCTCCTCTTAATTATTTGATAAATCTCAAAACAATAACCTACTTACTCTTCGATCTGTAAATTCTTCTCGTGGTTTCTATCTAATTTTTTTAGTCGTTTTGTTTCCCTCAGCAATTTCCTTAGCACTCCTACCTTCATTTCCACCCATATCTTCGTTGCCTCCAGAAGCTTTCTCATCGCTGAAATCATCCAAGAATTTCCCCTTCTTACACCTCCAGTCTAAGATTTTTCTTGCAATACAGTTTCAATCTTTCTTCCATGGGTGACCAATCTTGTTTCGAATGAAATGGGCTAATTGTTTCTTGATGTATTGTTTGGACATATACGTTCTCATTCTGATTTGTAGGCGCCTATTTGTATTTGTATCTAACAATTAAATTGAGGAATAATTCTGTTTTCCAAGTTTCTGAAGACAGATTTTTGTGTTTAGGATCCCAAGTTCATGTTTCAGTTGAAGCTCCAAATGTGACCTGTTTTTTTTCATCTTATTGCTACTCAATGTTCAGATTTTCTTGTGCATATTGTTCGTCTGTTACGCATCACACCCACAAAACACATTTTCCTGTTGCAATTCAATTCCAAGGACCTCTTAATCCGGTCACTAACAACAGGTGACTATACTAAGTAGATTAAATTTTACAATTTTACTTTGTAACGTAAATCCCTCTACATACCTAATAACAGATGTGTCACTTTCAACGATTTTAAATTATTAGTCATAATAATCCCTTCTTCCTCGTGATTACTAAAATTACTCGAGATGCAAAAGGAAGTATTATCTACGTACATAGAAAAATCATTTGTAAAAGAATATACAATTTAAGTTTAAACAGATTACAGTAATAAACTACCGCTGTAAGGGACAGCGCTTGCGGGAAGATCTGATACATGCTCGTGTCTTATTAAGCTAATCACGTGACTTCTACATATAATTACACATAATACATTACTCTAATCAAAGTATGTGCATCCTGACATTTAGCTCTGCTTTATTTGTTATTACTCTACGTGTATTGCTTGTTTCCACTATTTTCTACTTTATTTTGAATTATTAGGTACGTTTGATCTGGCAAATTATACACTTGATAGCGCTAGCCTATTCCCCGGCAGGAGAAGGAATTTAGTTTGTAAGAGCTCGTTCGTCACCATCAACAAGCAGCATGTTAAACCTTGAGTTCGCTAGTTCTTATGTAAAACCTTACAACTTAAAGACAAACAACAGTCAGTATATTTCATTTTCACAAAATGAAATTTGTCCTCATTCTTTTTTTCAAAGTTCCACTTATCGCCTCATCTCCCTGCCCTACGGTCTTCTCAGTTGTCTCTCCAGTTAATTAACACAATTTCAATTCTTCTTCCACATCCTGAATCCTACCTTTCTTAGGTCTTCCTTTTCCTATTTAATCCTTAACTTGTTCTAAGTTCATTTAATAAGGTATTCTGTCTCAAGTGATTTTCCTCCACGGCCTAACAAACTAAATTCTTTTTCCTTCAAACTTAGGCCATAATTGTCGTTATTATCTTTCTGTCAGGTATTCTCAGATCGGCCAAATTATATTGAGGGTAGTGTTTTAAGGATGATTCTATCTTTGAGGAGAGATTTCAGTATTCATTGCTGGTTTAAAATAAATGGAAAATTCCGTCATAATTTGGAAAAGTAAATGTAATGTGCACACCACAAATAAAATTCAATCTGACATTTGCTAAAATATATTTTTACCTAACCCCATGTGTTAAACTGTCCTATCCCAGGAGTACTTTACTGATCTACTTTACATTTCTATGTGATGTTAAGGGGCCCACACACGATCAGTTTAACTGCACAGTTCATCACGTGTGACGTCAAGACTGAGCGATAAGTTGAGGAAACTACGCTGTTCTGCCAGATTTTTCCGAGAGACTCTACTTTGCACCGATAAACTGCTCAGTTAGCTCAGTTAATCAAACAGTTTGCACAGTCTTGTCTAGCGTGCCTAGTCAAGCACGTTAGCTCTTTACTGTATTACTTACTCTTCTGTTTTCACTGCTAAGGCGAAAAAAATAACTTCTGAATTTCATTGAACATACTGTGACTATACTGCAAGAAAAAACTGAGAGAACTGAGAAGAAAACTGAAGTAGCCCACACATCACACATTTCACACAACTGTGCAGTTTTATTTGCACAGATAAACTGCGCAGTAAACGGGTCGTGTGTGGAAACCTTTAAGAGTCCATAAGTTACGATTACATCAAGCTTCAAACAGCTGCTTGTTTGAATCACTTAGATCAGCTGATTGATTGTTATAGCAGATTAGTTTAATTACTACCAAACAAAGTTGTGTTGTTTAAATAACACTGATTCACCTATACTTCTGAATTCTACTAACAAAAGTAAATTTGTTCTTTCCATATTCTAAAAATGGGGTTAGGTAAAATATTGCACGTTCTTCTTACAACACCCCTTTGATGTAAAGAAGCAGATTCCACTTGCTTATCTATTAATTAACCTAAAATACATTATTAATTAAACGCGATGGAACAACAACAGCTTATTCTACTAAACAAGTCATTCTATCGATTTTGTAAAAATGTCTGTAAAATGTAGACATTAAAAATGAGAATCGCTATAAAAGAAAATTAAAAGATAAATTGTAAATAATTATCCGTACGTAAACTCGGGCGAGAGAGTTTATCCAGCAGTCACACGCAGCCTTGTAAAAGTATACTAGCAATTGTAATTTGAGCTTATTTAAATTAGACTTGTAGGTTCCATCACATGGTCCATTCTATTGATATCTCAATTTGTTGTGTGCAAGTTAGTTAGATGACCCCAGAGAAAGAGATAGAGGGAGAGGATTAATTAAAACCTGTTAATAACGTTATGAAGGTAAAACAAGACGGCGGCAGTTTGTCAATGCCGGAGACAATGGGCGCATTCGTCATGCAAAGCTTAAGCTTACAGAAGCCGTCATACAAGATGGCGGACATTGAAATTATGTGCAAGGGAATGTAAACGATATGATCTAAAGAGATGCAGTCGTCGCGCCGTTATTAAACATTGCTATCTGTGGATAATAAATAGCAACGGGATCGTGGAGGCTGTGGGTCGGAGCCATCATGGTACCTAACCGGCCACGTACCTCCGCTCGCAACAATGCATCTTAATTTAGTTGTTTTAGTGTACGTTAGTAAAACTTCGAGAATGGATGGATTGTAGAGTTTTATCTTGGGTTTGATTTTTTTATGTAATCGTTTACCAGAGTAACAAATACATGATTTGTGCAAACATTACAACCCTTAAACATTGCAATGCCGTTCAACCCTTAAACGTTTAATTTAAATACTATAACGCATGCTCAGTTTGTGGTGAGTGGGCGGAAGTGAAGTAAACAGTGGTTGACCTGCTGTTTTCGATTATTTTCCAACATTTTACTACAATATTTAAGTAAAACTCCCATTGACGTATAGAGTTCGTCATTGCACAGTTACAATTGAAATACATTGACGTCCAGAGTCATAATATGCTGAAAGGTTAAATCTAATTTCGTTTAGAGAGTTTAAAACATTAAGTTCTTTAAAAAATATGGAGGCAAGAATATTTGTAGCTTCAACAATAATCTCGTTAACGATCAAATAATACTACAATAATTTCTTAGTAATTGATTACAAACCGAGTAGATTATAATACTTATTTCCTTATTGGATGATTAGATACTAAGCATTATAAACCGATATGGTGTAAAGATACAGATAATCTAATCTTGTAAGACCCCGAACCCATTTGCGCTGTTTTACCCTCAATCAGTGGCGTAACTTGGCAGGGGCTTGTGGCAATCTTTCTTGGGTAGATGGGTATATATTTTACAAACTTTGAAACTTAGAGTAGAGATTTTTCCAGCATTGAATCTTATGCATTAAATTGTGGGCCTAGTTATCAAGTAATTTTGAATTAAAGTGGTCGCAAAATACAACCCATAAGTCAGTGTATTTTTGGTAAAAAATCTTTTATTTTCAGTACGGTAGGCTATATTAAATTGCTTCCTCATTTCAAATATAACAATTAAAATAACTAATAATATTCGTTAATCACCAAATCCCTTCAAAAATTTAATATTATTCAAGTTTTGGTCAATTTAGCATAAATTATTTAGAGGCCCCTTTGCTCTCTTTTTTGATAATGTAATGAAATTTAGAATTTAAATTGAGGAGTTTTTCCTTTTAAGTCATTGTTGGTCATATTGATTTTAATTTTTAAACTACTACCTTCAATGATATGTTGTTAAATTTGTTCTTTCTTATGAATATTTTTAGGAAGAACTTTGTTCAAGTTTAAAACCAGAAATTCTTTGAGAGGATAAACGTTTGAAAATAATTTCGATAGTTGAAGCTTTCAATTATTTAGACAAAGAATAAGAGGACGGTTAAGGTTCCCAGAAAAAAACGTAACACCTTTAAACTACTGTAGACCTATTCTACTGTCCAAAAGACTTTGCCATATATTTTAAATCATTCTTTGGATAGGTACTTTTAGACATTTATGTTTACATTGTTGTACATTTATGTTTTTGTGCAATTCTAATACGAAACTTTAACAAATTCGATAAGCCGTTGTTTAAATTTGAGATCTTTTATATAAAAAAAAAAAAAAAACAGGTTTTACAAAGCGAATTTTTCCATATTTGAAACATGGGATTGAAGAAAATACGATTAACAATAATTGAAAATCAATTTCGATAGTTTGCCAGTATAGTCACGCCGCGCCGGTATAGTTCTCAGCTTAGATTTGGACAAATAAATGAACAACTCTTTAATATTGTCTCGGTCCAAACATTTAGAAAGGGATCAAAAGATTCCTAAAGGTTAGTTATAAATAAGAAAAATTAAAAAAAGATTTACGATTGTATGAATTGCAAATTTGTACAGGATAAGTTAACATTTTAACGGTTTACAAATTATAAAATTCTGAAAGTAAACCGTAATATTATTATTTGATATTATTAATGATATGATTGTATGGTTGATATTAACACTACATTGTTTTGGGAAGGGATTTTTTCTTATTCATAGATTAAATTTATCTCACATTGCATCAATGACCGTGTTCAATTCAAGAAGGATTTGGATTGTTGGTTCTGCGGCACTTTTGGGTAGTTTCGGGCGCTCGGGTGGTATCTGAGGCATGTTCTTGAATGTGTGTGTGTGTGTGTGTGTGTGTGTGTTTGAGAGTGTAAGTGTGTTTATGTATTATTGTGTGGCATAATTAACTTTTAGTTACATTTTACTTAGTAGACAAATGTGTATATTTTTAGTTTTTATTCATTATGTTTTAGAAGTAATTATTATTTGTAGTTTTGTTTCTTCGTTAATTTTTATTTGTAATATGAATTTTTATGTATTTGTGTATTTTTTGTTTCAAGGTTAAGTGGAAGAGAGGACCCAATGGTCCTAACTTCTCCTCAGTAAATAAAGATTATATTATATTATTATTATTATTACACTAGATGTAAGAAAGCAAATCCTACGGCTATGTTAAATGTAATGTCGAAAGTACTGTACATCATTGTGATACTGTAGCCCTATTATTTATTAATTCAAAAGATGTCCTGATTAGGTAGGCTATATTTAATTTAAAATCTAATTACATAAAAATAAAGTTAATACTTTGTTTAAACTATCATTTAAAAGCGCTTCCATGCCATGACTGCAACAGGTTCAGACTTTAACACGATAGGATAAAATCATAACATTTATATGCTTTTATACAGTGACGTTTGACCACCTCGGATTAGAATCGTTAAAGCGACATTTTATGTTCAGCGAAGGATCTGAGGCAACTAAAGTGATGAAGATTGGATTTAAATATCGCGAGACCATGACGGAGCCAAGGCCGTGTGGGGAAAGAACCCGTTACCGGTCCAGTGACAACTTTCCTTGTACGGGCCGCCGAATTAAAAAGCCCCGGGTTCGGCAATTCCAGGTCGGGCGCAGGCGAAGATGACCCTGATATTATCTCTTCTTGTTTTATTCATAATGTTTTAATATAATTACTACGGCTCTTTTATAACGCGTGAAACCAGATTTACACTTTCCGATGCTATTATTTAAGTATTAAGTTAATGTCGGGCATAATTTTAAGTTTGGTATTTTTTAGGACCGCTTGGCACGAATCGTCCCCCAGTCTTGTGAACAACCTGAGAAGTAGATTACTACTATTCTTTAGATTACTATAATATATTGTAAAAGTACGATGATTGATCACCAGCTTTATCTACACATTACGATAGGATTAACTTATTTAATAGAGACTTTAACGTACTAAACACATACTTCATAAACTTAACACGTAATAGATATGTGTTTATCTAAGTGGCAATTCTTTACTTCTGAATGGACAGTACAACTTGAACCATTTAGTTATTATTTGCACATATCGCACCATGTTTTGTTGCCAATATGCAAGTCAATGATTGTTGGGATTTATTAGGAAGACAACATCAGTTTTGAGATTTCTAGGTTGTCAACACTGTATAATACTTGTGTTTCTTAGGTTATCATATCAACACTGTAGTTTTGGGATTTATTAGTTTGTCAACAATATAGTTTTGGGATTTATTATGAAGTAAACACTGAATTTGGAATTCTTAGGTATTTTTTTCAGTTTTTTTTTTAAAGATTGATGCAGTTCTCTAATTATTAAGCTATCTTCACTGTAGTTTTGGAATTCCTGAGGCCGTCAACAATGTAGTTTTGATTTTGTTGTTGATATTTGTTCCTGTATTGGAATTCCTTAACTGTCGACACTGTATTTTTGCTGCATGTCGTATTTATATATTAACCCTATAATTGTGTAATTTCTTAAGCAGTTAACATCACAGTTTTGCTATTTTATTGTTACAACCCTGGAGGTTTGGGGTTTCATAGTCAGTCAACACTGTGGTTTGAGACAAACCAACTATATCAATCCTGTAGTATTGGGGTTTCTTAGGTTGTCCACACTGCAGTTATGGGACTTATTAGGTAATCCACATTGTAGTTTTGCTATTTATTAAACTAACGACCGTGTAGTTTTGCTATT
>JAGFPH010000409.1:135831-146694 GCA_018207615.1 Philaenus spumarius | reverse complement strand
CGACCACGTAGGGAACTCCAATGAATTAACATTATGAAAACGTTCAAGGTTATTGAATTGATCGCTCGCACGTTTGACCAGGTTAAACAACAGCAGGTGCCAATATGATGATTGGTGTTGTTATGATTTGTTTAATTAAAACTGTTGTTACAAGAAACCCGTAATATTGTTTCACGAAATTTATTGTAGATCTTCCATTGATAATATTTCGGATCTTTTCCGTTATACGTATAGGCTACTACCAATGAATACTTAAATTTAAGTATTCATTGCTACTACTATCACCAACTTGGCATAAGTTTACTATTCGACCCTAGCCTAATATTTTTGCAGACGTTTTACATTCTACCGTTAGGCCTAAATGTTGAATTGAATACAGGTAAACATACTGTGACTAAATACTATAGTTTTTACCTTTTATTAAAATTATTATTCTTGCATTTCTGTTGCCATAGGTTAGCCTAGGGTCGAATAGTAAACTTGCGTCGATCCTGATAGTGGTGCTCATACACAAACAATCGACAGTACTTGGCGCCTGGCAAAACCAAAACCAGTGCGGAACCAGACGCGCATTGTTGGACTCCTATCTGTGCGAGTTTTAGTAGCGGCGCCGACACGAAGGAAAGGTCCTGTTTGAGGAAATAGTACATAATATTGCCGAGTATTGGCCTTCTTCATCAACATAAACAGGAAACCGACTTCAACAAATGTTATAATATAACGAAAAGCATATAACTGGATTTTAAATAGTGGTAGCCTATACGTATAAAGGAAAAGATCCAATATTTCTTTAGCTTATCAAGCGGTTTTGATCAAACGGCAGATTTTTCACAAATTGTTCAATTGCAGTTCAGCCTCAACTTTGATAAATTCTGATGGTGTTACTCGGAAGACAATGATTGACATACTAGTAAAAGGTTTTAATCGAAAACGTAGTTTCCAGGTTAAATCGCATAAAGTAACATTTCCTTTTATTTTGAGTCAGGTCCAAAGTAATGGTTTCCCCATGAACAAGTATACGAGTGTAGGAGTTTTGCCTACGGGTATCAGGTAGAAAGGGTCCCCATCCGCGAATTTCTCAAACTGCGGCTTTTGCCTACGGTTGGGGGTGGGCGCGAGAGGGGGAGGGGGAGAGAGAGAGATTCCTGTAGAGAAGAGAGACAAAGAGACTCTTCTAGCGATTATAAAAGAAAGAATTCTTCCAGGTACAAAAATTATCACTTTACAGGTAGGCCTACCGTATTATCACTTTATATAATTAGAATAAAAAAAAAAAACTAGAGGACTTACCTAAACTGTTTAGTCACAGTATTTTGACGATAACAGTATGATTATAATATTTGTATAATTATAATATTTCGTCGTATTATAATTACGAGAAAGGTGGATGCTCTTTAATAATCACTACAAGAAACGGTGTCTCTCTCCCTCCCTCACACTCTCTTTCTCCCGCCCCAACCGTAGGCAAATCTCCGCACCAAGAGGTCGCCGACGGCATCCCCCCCCATCTACCTGACACCCGTAGGCAAAACTCCGGTTCCCCAAGTATACAATTGTGAAAAGCTTATATTGAATTCCATGCAGCTTAGATCCCATTTAAATATTATGTATTTAGCTAAATGCTGTTTGAGGTTGTTTCTAAGTAAGGGGATATTTTTCAAAGCGAAGTAAACTAATAGATTTTAGTGGCAGGGAAAGGCAAAGGCCAAGAAGTAGAAACATTTTTAAGCGATAAACAATCTTAAAAAACCTATAACACAGTAAATAGTTAAACCATTTACCTCTTTGGACCACCTTTCCCAAATTGGCAGCTTTAAATAATTCTTCCTTAAAAGTAATTCGTGTTTATTTTAATCCATTGTGGGCTTCATGATTTTATACCCAGACTATGTGTCATGAAACATACGGGTTTAAGAAGTCTATATAAAACGTCTACTTTACAAACTGCTTTGAAATGAAATCTAAATGTTGCCAGTTTTACGACACCACAAGAAATACTGTTTTACTCCACACAAAATTCGCCATACTTGCTAAGAGGAGTTTACAGATGCTAGAGTTAAGTAAGGTAATTACTTTTATTTATTTCCATTCGTGTTATAAAAGGATCTAACTTTTAGAAAAATGTAAAATATTTTAAAACAATGTCAATCACTGCACGAAGTGTCACAGTTTCTTTTCCGCAGACAGAATCGTCAAAGCTAATTATCAACATCCTACTTTCTTCCAGAAAAGGATGTTCATTTCTTCGTGTCTGCAACGGTGACAGAAAAAATTGCGTCTTATTTGGTCTGATCCGCGTTTGGGAAGTATTCCCGACTGTTGATTGGACGGACTGGTTGTAACGGTAAGCGGAACTGACCAACAGGAATGTCGCTTGCGTTGTAGTCTGACATGCGCAGATCAAAGGTAGCGACATCGAGCCAACGTTTTGTCATCCTCGACAACCGCATAGCAGTGAAGGACACGACACGGAGTTCGATTCATGAAATGTTCGGCTAGGTGTTGGAGTGTTGGAAGACTTAATGAGTCGGAAGTGTTTAAATGTTTTACTACGAAAACTCGATTTCGTCTGAATTCTACGCAGACCCAAGTTGTTGATTACTTCTGTTTTCTCGGGAAGTGGAGGAATAGAGTTTAGACTGTCCAGTGCCGGAGTACAAATGCTAATTATTGCCTTTAACACTTACTGACGTCATATTTCAGCATATGATTAATACAATACTTAGCATAAACTACTCAATAAATCAAAAATGTTCTAAGGAAATAAAAGTTTAATTCGTCAGCGGAAGAGACCAATCCGAAATGAGCCTTCTTAAGATTAATTTTCGTATCAGTCGGCACCTTATAATAAAAAGCATAGCATATTTTTACTTAACCCTTAAACGAATTACTTAAAGACCGCAACGCATACACTGACTTTTGTGGTAAGAGGGCGGAAGTAAAGCAAACAGTGATTGGCTCTCTTTAAAGCATGAGCACGGATCGCTCCTGTGTATGTGTTCGGTTCAGAGTGACTCCCACGTGGGGGGAGGAAGGATGTTTTAGTGGGTAGTACCACAGTGTGGTAGTACTTAATTCTGGATGAGTCCCACGGTATCTCTCAGGAAAGAGGTCTGCGTAAATGATTTCATCATACAAAAAAAAAAAACGTTTATCGGGCATGTTATATTGCTGTTAAAAATGGGCTAATAAATTTTAGCCTAAAAATAAAAAAAACTTATTTGTACACAAATATTGTAAAAGTTAATTATTTTATAGTTACATTTGAAAATTCTGCAAATTTCATCTTCATTTAATTTTAAATTGGATTTAATTGGTTCGACATTTTTTTCATGTTTTAATTAAATAGATCCCTGCCACAACAAAACTAAGTGATTTTCTAGGCACAAGAACTTTTCTCACTGGGATGTTGGTATAAAGCGAATACGAGATCAAAAATGGATGTAATTTAGGTTTCACAAATGTACAGCGTGTATCTGAAGAGATTTGCAAAGCAAAGAAGATGACACATGAAGCTTAATTAATTCTTGGAAAGAAAATGTAGAAGGAAATAATATTTAACCTACCAAGGTTGTGTCACTGTGTTGGAAGAAGAATGTGAAACCTAGAACACGACTTCCGTAATAATATTATTAATAACTAGAGTGCTTCACCTCTGCTCGCTTCGCTCACCAACCTCCGCGGCGAAGCAAATGCAAACAGACTATTGTATACTCGGGCAGAGGCACTTGGATGATGAGGGTAGTGGTGACCTTTATCCTGACGCGTGCATGTAGGACTTTTGCGTGAATGACAGGATTTATTATACAATAGAGAGACAAATATATAGTATGCGTTATCAGAAAGAACAATTAGAGGAACGTTTTACACAACTTCCACTTCCAACATAATCTTTACAGAGTAGGAGATTTTGGTTCCTTACTCTTACTAGTTCCTAAAAATTGTATTACGTCATATTCCCACAGTTACAAATCGTTTTTATTAAAATATGTCCAACCGTTTCCGAGAAACACCGCTAATTTGCATACAATTTAGTAAATGCTATCATGTACTACATACAACTCTATTTAACATATAAGGCGATAACATTAAAAACTATAATTTCCCGCAACACTACATTTTATCTAATGACCGTTGTTTAGTTGTGTTTCACTGTAATTTTAAGTCGCACTAACAATAATTAGAGTATAGGGAAGGGAATGTTTGGCGCCTGCGTGATAGCATCGTGCGCGTGTGCATTCCACACCAAGGTCGAGTTGCATATTTAACACAACTAACCTATGCCAATACAATCTACCAGCTGTATCTAAAATGTATGTTCATCAAGCCGGTGTGCTTTTAATGACTGGAGGACATCGCATTAAGGTCTGTAATCGATACGGAAAAGGTCAAATCGGTACATCTGCTTAACTCTTCTTTACCGACTTTACAGATAGGTCATTTGCTTAATCCTCCATCGGTACACTAGACACAAAAACAATTTTGCATTTATAAACAAATTATTTTTTGATATAGTTCCGAACTAACACCACTAGATAGTGGTTAACGATATAGCACCAACGGCTTCCGCTTTACTGCGCTTATAAAAAACTATCACAAACAGGTCGTAAAGTTTCCTTTCTATAGGTTTTATAGCCGATATTTCATTCTTCTCATGTTACATTACACATGATCTTAAAATAGTAAAATTGATCTTTTATTGTTATTACAACCCACACAACCGACTAGACCATCTGTCTTAAATTTCACCATCTGTATGAAACAACATGTATTTAAAAAAAATGTGTAGGATTACATTTATTAAATTTAAAACTTTTTCAATCTCTGTATAATTTTATTTGTACCTAACGCTCTCCTCTCTGCACATTACCCAAAATAATTAAATTAAATATTTTTATATGTTTATTAATTTTTAATTAAAGCGATGTGCCACTACAAAATTTAGATTAAATCATAGTGGCCACGGATCAGTTTTATAATTAATATTAAATTATAAGTGAATACTTAAGTCTATTGAGCCTTGTTGTTTTTTTGCTCTAAAACAATTGCAATTTCGGACAATTGTCCATCATCAGTTTTTTTTTTTTTTAATATTACGTACAGATAAAAACACATAGTTCACTCCATGTGGAGTTCGTTAAGTTCAAACGCGGACTTTTTAATTCCGAACATTGACGTGCACGTCGTTGTTGAATTTGTACTGATCGAAGTTTGGTTATGCAATGCCATTGGACCGAGACCCCTCCCTTGTCATGTAATAATCGTATCATACAGTGTGTTTGATTTAAAGAACAGTTGGTCGTTTAATATGTTGTTGGATTCAGCTTTTGAGGTTTTGTAAATTTCAAATTCCTCTATCGCGTTTAAAGTATGTCTTTTTTTACATTTATGAATTACACTCATGTTGGTGTTAATAATAATAAAGCTTTATTGTACAATGAAGGTTACAATCATTTCATTTTGTAAGCTTATTAGACAATGGTTTTTTTTACCGTCTGTCGGTTGGAAGACTATTAAAAATACTATATACTAAGACGACAACTAAAAATGTATTAAGTATGAAAACTAGGCAAAGATTACAAACAATATAAACATTAAGCGAAGATTGCCAACAACAACACAAATATTAAAAATGATTGAGGGGGGAGCAAAGGCATGAAAACAAATACAAATTCACAACGTTAATAATTGAATACGCGGAATAATTCCCATCTGTATTGCCAAGCCTGTTGTACGATATTTCCAATTATCCCCGTTAAGCTGTTCAAGTAATTCCTCCCAATTCAACTCCAATTTCCCAAACTATTGTTTCTGTAGACACCAGTTGTTTTGTATTCATCAACTTTTTCTCTGGTTTTTGGTTTTATTAGAAATTCCTGCTTGTTAGTAGTACGGAACGTGACAATTATGTTGTTGCCAGCAACTACTAACAAGCTGGATTTTCTACTAAAACAAAAACCAAAGAAAAAGTTGATGAATACAAAACAACTGGTGTCCACAAGTTAGTCAGTAATGATTACCCTAGTTTTTACAAAGGACAAACTGGACGTCCCTTTAACATAAGATTCAAAGAACATTTGCCACCTAGCAACCTTGGGACTATTAAATCTACATACGCCGAATACCTTATCGATAACCTACATTCATATATTGATAGAACAGGCGTTGATAACCACCCTGGTTTTTCGCCTTAAAAAAAATCATATACTTATATTAACACCAACATGAATATATTACATAAATGTAAAAAAGGACGTACTTTAAACGCGTTAAAGGAATTTCAAATTTACAAAGCCTCAAAAGCTTAACCTAACAACATATTAAACGACCAATTGTCCTTTATATCAAACATATTGTATGATACGATTATTACACGACAAGGGAGGGGGTCACGGTCAATGTAATTGCATAACCAAACTTCGAGCAGTACAAATTCAAATAAACGGTATCAGTTAACTGACACAAACTTTCTCCCAACTTACTGTAGTCAAAATAATATTGTTTTTAATCATTTTATTTACTACTTTTTAGAACAAAACAAAAAAATAATATTCAACCTACGTCAATCGTATAAAAAAGTTATTGTCCCAGGCGGGATTCGATCGCGCGACCTTTGAATTACTGGCCGTCCTCACTACCGTTGTGCTACCCCGTGCGGCCGTCGCCGTGATGCTAGATTGACAACATAAACTTGTTTATTTTTTAACATTTCCCCATAAATATGAAACGCCGAAGTTTTGATAAAAGCGGGTGGTGTCATTTTGTTTGGCATCTTAAGCACTATAAATACTGAAAATTTGATCAAAATCGTTAGAGCCGTTTTTGAGAAATTTGCATTTTTGTCGTTTTTTATTGGTTTTTTGGGGTAAATTACCCTTAAAAATTAAAAATTCCAAAAAATGAAAAAAACGCCTGGAGATATTAGGGTTTAGTACCTACATACCAAATTTCATGAAAATCGGACCAATAGTGTATGACAGACTGTCGGACACACTGACAGACAGACACCACGTTAAAAACACTTTTTTGGGTTCAGGGAGCACCAAAACAAAAAATTCCACTAAAAATATTTTTGGGTTCAGGGAGCACCAACACAGATAATTGCACTAAACAATTTTTTGGGGTTCTGGGAGCACCAAAACAGATAATTCAACTGAAAATTCAAATTCGAACATTTTTACGAAAACAATACTTTCTCCATATACTACGTATAGGGTGGAGAAAGTAAAACCGACGTGCACGTCAATGTTCGGTATTAAAAAGTCCGCGTTGAACTTATCGAACTCCACACGGAGTGAACTATGTGTTTTTATGTGTACGAGATATATTTTTTTAAACCTGATAATGGACAATTGTCCGAAATTGCAATTGTTTTAGAGCAAAAAACAACAAGGATTAATAGACTTGAGTATTCACTTATAATGTATTATTAACTACAAAATTGCTACTCGGGAAAATATAACTTTAGAAACTGATAATATTTCGAAGGAGAAAAATATGTCAGGTGTGAATGATACAGAATAAATAGCATGCTTCAATATAAAACTCATATAAGAAGATGATCATGTTTTAAGAAGATTATAATATTCTAGGCGATTGAACTAAATTTATAATTTCGTTTTTCTAGGAATAATAATAATTTCTAAACTAATATTATAAATATTATTAAATGTAGGTATGCATTGAATTTACAAGTTTACGATATAATAAGATAATTAATAAATGTCAAAAAGAACCAGCATGATTGAGGCCTACTTCTAGATCAAACCCTAACCTGCAAAATAGACTTTAAAATTATTTGAAAGTAGGAAATTCGTTACTAATGAAATGCCGCTGAGAAATAATCTACATGTCAGTTTACAGTTTAGTGAGTAAACAGCTGATTGTCGTATCACCAGCCACCACTGAAAATCTTCCATCAGCTGAGATATATATTTCAAACGGAAAAATAGATTTTTGAACTATATATATAGGCCAACAATTTTATTGAAATTAATAGAAAATTTCAGTACTTCCCTATCAAACTTTAGATTGATGTATATAGTTTTCACGAGATTTATCCTTCTACTTATAGGCTACAAACGGAGTAATTTTATTAATATACGAAAAAGAAAAGTTCTTTAAAATGAAATGGAAATAAGTCTGCAGATGTAAAATAGCAACAGTAAAAGTTTTTTTTTTTTTTAAATAGATTGGATCAGTATGGCGAAGTGATCTAGTTCACTTAAAATGCTGAAAATCGTGACAGAAAAGTTTGGTTCGCTCAAACGATCTCGTAGCTTTCTCCTTTACAAGAATTTTCAATCGTTTTAAACAAAACGACCCTCAACTTAACAGCCCTCTTCCAAACTGCTCGCGAGTCTCCGGTAACCAATTAGTTTGTCTTGCTTGATGGGTCGTAGAGTACTTGGTAAAAAGAATTTATCAGCAATTAAAAGGGAATCGAAGACAATGGGCCACCCGGTCTAGAACGGGAACAAAGGCTGTAAGGCTAACATAATAATTCATTAAATATTATGTAAAAAATAACGACATGCTCGGATTTGTCGTGACTTGAAACAGTTTATATTGCATCAGCTGTGGCTGTGACGAAGTCCGAGGTGCCTCTACTGCCAAGAACTGTTTCTAAAAACGTTTTCTCTCTACGTTATTTATAAATATTGTTTTATATTTTAGTTATACACAAATCATTTTGAATAGTGTTCCAACTTTTAGAGTTTTCATTAAATCATTGTCACACGCATCTAGAACCATAAATACGATATTGATGAAAATGTGTTGGGTACATGAGATTCTTAAAGTACTCAACACTGCTCAATCCTTAAAGATACGCTGCTCAACACTCGATTCTGGTGATTTCCCCATATCCTTTGCTCACTTCATTGGGTTTGTTAAGTTTATAGAGTAAAAAAACGACTTTATTAAAAAAACGTTTAAAACAAAATAAATTACACTTTACGGCCATCTCGACATCAAATTATGTTCGTGAAGTCTCCTGCAAACAATACAGTTTGTGTTGAAATCAATAATGTTGATGTTGCTCGCCCAATTTCAGATTCATGGATTCTGGTAGTAAAGAGTCGTTTACGAACCTGGAAGACTAAAAACTGATCTTGGTAGTTCACCATTCTGATCTTAGTCCATTCCCTCCACCATACCTGTATACTAATATTTAAAAACCACTGCCTGGCCAGATGTTTCACATGAAAGCGATTTGTAACCGAACGCAATGGACTCATCCATCTTTAGCATGCTTATGGCACGATTCGTAGTTCAAATAATTCATTTCAAACAAAATACTGGTTAACATGATATTGTTGCACTGACAAATTCACAGATTGTCCAAAATATAATGAATTAAGATACCTTAAAGCAAGGGCCAGATATTTATTTTTACTTTGTTTTTCTTTCAAGAGACCTCAGACTACAAGGTACTAACCCCGTTGCTGTTTTAAACTACAATACAAACCAAAACCAAAAACAGATTTTAATGCAATATTTGTTAGTTCCACTTCTAGTGTTTAACAGGGTAAACAATCCTATTCAAATAAAAAAATGTCTTGTAAACAATATACCATAAGGTGACTATTAAGTTATTGAAATGCTTAAGTGTTGTAGATTCAAACTGCAAATAATAAAAGGACAGGACATTTTTAATTCAATTATGTTTGGAGAGCAATTATGTTCAGGATGTAGGGAGCAAAGAAACTGTTACCTCATTTCCAAAGTTTTTAAAATTTTTAAACACAATCAAACCTTGTTAAATTACAAATACAATCCAGTTGTTGCTATTTAGATACAATGTTGCCTATTAGAAACTCCTCTTTAATTGACGTGTCGCTGAAAGAATACCGTATTTGTTTAAGTTTGCTACAACAGCTTAGAACAATCAAGACGTTGGGCTTTCCCTACATTAAGTTACTCCCTCGTCATCATTATCGCAACGCGCACAAAGTTAAGACATTAAGACTCGCACAATAATATTTATACTGAAACCTGTTCTATCCGTTCATTAATGTCTCCCTAACATATTAAGTCGCGGCAGTAGTAAGGTTAATTAATTTGTGACCCACCCGTATGCCTAGTGTCAAACTTACCTTTTTTGAAGTGTCAACTTCAATAGGCGCACCGCGTCCAAAAATTTTTGCGGGAGGTGAATCGGATTTTACCGTCACGCTCTACTATACACCTACAGAGTGTTCATAAAGTCCCTTTGACCCCCTTTATTATTATTGAAAATAAGTTAGCAAAACTTTGTAAAAATCTTGTGTTACATAACAGGACAAATTTGTTGACAAATCTGACCCTCTATAATTTTGGGGGTTTAGGGGGGCAAAAATTTCAAATATAAAGCTAGGGCATGTAATACACCATTGAAAAGCTTATTAAAAGAGAAACACAATGGCGCAAACTAGAGATTAATATCTTGCTTAGTTTCAAAGTAATGGGCGATGGAAAATAGCATACAGAACTTATTCCTAATATTTAAAAAAATAATAACACGCACAGAGTCTCATTTTAAAGGTTTTTTAAATTTCCTACAACTTTTCCATTGAAAGTATAGAGTTTCATAATATAATTTACAAAATATCTAAGTGCATGATTAAATAAAAAAAGTCAAAATTTTCACGGTTTTTATTATTTCAATAATTTCATAATAAATCATTGTTTCTAAAGGTAATATTTTCAGCTACAATTTATTCCCCAAGCATAACGCAATCGGTTTTTGCTGTTAAATTTTTTAGCAAATACTGTCTTATCTAATGACTAGTCCAAGAGGTAAATTCGTTCAGTGATCGAGCTGTATACTCTATCAAAGTTTTTACGTTACTTCCTGAATCATCCTGTATTCAATTTACCTTT
>JAGFPH010000409.1:86473-127254 GCA_018207615.1 Philaenus spumarius | reverse complement strand
GTGTATACAAGATCGAAGCGTCCGTTGTGTACTTTCGTGTGTATACATTCAAAGTACGTTTTTGGTTTCATTTACATCTAAGGATGAAGGGAAACCCAGCCTAAAATTGTTTAGAAAATTTCAAGGGTGTTCATTATATTTTGATTGTAAGAAACTGTAAAAGCCTGTTCCATTGTTTGTATTCATCAGTCTAGAAAATAACATTTGATTTGTCATCGTTCCTTATCTTTAATTTTAATAAAATTTATTTGTATAGATTTAATGTTAAAAGCAACAGATAGAATCTAAATTAAAATTATCATAGATGTCGGCGCATTGTTATTAAATTCACAACCACTGCCGGGTTCACGTAGGATAAGTGTAATGAACGGAATGTCATCTGATCTGTGGAAGACAAAATGACGAAACTGTGGCTCGGTAATTAAGAATTGCAAAACCTCTTTGGCATCTACAATCACAACGAACGTGGCCATTATGTGTCGCCATGTCTCCATAATTATATGCACAAGGTTTAATTCAGTGGATGGAATTATTGGGTCCGTGTCGGTTGCCAATATTATGTTATGAAGGTGGAAGGCTAATAACAGAAGACATGTCGGATTAAGCTTACATGTCAACCGATCTTGTTTGCAGGGATGTCAACAACGCAGTTTTAAATGGAAAGTTGTACAAGGTGTTAAACTTGGGAAAAAACTCTTCCAACTAGATTAAAAAAGTAAACACTTTTAACAACTATATAAACTTTTTTGTATCTGTAAGCACAGAGTATCCGGATTGTTCAATTTAATATGACCACCATTTTCCTCCTGTTTGGTGGTGTGTGGTCAGATTAGAAAAGTAAACACTTCTAACAGCACAGACTTTTGTATCTGTAAGCACAGATTATTCGGATTGTTCAATTTAAGATGACCACCATTTTCCTTCTGTTTGGTGCAGTGGTCATCGTTCATCCCTCATTAGCTATAGTTGCCCCGTGTGAGGAATAATAAACTCCGATTTATTAAAGATACAGTTCATCCATGGAATCTTCAACCGGTCGAAGCCATCAAGAGGAAGTTGTGGTTTCTCGTCTACGCATCGGCTAACCCATGGGTTTCGGACGCGACATGGGATTCACCATTTTGTCCATACTGTTCTAAATGTATTTCCATCAAGCAACTTCTTTTGGAATATGAACTATTTAAGCTTGTCTTAGGAGGTTCCGAATACCGAATTGCATTCAAATAATGCGGGGTAGTGATACCCAGATCAGAGTTAGCGCTTCTGCATGGTTTGAATGTGATTGGTAATATTTTAGAGATACGTGTTTCATTTAGAATCTTGATTATCTATTGCATTTTGTTAAGAAGTTACAGTAGTTGTTGAATTTTGGTGTGTAGGCCTATGTGTGTTTGTACGAATTGTTTAATTTATTAGCATTAATTGAATGCTCTTGTTTGTCACGTGATGATTAGCATTCGAGTTTTCAGAATTTAAAATAAAAAAAGTTGCCGGGTTCGATTCAAAAGATAATAAGCTTACAGCTTTTTAAGAAGTTGCTGACTAATGATTTTTTAACGAAAAGCAAAAAAGACTACCAAAAGAATTTCCAGAACTACAAAAGATACAAACTTATTTAAACCCAAACATCTGTAAGTTTAGTGAGCCTTTCCCTAAACCAATAGTTGGCTGTAAAACTAAAAGTTATACTATGCCATAGTGTAAAGAGATAAATATATTAAAACATGAACTTGATACTTCAATAATATTTCACCACCGAGGTTAAGGCTCGGCTCTCTACATTCAAAACGGTGAAGTTGGGTACCAATTTCAATGTTAAATAACCAAAACATACCTTCACTATTAAGCATATTTTTGTGTTGTTTTTGACAAAAAACGAAAGCTGTATTTTTTTCTTAAAGTAAAATAGATTGTGGGTGTTGATTGCTAAGGATTTTTGCAATATCTCTTTTTGCAATTGAGAAAAAAATTCATAAAGTTTACTATTTATATCATACGTTTATGAAAACAATAACACGGTTTTTGCAAATGTATTTGGCAATCAACATCCGCATATGACAGTACTTCAAAATTAAACAAAATTTTTAAATTTATTCCACGAATTAACGGGAAAAAATGACTTATTCTGTAGCATTGCTCTTATGGGAATCAGATTCAATATGGCGGACAGGGTAGCGCCCCCTTAGTTAACTCGCGAAAAAAATAGAATTTCATACTTTTTAAATCTAGGTGAAGGAGATATTTCTACCTTATGAGGTTACTAGGTAAAACCCCTGCGTGCTCCGCACGCCAAACCCTTTGGAACCTTCTATACACATAATCATGTTACGTGTTCTTTATAATAAAGGTGTAGGATTAATAATAACCCCAAAGCTAAGATGGTAAATAATGTTAAATCTTCAAATCAAATTATTTCGTATATTTTATAACAGCAGTTATAATAAAGGTTAAAAGAACCGGCAAGACTCAGGTCTACACTCCAATAAACACCTAACCTAAAAGTTAGAAATACAAACAATTGCTTCAGTTTGAAATCTGGTGTTAATGGAAATATTAGAGCAAACAGCTGTTTTATCTGTTATTTTATTCAATTGGTTGCTATGGCAATGAATGTAGTAAATACATTCAAGAAATATGTGTTGGTTCATCAGTCTAGGCCTAACCTAAAAATTTGTTCCCAATAAATTTACAAATATTGAAATAAAAATGTTTTTATCAAAATGAATTATAGCCTATGTTACTCAGGGATAGTGAAGTTTTTTATTAGTAGAACTATTTTTTCAATCGGTTCAGTAGTTCCAGAGATTACCCCCTACATACAAACAAACAAATTTTAACTCTTTATAATATTAGTGTAGATTATCACCAATACATGAAAATAAAACCTGGGGGTGGTAATGCAATTAAATCAAAACATAGTTTTGATAGGAGGCAAAATAGTTTACATTGTAATTTGAACACTGAAAAGAATATACTTACAGCTAAATTCCCTCTACGAGGAACTGAAGTCCCTTACTCTCTCGGCGGACATGTGCTACACACAGTGCTAAATGCTAATCATATAAAATATAGTTAATGGTGAAAAAGGTAACCCAAGCACATTTACGTCTCGATAAAACGGCCCCCACACAACGGTTACATCACCTAATGCAGTTTGATTGTTATTAATAGAATGCTTTCAAGTCGTGTAAAACATTTAGTAGCCAATACATACATAACATCGCTGTAAACTAACCCTTTACAAATGTAAAGATTACAAAGTATAAGTGCGGTGGCCTAAGCCGTAACGCACTCAACATTCTCTCATTGGTTATTAGGTTAATGTAAACAATCACCATAAAAACGTCAACAGTCGCAGATATGACCGCCATTAACAGTTATTAATGTTGAGATAAAATGTTAAGAAATACGAGTCGCAGATTGTAATGCGTGCGTCGATGATAGTATAGGTTTAATTGGCTTACCTTCGTAGGAAATAAATCTGGAATCGGAAATACCCGATGACACCAGTGCTGCCAATATACCCGATGACACCAGTGCTGCCAATATATTTACGAAAAGAAGTCCTCGTAACGCCTCCATACTGTCAACACCTGAAAACAATAAAACTGAAATGTATTCTAATACAAAGTGTGATGATTAAATCGATAGATAGGTTAGGTTCAAATAGTATCCAAGTTTTATGTTATATCTAAGTAACTAAGAACTAAGTAAACGTTAGTATCCAATGTTTAAGTTATATTTCCACACTTTTAAACTCTTACTAAATTGTTTTATATTTTATATACACAATTAAATTATAATAGAGTCCGTGAATCATCTCTTCTGTATTAAACTTTATAAAAAAAAAAAACACGTAGTTCAGTAGATCTACAAAATATCTGGCATTGACATATATGTATAGACAAATTTAAGAAAGCAAAATAAATCATGATAAGTTTACTAAAAAGGAAGTTAGCGTTTTAGAGATTAAACTTCTACTCTTTAAAAGGTTTGCTTTCCTCCAAACTGAGTTTTCTTCCTTCACTTCATGCCAGTCAGACTAAATAACATGGAGAGGAGCGTATTGCCCAATTAAAACTAACGCTAGTAAGTAGGCGCGAACCTACGCAACTGAACTGGACTATCGCGTTTTCCAGTAACCCACCTCCAAATTCAGAACTGAACAAAACGGATAACTGAGTGTGAGAGTTGAATTTAAATTGAAAATCTACCTGAGATTGTTGTGGAAATATCCGTTTTGGGACCCCCTGAGTCCAATAAAGTGGTTTTTACAAAACGTCTGTCTGTATGGTCTGTATGTATACAAAGCTAGAGCGAAAACTATTCGATCGACTTCGAACAAATTTGCACCAAACATGTCAATTAAACCTATATTGATGCACGAAAAAGGGTTTTGAAAAATTTTGAAAACGACCTCTTTTTTTGGCCAAAAAAACTCCCCAAAAAATCAGTTATTATTTTTTTATAAAAAAAGACTCTAATGATTTTGATCAAATTTGGTTTATTTGTAGCCCTTAATGTACCCTACTATTTGCAGAAAACTGCATCGTTCTAAAAATTCTTGTTTAGCTAATAATAATAATAATAACTGATTTTGGGAGTTTTTTGGCCAAAAAGGGGGTTGTTTTTCAAAATGTTTCAAAACCTTTTTTCGTGCATCTATACAGACCTTACTGACGTGTTTGGAGCAAATTTGTTCGAAATCGATCGAATAGTTTTGTCTCTAGCTAATAATAATAATATGTATTAGTTAATCTCCTAGTTTAAAATCACCTCTCCTACCCCTCCTACAATTATGAAGTCACTGTGAATCTGTTTAATAATTTAAATACGTTTGTAAGAAAGTAATATGTGCCAGTTTCTGGTAGGCCCTACTGTTTATTTTTTTTATTTTACGTCTAAAAATAAAGCATTTTTTCACTTGCTCATGGATAAGTTATATTATGAATGTTGCCATAAAAGTGTGTGAAATAACATGGAATGATTATGTCAAGAAAATGGGTCTCACAAAAAGTGTACACGTTAGTCATAATAACTAGAGCGAATATGATAATGTGCCATTTACCAAAATCTGGTAACAAACAAATTAGTTTATCAAACTGTTAACATGGGGGGGGGGGTGTCAAAATATACTATATTTCCTCTAAATAGTATTGATTTTGTATTCCTAAAATTGTGTACTTCAGTTATAAGCAGTAGACTATGTGATAAGATTTTCTCTCCAAGCACAATTACAGTGTGACTAACTACTATTTACCGGAACAGTTAATCATAAGAAACCACTTCGCTGAGCGCATGCTCTCAAGTATGTTTGTCTAAACATCACGCCATTGGTCTTACATCATCGTCAATTCGCAAAAACGTTTAGGACTTTCCAAGCGCCTCCTGCTGGCATTCTCCTTAGTCAACATACAGACATAGGTTCTGCAGTAGTGGAAATTTGTGTAAATTAGGCAAACAACACATAAATAATGTTAAAATTTTGTCTCTGTCATTTCAGAAGGATAATAGATTGCTTGTTTTTATTAATTCACAAATTTTACTGCTTTTACTTTTTATAAAAATGATTTCTTATTTTCACACTTGAGCTAATATTTATAAGTACATCCATTTTTAAATTTGGTTATTATTTGAGTTGTAACACAACTAATAACATTGGCAATAGTTAATATTCTGAATGCTTTAAATTCATTTTCTTAGACGTTTTTAGAATTAGAATTTATTTATTTATGTTTACGCCCATACATGTTTACGTCCATATAAAAAATGTAGACAAACATAATAACTACTTTCTATTGTTATATTATTTCTCAACGGCGTTTCTTTTGTCGATAAGCGATATCTCCCTTAGTTCGATACAAATTAATTATATAAACATCATTTTAAAGCTTATGTTCCCAGCTATTGACAAAAAACAGACAAACAGCTTAAATTCATGTTTTCGTTACAAAAATTGATTTGAAACACTTTTATATTATACTTCATATGGTTCCTAATGAAAGGCGCCATCTATTAACAATCTGTTTAATATCAAGACAGCTGTTAGTTAGATTGTTTACATTATATATGCAAGTGTAATCTATCACGCAAATTCTATATGCAAGTGTAATCCATCACGCAAATCAATCAAATTAAATCAACGTAAAGCGTTATACATTTATAAACTGTTATTTATAAACAAACGTAAATAGTTAAACGTAATTAACTGAATTAAATCAACATATTACATCAGGTAATTGTAGGCCTATTCCTAACTTGTGAAATATTCGCTCGGGTCGGCTAATTAATACATAAAAAAATCCTTAAAATAAAAAAATAAAAAAAATAATGTTTATATACTGTTTGCGGGTTTACCTTTGCTTCTAAAAAGAGTTCTTGCGTGAATGAAGAATTTTGTTTTTAAGTGAAAACATCTGCTGGCCCGTTGGGCACTTGCCTACATCAGTTACCATAAGCCGATAGCGTCTTTTCTTCAATTCAATACAAAAAGTAACGAAATAAGTAAAATTATTCAAGAAATGAAAATAACACGAGAGAAAATAATGTAAAAGAAAATTATTATTGAGTGTGTAACTAATAATGATAATGATTTATAATTGAAAAAGATACTATGTTTAAAATATATGTATCGCAATACATTTTTTGAACCTTATAGTAATTTAATATTAATATTAATTTGCAAATGTAGACTGGTAATAGAAGTTTTCACTTCCAAAGTGTGGTCTTAAGCACACCCAATATTTTTTTAAAGAAGCTTTTAGTATTTTGACTTGTATTTTGAATATTTCAGCTGTTCTTATTGGATTCTTGGATAAATAAAGCGTTTGCTCGATTTATTAATTCCCTCGCAACTAGACAAACATACATTGTCTTCGCCCGACATCGAACCGAATACCTTGAGCTTTGGTGTAAAGTGCGCTAATCCTTCAGCATTTTATTTGTGTGTATAGTATTGTAATTAATTTTGTAAAGCTTTACTGTATGTGCCCAAGCTACAAATCGCGGTATCCAGAACAATAAATAACAAGACATAACGCTGCGCATGCTACCAATAGAGAGACCGCTATTCCGGTGGTAGCTCTTTTTCTAGACTTGTGCGCACGCATAAATATGCATTTTGATGTTACCCTGTCTTAATGAAAATTCACTTTCATTATTTTTGCATAAAAAGGATCACTTCAATAATCTTTAAAACTTCTGGTTAGTCCAATTTACCGACAGACTTAATAAACAACATTTTTCGTGTATGCAATATTTCCGCCAACTGAAAAATTCTCCGTAACGCCCCTTAATTTTTTCTCCTGCTAATTGCATATATAAAAACAAATTAGTACAAGTTAATAAATGCGACAACATTCCGAGTTTAAAGGGACACGTTAAGTAAAGAAAGGGAAAGGAAGCATGAATGGAAGCATGTGGTCGAGATAATAATACCCCGTACTCGGCCTGGGGTATTCATCCGGAAATATCCACCGCTGGCACGCATGTACTCGCATTGGGAGGTCACCGTATATCGTTTATCTTACTTTATGCGACGTGATACCTACGTGCTTCCACATAAACGGCACGTAACGGTTTCCTTTCAAAAAAAAAACTTCGTTTTGACTAATATAAGGTTATCTCGGTCACGTTCGCACAAAGCAGTTCGTAATGACAGGGCCTTGCTAAGTCGGGACGTGAATGCGCGGACTCGATTTTATATAAATCGGTGATTGTCCGATCATCATTCCGTACCCGATAGTTTCTTTTCCATTCCCTTTTATTGCCTCGCATCATAACCGAGTTGTTTTCTCATCGACACAAAGTAATTTAAAGTATTGGCAGATTACGTTGAAATTGGGTAAAATGTAGGACCCGACTTCCGAGATCTAGCCGCCAATGCATGAATAAAAACAGGATTTTAAGAAATTCAACTTATTTCTAATTTCGAATCTACCATCGATGTTGACCCGAATCGGTTTCGGAAGCATTTAAGCGTGGTACACATTCAAAGATAACGTAACAAATGCAAACCTTTGTTTAGTGAAATTCAGAGCGCTGATCTGTTCATTTTTAATACAACTCACTTTAGGAAGTAAGATGTGGCATACATATAAATTCAATTTAACTGTTATTAGGTAAATTAAAAATTAAGGGATTTCTCAGTCATAGTTTACATACTCTTAAATTATGCAGACGAGCACCACGGTAATTGAAAGCTTTTGGTACTATAGTGCAGATGAAAGTGACCATCAATTCGAACATATAAAAAAAACTTCACTTTTTCCGTATAATGAAACTCTACACCACAACGACTGCAGCAAGTCAAATATTAACAACATAAAAGAACAAACAACAAAATCAAAAGTTAAAAACTTGCAGAGCCGATAGATGTAATAGCATTGCCAGGTTATTCGGAAACTAAGAAGTTGCTACCAACTTTTATAGTACAGTATTAGAAAATGAAAACATACCATAATTGGAGAGTTTAACTTAGTTTACTAATGTTTTTTTGGAGGTTACAATTCTGTTATATTTGACAACTTTGTTAGCCTTCGCTTTCCTTCTTTTGTTTAATTCTTTCAAATTGTAACTGTCTTGTTTTCCGTGTTGAATATTATCACACCAAGTTCATTAAGATAAATACACATTTTTCACGTAGACTACATTTAGGCTGAGTTGCACCAACCAGGATCAGTTTTGATCTACGATCAAAGTTGTATTTGTTCCAGGATCAACTACTTTGATGGGTTGTTTCTATTGCACCATACCTGGATCAAATAATTGATCCAGGATTTACTGATCTAGGTATTTGATCCCGGTTGATGCAACCCAGCCTTACTGACTTATATTTTGTGTACGATTGTTACTATTTATCTTTTGAAGTTATACTTCTTTGCGCCCGTTGTAATCGGGATGGGGTGTCGGTCGAGAAACCGCGTCACGCTAGGAGTAAAATCCGGAAAGTGCCTTTTTATACCTTTCTTCGTATATTCGTATTCTTTCCTATACTTCAAAACGTCGGATTGATTTGAAACTTTGCAAACTTATCCAGGGCTCTGACACTTATCAAGGACCGATGACAATGAAATATTAATTTTGTTGGGTGTAGTAAGCGAGCACTGATCATGGTCCCCAGAACACGACGTGATTTTCACCCCCTTCAAACCGTCGGATTGATTTGAAACTTTGCACACTTATCAAGGACCTATGGCAATGCAATATTAATTTTGTTGGGTGTAGTAAGTGAGCACTGATCATGGTCCCCAGAACACGACGTGATTTTCACCCACTTCAAAACGTCTGATTGATTTGAAAATTTGCACACTTTGCATACTTGATGACAATGCAATATTAATTTTGTTGGGTGTAGTAAGTGAGCACTGATCATGGTCCCCAGAACACGACGTGATTTTCACCCCCTTCAAAACGTTTTCGTGGTCCCCTGAACAGGTTTTTGTGATCATTAAAAATGTTATATGCAGGGTGATTCACGACGATATGCAGAAACTTCAGGAGCTCATTCATTATGTTGGGTGTAGTAAGTGAGCACTGATCATGGTCCCCAGACTAACTGTAGGCTAACCAACCAAACAGATGCAACGATAGTATTCATAAGCGTATGTAACAAAGAAGGGAAAAAATGGGATATTAATTTTTAAATGTGCCTTCAGTGTTGGTTAGTGTTTTTATAAAAGAATAAACTATCATCTACAAAATAGTAGGGCTACTCTAAGTTACGACTAGTTTTTCCCAAAATATATTAAATCAATAGTAGGTCTACCTGTCTATACCATTGAATGGCCAAAGAAGTATAACTTCCACCGTCTGGTCCGACGCAGACCCAAATTTGACTAGTTTTTCACAAAATATATTAAATCAATAGTAGGTCTACCTGTCTATACACTTGGATGGACAAAGAAGTATAACTTCCACCGTCTGGTCCGACGCAGACCCAAATTTTTATTTTATGTATGTGAAGTGTCTAGTTTCATTACTTTGGTGAAAAAGGCTGAACTTCACCTGTATTTTTGGAGTTTTGATTTTGTCGCAGTTTCTATAATACTTGTCTATCGAGGAAATGATTTGTGTTTTTAGGCACAGTTTAACATGAAAAATCCCACTTTATATGGTCACGTTGCCCTGCACCAAGCTTTTTTATTTGTTTTCTGATTTATTTTCTGATTTGGTTTAGATATGATAAGAGCTCGAATTTATCATTTTTAGATAGGTTCTATGGCACACGTCGTTTACGTCATGTGAATCGAACTTTTGACAGGTGATTTGATAATTTCCGCTGAAAATTCCACACTCAAAATATTGCGTCTTCTTCTACGTCTAAAATGGTAAAGTAAGAGGACATAACAGGGCAAAATTATAAGGATTTTATTACTCTACGAAAGAGTAATTTTGTTTTGGCTTAATTTTAAATTTGGTGAGGTGTAATTACGTTGCTAGGTTACGTCTAGTTTTATAACGGAAAACGTTCTTGATGCGGACACCGTATGCATGTTTAAATGTTGCCTAAATTTCAATTGTTGACCACTCCTGTCAATTTCCCCTACTTTTACATAAAATGACATTACTTAAAAACCACAATATGCAATAAAGCACGTTATGAAGACGACATATGCTCGAGTGGGTTTAATCGGACATGAACCTTCCATCTGCAGCTTAGGCCGAGTAAAGTAAAGGTTGAGAAACTCTAGGATAGTTTCCGTGTCAAGGCGGACTAAAGCTTTGTAAGGCAACTTGTTTCTCGAACCTTACCAAATACGTTTCTTTGCTTTACTCATAATTAGTGTATTATAATGATATTGCTTGCAATGAATACGCAATCATATGGTAATACAGAGCTTAACAAGTCGTTCATTCATGGAAAACTTGAGAATCGTTCATTTTTAAATATACGTCTGTTGAAAGAGATTAAATGTGGCCTAGACCTAGATAAAGGTTAAATTACCAATGTTGGCGTTATTTGTATTCTGTTCTCTTGTTTAAGGGTCTGCCTAAACTATGGGCCTAAAGCTAAAATTTGAATGTTTGACTTTGAGAAGGATCTAACCTAAACAATTAAAGGGTACAATAAGGAATAACAAAATTAAGAGTACAGATTATTCGTCGCCATTACGGTTAGGGTGTCATATCAAACTATTAATTATATAAATTTTCTCTTGAGTTGTCACTCATTGTGGGTTACCATTTAACAATTATTAGTTGCCTGCCATGGGGCCCTCCTAAAATGGGCACATCTGTTACCTTAAGGCTCGGCTCCCTACATTGAAAACGGCGAAGTTGGGTACCAATTTCAATGTTAAATAACCAAAACATACCTTCACTATTAAGCATATTTTTGTGTTGTTTTTGTCAAAAAACTAAAGCTGTTTTTTTTCTCTTAAAGTAAAATAGATTGTGGTTGTTGATTGCTAAGGGTTTTTGCAATATCTCTTTTTGCAACTGAGTAAAAAAATTTATAAAGTTTACTATGTTTTACTATTTATTTCATACGTTTAAGAAAACAATAAAATGGATTTTGAAAATGTATTCGGCAATCAACATCCGCATGTGACAGTACTTCAAAATGAAACCAAATTTTTTAATTTATTCCACGAATTAAGGGGAAAAAATGACTTATTCTTTAGCATTGCTCTTATGGGAATTATATTAATATGGCGGGCAGGGTAGCGCCCCCTTAACTTGAAATTGTAGTGTTGATGTCTCAAAACGCACCCTGAAAGTAATATGTTATTCCATTTACCGGTTACATACTTACTAAGGTGTCCCTGGACATTTGGACACCATGGATAATTATGATGTATTATGTAACTTTATTCCCACAAAAAAGTATCCTAATACATGTTTAAGTGATTAGTTTACATAGAATTTTTGAAATCGATATTTAAAAATTGTAATACATTTTTAATAAATGTTGTTTAGTAGTAATTTAACATATTAAAAACGAAAAATTCGCTTTCTTTAGTAATTTAGAGGAACCCTATATGAATAGAAAATAGTACAAATATTTCAAGGATATTAATGTTACAGCCAAGAAAACCTCTTCCTCATATTCATTTATTGGGATTTTATTTAAAGAATTTGGAACGCCAGGAACTGGAAAATCCCTCATCGACAAAGCCCTACAAACTGAAGAAGTATGGGTTATCGTGTTGGGGAGGACTTACTTGAATAACCTTAAACCTATTATAAGTAGTCCTATAAAAAAAGACGATGTATTCGGCGCTTATATGTATAACAAGTCTTTAAAGAATCATTCCGTGCCACTTTTCAAATATAAATAAACCTGCTATATCATATTTATATGTACAAGGTTCTAAAAAAAATAAGACTAAGGAGTGGTGTGCAACATCCTTAACCAAAAACAAATAAGATTTTCTTTACAAAATTTGATTCTTCTGTAGCCCAAAAATTATTTAACAATATTTCAGAAAATATTGAAAAATGTAAGAAAACTAAACACTTTTTGAAATTACTGGTTACATGTTCCCGCTAGATATTACGGCATGCATTTTATCTTATCTTGATATGTGGTAATGGTTTGAGATTATGACCAACCTGAAATATTGTCATGAGTGTAAGGAAGGTTATGAGGGTGTGTGTGTATGACTTTCATGCTTTGAATATTTTTTATATATTTATAATAATATACATTAATTTTTTTTAATTTTTAGTATTCCAGTATTATTTTTAGATTTAAACTTATTCCAATATATTCTTCATTCCTGAAGTTATCATTTTTATATATTTTTTTACTGTATTAGATTTTGTTATTATTTGTTTTTACTTTATCATATTTCACGAAAACATTTCGTTTGTCTTCTCGAAGTTTAAATAATATGTTTTTTCACAAATGGTGGTGGCTTTAAAGCAGACCTAGCAAGGCCTAAATGACGTAGCCTACCTACATACCTAGAGTTTTTTTGTTTCCCTTTGTTATGTATTTGGTGTTTAAGTTTTTGTTTGAATTATTTATATTAAAATTTAATTTTAAGTTTACATTATGTACTTATTAAACTAGTGTTTATTTCGTTTTTACAAAGAAAAAATAAATAAGAACATCGTGATCACCTTACAAATAATTTGGTTTCCTTGTTTTCTATATTATTTAAGAAAATTAAAGTTAAAACACCAAAGTTAATCGAGTCTCAAATGTTTTTTTATACGACTTTAAATAATATAAACTTGCAAAAACGTCTTCAATACGTTAATGGGAATTTCTCAGGAGTCGTTCATGCAAATTAAGATAATCATAAAGGAAAGTTCATGCAAATGCTTTCCGGTTTATTAAGGAAGGAACCTTGTATACTGCTACTAGATGTTTAGGTTAGGTTAGGTTAGGTTACTCCGTGCACTAGAATTGAAACCAGCCATGCGTGCAACGCCAGCGCCCATGTAATTGCTTCGATGTCTTGAGCACTGTTTACAATAACAAACTGCACGCAATCACGTCACCATAGGTTTGTTCTCTTCATGATTTGAATAGCAACTCTGCTATTTGGGGGAAATGAGCCGTTTAGGACCAATTCGTGTGTTAATACGACCGCGTGTTTTCTTTCCTGTTGTTTATTAGTCTAAGAATTCCAAGAAATCTACGGTAATAGGTGTATTGTGTTCGTACAAAATTAAACATATAAAATACTGGTATATTTTCTTCGGTCCAAACTTCTCTATAACACATGTATCAAAATTAAAAAACAATTCGACTTCCGAGAAGAAATATTGGGAAAACAGTTATTGGATAGTATAAAAACTTTATAGTTGCTCTATTTACGAATTGTTACTGATATAGTTTTAAACTTGCAAAACATCTTCAATCTGTCATTTTTTTACGGCCATTATGACGAACAACGTGTTCATACTATTAAACAAATTGTGATTAAAATTAAGAGAAATATTATTGCGAAAAAATGTTGGTCGTTTACAGCTTTTCATGTACAAAAATCTGGAAATTGGTTGACCCTGCAGGCCAACCCTAGAACTTCCCGCTTAGTTTGAATTTTAAACGCTTAAAATGAGTTTTTTTGTTAAAATACCAAAAAACGAAAATTTGTGAATTTTTAAACAACGATAACTTTTGAATGCGTCGTTCGATTTTCATTTAAAAAAAAGCATTCTACGCAGTTTTTAAAGCACAAAAAGAAAATGTACAGGTTTATATTGATTGGTTGAGAAATCTGGAAGATATGTTAAAAAAATACCAAAAAATACCAAAAAACGAAAATTTGTGAATTTTTAAACAAGGATAACTTTTGAATGCGTCGTCCGATTTTCATTTTCAAAAAAGCAGTCGACGCAGTTTTTTAAGCACAAAAAATGTATACATGGTTTTATTATGATTTTTTCGCACGCTTTAAAGTTATTTTTAAAAAACATAAAAATTCCAAAAAAAATTTAGGTTATTTTTTTCAATTTCTTCGGATTGGCTCGATGGATTAACTCTCAAATCTAATCAGATCTAAGTTTTGATACACCCTTTCGAATGACATGTCGTAGAATTCAATCGGTTGATTCGTTTTTGAGAAACTGTACGACAAAAATTTATTTACACACATACATCCACACACACACACACACACACACACACCCCTGTTTGTATGAGGACCTCTCTTTTCTATCACTTGTTAAATAACATGAAAGCGAGGACCTACCAACTCTGTACAGTCAAGCGAGGTCTTTTTACGTTTTTATTTTTTTAAGGCAGTCAAAAATTTATGATTACCGTAAATGACCACTTATATGTATACCTTATAATAAAAGGATATGGATGCAATTTTTTAAATCCAATTTGGCCTTATTTTAAAATCTCCCGCATACAACACGAAAGCGAGGTCCCAAAACACATATATGTTCAATAACGAACAACCGAGGTCTTGCTGTCTACCGGTTTGTAACATGAAACCGAGGTCTTAACGCACTCGTATGTTTAATAACGGACAACCGAGGTCTTGCTGTCTAACAGTTTGTAACATGAAACCGAGGTCTTAACGCACTCGTATGTTTAATAACGGACAACCGAGGTCTTGCTGAGGGTTATGTATGGATATTGGATAATGTGTTTCTGGAAAATAGTGGAACACTACGCATACATCCTTTCTCACGGGAAGAAAGAAAAGCGGAAATGTCCCTGACTCTAACATCCGTTTAAAGAAATTATCTCTCGTGTCTTGAAGTCTTGTGTCATTATATTTAGGATTAGCTCTAAACCACGACAAAACAGTACTTAGGTTCTCCTCAATATAAATTATCAAAAAAAAAGTAAAGTATAATTTTTATTTAAGGGTGTAAGGCCTATGAACAAAAAACAAATTTATTTCCTTTTTTTTTTTTTTGTTGGAAACAAGTTCATTTAGCCAAAACCAAATGTGGCATTAAAAAATCGAAAAAAATAAATTGCGGCCTATGTGTGACCTTAAGTGTACATTTTGAGCATTCTTCATGCAAACTACAAATGGAAACGAAAAACACCATAGCAATGAAACCAGCCAGCGACCTTGTAGTGACTTGTAAAAACTCTTTTTTTGCACTTCTGGTGTCATATCTGGTTTTTGAGCTGAAGTACCATAGCTTTTATTGTTTTCAACATTTTCTTTCGGACTTATTTTCCTTTTTTATTTCCTTATTTCCTTAAAACGGAAATTAAAATCTCTTATAGGAATTTAACATGGGATACAATTTTAAGCCTATTCCGAGTGATATCTGAAGTTCTATTGGACCTATTGACATGCAGTTTGTGTCAAATGAAAGATAATTAACTCTATATTTGCCCATTTGCCTTAAAATTGTACTATTCCTTCATTTAATATTTAAAAAATAGAATTTAAAATATTTTCTATTTATTATCATTGTTTTTACTGATCAACTGAATAGCACAGATCAGCTAATTATAACAGCACATGTTTAATTATCATAAAAATAAATATGTTTATTGTTAATTCAGTAATCAGCTGTTTGCTCTAATATTTCCATTAACAGCATTATTTCAAACTTAAATCAATTATTAGTATTTTTTACTTTTAGGTTAGGTTATTATTAAAGTGTAGACCTGAGCCTTGCTGACTACACAACGGGCTCCAACGGGGGGAAGGGGGGTTGGCGTGCGGAGCACCCAGGGGTATCCCCTAGTATGTTATACATACGGTAACAAGACTCTTCAATTAAAAAGTGGTATTTTTAAAAGCTCTTATTTACCTTGAGGAAATTACTTTAAATAAAACTTGTCGGAGTTAGTAGGCCTATAGTTAGTAACGTTGTATTGGCCCGGAGAGAAGCGGGGTGAGGGTAAACCAGAACCTTTCCCCTACTCTAAGCACCATAGCACCATCTAATATCAACAAAGAAGGAATTGTGAGTTAATTAAATCAAAGTGTGTAATTCGTGTTTATTTACTAATAAAAGACATTCTGCCACATTATGACATTTGTTAATAAACTTTGAGCTTGACGAGTGAGAAGGAATTATTTAAAAATAATAACAATACAATAATTCTCACACATATACGTTGATTGATCAAACGCATTTCAACGACAAAGTCGTTATCCTCAGGGATACATGAGCTACAACTATTTGTTATCAATTTCCATTAGCCTGCATATAATCTAGTATTTGTTAAATATGTTGAAATAACAACTGCAATTGTAGTTGGCATTGTTTTATACGTAATTTTTTTTAGCCGTCAGAATTACATTGTCCAACCATTAAAAATAAGGTGGAATGTTTTGTACAAATTCCAATGTAACAAAAACAACAGTCCAGACAAATGACGTGAAAAATACATTTAAAAGAGTTAACTCTCGACAAAAGTTTTAATCCTGGAATTCCTTTATTGGTGCCCCTACCCTAAGTTTTCCCCGATGCACTCGGCGCTGCGCTCCAAAATATGAGCAAATTCGCTATTTTAAGTTTTTCTTGAATAACTCTAAACTGACTTATCAAATCAAAAAGATATCTATTAGATAAATAAAGCACTTTAAATTTTGCTTAAAATGATACCAATTTCATCCATTTTGGTTCAGTTGAACCGGTACTAGAGTTTATACAAAAAACACTATAAATGGTATTTTAGCTGCCTTGGACTCTGTGCTCAATGTCCAGCTGTCCATCCTATAGGCATGCAAGGGGACTGAATGTTTGTATGAACGTTTTTATACTCTAAACTCTAAGCACAGAGGACAAAGTAATACAGAGTGCTCGAAGGATAGGGAGATGTGTTTCGGTAATTTCGTTAATATGTTAGCTGGAAGTTAGCTAGCTAACGTTGCCAAGCAGTGCAGGCAACACAAGGCTCAGTGTCCTTTTTTGTCGCCGTAGTGTTTAGCGCCTGTCCATCTCCCCACTCTCTCACACATAGTTCAAAACGGCAACGTCGCTAGCCTCTTGGCTGTTCCGGTACTAAACCAGCGCTTCAGTAAAGGCGAAACACATCTCTCTATCCTTCGAGCACTCAAGTTTCAAATTTGTGTATTCAAAATAAAACACATTTAAATAATTGAACTCGTTTCTGTGTATATTGAATTATTATTTTTTTTAAATATAGCAATCTAGTTTTACAAAACCAATAATCTATTCAATTCTTACTTAAACTTATATAACAAACTACTACACTCAATCATTATTTGAAATATTTTTATAAGGTTACAGTTATGTAATTAGCACTTTTTATAGGTTATACAGTATTACTAATAGTTTCGTAAACAGTAGAACTCGCGAAAAAAATTTAATCTGCCTTTACTGCAGATTTTTATTAAAATTGTCGTAGTGTAGCTACTTATATTTCCAATAATATACTTCGTGAGATTCCCCGGCATTCGTATATACACTCCGGTGAAAACCAGCAAAATAATTTTCAATCATTATTTTTGGCCCTCAAAAGGGCCAAAACTCAAATCGAAACAGCAGGTATAAATTCCGAACCTACTTCTCGGTCCACAACATGGCCGACATCACATCGCACAATCGAACTAAATTCCACAACAAACTTCTTGGCCCTTAAAAGGGCCAATTTCTGTCAGCGTCTTGCGATTTTCCCGTAAATGCCTTTTACGGGAAAACTCGCCTAAATATCCTCAGAGCTTCACTCTACAATGTCCCCGGTCGGTATAATATCAGTCTGGCGAACAGAGGCCTGTTCGACCGCCAAGGACTCGACGATATCGGCCGGCAACACTTCATAATCTACGTTTCCTTTTTATTCCATATAGGTGGTCATATGCAGTTATAAATAATATTTGTCATGGCAATTTTGCGGAGTTTATGAATAATTACGTTTGAAAGATAAGGTAAAGATCATTTTCAGAATAATATTTTAAAGATTTTCAATAAAAAGGACCGCCAAGCGTTTCAACTATTTTTTAATTGGACACGTAGCTTGTGGAAGTGAGTTGTGAATAATTCGTGTAAAGAGTTTCATAAAATAGTCTTCATTTTTAAACGTTTTATTGATTTTAATACTTTCATGAGAAAGCTAATATTTCTGATGTGATTAATAATTATTCAAAACGTGAATTATAGCTTTACACATTAGTTTATTACACTTATTTTCTTTGTTCAAGAAATTATCCATCGTATTATAATTTTTATTGATTTAAAAGTAAATCATAGCTTTACGCGTTAGTTTATTTCACTTCTTTTTTTGTTCAAGAAATGACCTACCGTATTATAAAGTTTTAAGAGTGGGAATTATAGTTTTTTTTTTAAGTGTGGACAATTTTTAAGAGTGGGGATAATCATAGCTTGACGCGTCGGTTTTTCTTTTTTTTTAAAAAAGATTTTTTGGTTGGATTAACCCCTTTTCCACCAATAAATTTTGCAACTATTGAATTGAACTGTTCTGCCGGATTGTTGGTCTTATCACAGACTATAGAAATTCACCAGACCTCACTGTAATAGGAGAACGGGTGCGGTATAATTGAGTCAGTTCTTGGCCGCGAGAGTTCAGGTGCAAGGCTACTGTAACATATTAGCAGAGCTACGTTGTCAGATTGAACGAGTGATGGGGTGGGGGTCCGTCAAGGTCAGGCCGTTGTCACTGCCGGAAGAGTCGTGCTACTTAGGGTTGTTGCGATATCGGGAAGTTTTAGATATTCGATATCGATATGATATCAAGCTCTTGTATCGATATAACGAGAATATCGATATCAGCAATATCGAATGATTCGATATTAATATTTCTTTGTCAATCGTAGTCTTATTTCCTACTTGTAAAGTAAAATAAATATGGTCATTGTTTACTTACGTGTGACCAAACGTAATGATACATTTTGCTTATATTCTTAAATTACACACCAATCTAACTCTAAAAACTAAAAAAATATCACAGAAAGACTGGAAACAAATATATAAATTAGGAGATAACGAAAATTCCAAACAATATAGGTTAAATTTAACTATAATTGTTAATTATTGTTTACTTATTTGTGAACAGATGTAAGGATCAATTTTGTTTAGCCATAGAGTCTAAAACTACGCATCAAACTAACTCTAAAAACACAAACAGGTACTTATCGGTTAACGGGAACCCACTCATTTAGACACGGTTATTAAATCAAAACAAACTAAATATAATTTTATTATATAAAATAACACTCCTATAATATATAAATAACAAAAAAACATTTTTATAGGAAACAAATATTACGTAAATTGGAGAAAAAGAAAACTCCTAAAAATATAAGTTAAGGCTCTTCTATACCTTGAAGAAAACTCCCGAGTGTACAGTGTGATTTTAATAAAAAGGACCGAGTACAGTCAGTGACCTTGTGGTGGCGAGGAGAGAAGCGGGGGGTAAAAATCCTAAACTGAAAACATCAGTCTCAGAGTCTACTAAACGCCCACTTGGCACCATCCAATACAAAGATAAGAAATTGTTAGTAAATAAAACCATGGTCCATTCAATGAATGCTACAAAAGTGGGGTGTAGAGATAAATGAAAGAAACACAATGTTTGACTGTATTTGGTGACTTTGTTTGTATTAATTAATAACATACTAAAAGTCCCCTATCCTAGGAGGTAAGCGGAGTGCAGGCGGGAAGCACGTACAAGGTTTCTTTTTTCGGGTTTTTGCTTTATCTCGAAACTATCTTCCCAGCGATAATACCATAATGTACAAAACTAAAGCTGACCAAATATGCCACAAGATTCATTCTAATCATTTTGTGGCTATCTCGCATGGTTTGCCAGATATCTGCGCTCAAAATCGCTTATTGTTGAAAACATTTTGCCTCAGTTTTTTGCCTTATAGTGTAGTCATTTTAAACTAAAATCACCCCATTACCTAAAAACAAACTCTTATAAGCTAAGGATTTGGTATGTATGTTGTATTTAGCTACTGTAATAACATACTAAAAGTCCTCGCAAAAAAAACCTGTGCTACGGCCGCCATCTTGGAAAACGGTGTCAAAACCATAACTCAAAAACTATTCATCCTATAAAAAAAAGTTATAAATAAAAAATATTTGTCACAAAAAGAGCTACAATTGTTTTTTAGCAATTTTTAATAAAATTAACTGTTTAGCCATTAAATGCAATATTTGGAAAACAATTTTAATAATTTGTAAAAAAAAACTAATTAATAAAATAATTTTGTTAAACCTCAATACGAATTTTTGATTATTTATAATCGATACATTTAGTGTAAAAAAGTATTTTCAAAGCTCTAAACTTTATTATTATTTTTATTTTTTATTTCATTACAAACCAAAATAATAAATTATTTTTCTGACCAATTATATTCAAAATAGGCCTACTCAATGAAAAGTTTGTATTTTAATCACGCAACAATTTTTTCTTTATTCTCTGGTTTATTCCGAACAAAATGATATATACGTTATGTTTACTGTTTATAGTATTTTTTGGCGAATTTACAAAAATACTTCTTCAAACAGTCATATTTTAATTGTTTGCAAATGCCAAAAATCTATTGTTGTTACATTGCCGGTTCTAAGATTAAATACTATTACAAAACATACAAAATGAAAATTATATGGTAGGTCAATTTTCCTACCCCGACAACTAGTACTTCCCGAAAACTTTGTCGGGTAATGTTACCTCTTCCTTATATAAATACAAATTTTGTAAACGATTCTGAAAAATCAAAGGTTAGGTGCTAAATTGTATGACGTCATAACTTTGCCATGTTTGGGTGTCGGACGCGCAGAAATTACAAATAATATTGGCCCGACAAAATGTTTTTCGCTTTCTATATAAAAAAAACTTCCGATTAAAAGAAAGATTACATTTAGGTCATACATTTTGTTACCGCATCAAATCAATGAGTTTGCCGGGGTCTCAAAGGAAAATGCCCCGGTATACCGAGAACTGTTGAAAATAAACATGTTGTCCGACTCTTCATAAATAAGAGATATACGACGTCTCAAGAGTTAGGTAATCATAAACTTTTTAAAGACCTGGGCTCGAGGACTATTAGGCCTACTGTTATTAATATTAAATCACATTAATATTGTTTCAGAGTCCTGACAATGAAACAAACCCCGAGTTGTGCCCAGAATCTGCGAGTGTCGTTTTACCACCAACACCATCTTCATCGACATGGTATTAGTTCTTCGTCCAGATTTTCCATTTTGAACAATACAAATTGATTAATAACAATTTGAATAAAAATGATAAACATTTTTGGGGTTCCTCACTTCACAATTGCACAAACCGAACTAAGCGTGTGAACGGAAATATTTTATTCAGTTCGTTTGCACAAGCCAGTTTGCGCAAATGGCTTGAGCGTGTAAACCGCCCTTTACAGTAGAGAGTAAAATCACTCTTTGTCCTCCCCCCCCCTCCGCAACAAAACGTTCGGCCACTTCTCGTAGAAACACAATTAAGGAGCTTACAAACAAAAATATAGAAAAAGTTAGCAATACATTGCAATGGATGTAAGACGTTTTAACTTGCAATTTTCCAAGTTAAAAAAAAATTTCTGTTGTTACGTATTCCCGTGGTTGACATAAAAATAATATATAGGCCTACTGACACTTTTTACACATGCAATAGTACCTAAATTTAGCCTATTTTATTTACATTTTGTGCTATTTTAAAACAAATTTAGTAGACCTAAACCTAATGCAAAGCACAAGTATTCATTTGTAGTTCTAATTTATTTGACTAATTGTCTGTTTAAATTATCTATGAAATCAAGACTAACAGGAAGATTATTCAAATTTATTTATCAAACGCGGAAGACAATGGAAGAGAACAATGTTTATGATAATAATTACTAAAAATGAGACTAATCATAAGCGTTAAAAAAATTATTGATTTGATTATTGTATTACTGGCAACCTTGTAACCATTGAACATGATTTGCTAACAGTTACTTTACTAATATGCACAAACAGTATATCTTCTTATCTTCTTAAGAGTTAATAACGACCTAGTGTTCGACTTTTTTATAATGCCTGTTGCGTTAAAGTGAAATTTTAGTAATGTATGACCAATTTAAAACCATTCCATTCCTGTTGCGTATGAATCTCAGTAATATATTAACATTGAACATTGTATTTATTTATTTGTTCAAAATTTTAGGCCTGTCACGAACCAGAAATTTTTTATGTAATTCGGTTTCACAAAACATACAAAAGCTGAAATTACCCACTTTCAATGTTTGGGAAACTCCATAATGGGCCCAAACGTTGCCAACAAAAATGTATATAAACGTATGGTAATAAGGAATTTTTTTCAATCGTCTTCGATGTATTGTACGCTACGTAAAAATTAAGATTTACTTAATAATCTCTTCACGGAAAATCATTATTTATTTATTTTAGATATGATGTAAAATAATGATTTAAGAACAAATTCATTTAAAATAATCATCTGAATGAGATATTTTACAAAAAATTTAAACTTAATTTATCAATAGCGTAAAACTTAATTATGTTTAAAATATAACTTGAGTTAATAAAATATAAATGGGATCTATTCGACTTTATTACGAGCAATGAAGCAGTCAAGTTATAAATATGCAGCGAACTGCGAAACCCACAAAACTTCTGAAAATGAATCGAAGGAATAGTCCGGCATCCGGCAAATAGCCTACATCCGTTTACAGCTTTAACTTTGTTCAATGTAGCGCATTCTGTGCGAACACTTTTCGAACTAATTTACACTCCATAACACTCTACCAGTACTGTAAAGAAAACCGAGGTCTCGCTCAGATTTTGAAAAAAACTTACCAAAATGATATTTTAGTAATGTACAATGCAAAACTGCACTTATCTAAAACCGAGGTCTTGGGTTTGGGACCTCGGTTTTCCACAAGACCTCGCTTCTGCTGTTAATGGTTTATGCCAGGACCTCCGTTCTACCATTTTACAAACTCACACACACACACCCCCACACACACACACACACACACGGTCGGACACCTCGGCGGGAATAGTCAGAATGGCTTCCTGGGACCTCAAAACGTGGAGATTTAATGAAAACTCGACTTTCGAAAATCGGACCGAAATCAATAACTTCCCTTTATTGGTAGCGGGAAGTTAAAAATAGGCTAGATTTCACAATATTATCATTCAGGCCTATCTTTAATTATAAAAATTTAAATTTAAAACTTTTACTATAGAATCTAGTCTCTTAGTTTCTAGAATTGGGGATTGGAATCTAACGGATTTCAGTTTTTTAGTCAAACAGTATTATTAATCCTACTCACACAGAAGATTTATCTTATTTATATTGTCATTACTTTTAGGTTAGGTCAAAGTTGTTTAAAGAAAATATTGTCTCTAGGCAGTGTCTGCCAGAGACGAGAGGCGGAAAGTTGTGGCTAGGTAATAATTAAGTTAACACATTTACCGCCTTTCCACGACTTTCAGGAAATTGCGATTCTAATTTTGGCGTACGTGACTGTACACACGTACCCGAATAAATCAATTTCAATAGCGTACTTTCAGAACAATACCGCCTTCTTGTTCTCAGACTGTTAGTGTTAATCGCCGCTCAGACGGAGTGTGATTGCAATAAACCGTATTTAATCTAAATTGTCGCCATATCTCAAGAGCTAATTGACGTATTGCCTGCTAATTTTATAAATGTATAATTAAAGAGAAATTTGCCAAGCCTTCGCGTATTTTACGAAATTTGAACGACTGGTCTGCGGCGGTGTCATAACTAATATATATTAGACTGTTAATTCGCTATGTTAACGTTGTAATCTCAGGGTCGGATCAACGTGGTGATAGTATGTTGAGGTTATGTTGTTAGTAGACTGAATGTTTGCTAACGGCCGGGAGTTATTTTTGAATATATTTATTTACAAACCATTGTATATTGTTCAGTACGTTATGAAATCTTGAAGTACTAGCATTTTTCTTGTTTCTCGGCATAACATATTGAAATAACATTTAATGTAAACTACCTATTATTTAGTCTTTAATTACCGGTACCACTCTTACAAGAGGATGATTTCAAGATTATTTTAAAAAGCAGGTTCATTTTTGTTTCAAAAAATGACAATCAATCAAATTTATGATTACTTGGAATTTTTATAATGAACAAAAACAAAGTACACTTCTTGGCAGTTGCGTATAACACCCAAGATTTGCAAAGAACTAAAATTTGTTAAGAAAACCGAAAATTGACCAGATAAATGAGCTAATGTGAACCTTAACATTTCAAACATGGTCAATGACTATTAATGTGTTGTTTTTGTAGGTAATGCGTTAACAATATATGTCTTGTAAATGTTCAGTAAGGTTACCGGTAGAAATATTCAACGCTAAACAAATTAAATAACTGGCTTAAAATACACGAAAGTAAATTTTTGTTTAAACTTACACGTAAGTCGCACAAGAAATGCGTTAAATAAAAATGAACTCAATATATCGTTGTAGGCCTACTTCCGAAACAATAATTTTTATAAAAATCTAAAATGCCGATTTTTGGAAATTGAACTTTTATATCATCTGTTTTTGTAAACTTTTTTGTTTTATTTTGACTTAAGGAACTCACTCTATTGGTGACCTAATTACCAAACAACTTGTGCCGTGTAACTAATAAAACAGTTTCATTTTTGTCTCACTAGATCGAGCCATGGAAGACATATAGAGACAAGGGGTTTAAATTGTACATTAATATATAATATAATCTTTTAATTTAAAAATTTCTTGGTAAACATATGAGGGAAATTGCTGCCGTTTATAAATACACGGAACAAAACTGCCATTAATTAATAAGAAGAATTAGTATAAGTCCAAATAGCATTACCGCACCATTTGACTTTCCTAACTAGCTGATTTTTTTTACGAAATCATCCTTATATATTACTTCTCAAATGTGTTTTTTGAGGCAATTCCATATCTAAATTAATTCTTCATCAAAATTAGGCTAATGATTCAAACCTAATTTTAAAGCTTATTTCCCCTCTATTGACAAAAAATAGACAAACAGCTAAACATTAATGTGTTCGTTACAAAAATGTATTAAAACAACTTTCATATGGTTCCTAATGAAAGGCGCCAACTATTAACAATCTGTTTAACTAACATGACAACTGTCAGTTAGATTGTTTACATTCTATATGCAAGTGTAATCTATCACGCAAATCAATCAAATTAAACCAACGTAAATAAATAAACATAACTAACTGAATTAATTGAGCATATTAAATCAGGTAAATACTTCTAACTTGCCAAATTGTAGCACGGGTCAGCTAGTTACTATTTAAATTCATTTTAAAGAATACTTGAAAACGGATGTATAGCTTTCACTACGATTATCACTTAATTCCATTGCAGATTGCAATTTTGTACTAATCTGTATTAAACTCGGTAAAACGTGTACAATGCACGACCGAACGGCCTTGTTAAATTTGATTGAAACCCAACTGACCATAATTAAATTCTTCACGCTCTTTAATGTGCACCGAGCAATAAAATAATTTGAAAGAAATGATGAAGTGGCGCGAAGGTTTCTCCTTGATTTATGACAGCTCTACTTGGCGCGTGCGCTGTGCGCATCGTGTGAGGGGTGTCAAAACACTCGTTAACTGTCGTTAGATGCTTGAGTTTACAAACATCTTGATTAGGCATATCCTTTGAGCATGTGTTATTAATTGGAAGTAACATATGTCTTACATCGCGGAAAATGAAAGTTAATAAATTTATAAAGGATGTTAAAAAGTAAGAGGTTGTGATTTATTTACTTCTGCAACCTAAAATCGGGCTTGGCCTAAAGGTTGAAAAATAGAGTATTCCCTTACAGAAGCTATTCTAAGTTAAGTTTTATTTTTTATAACAGATTGTTATTTTATTTTGTACTTTATTGTGAATTGTGATCTTATTTTTTATGTGTGTGTATATAATTATCCAGGGAATGAAATAAATAGCTAAACAAAGTGAAATACTCATACTGAACGAAACAAAGTCATATAGGTCACGCCTAAAAATAGAACTAAATATGTTATGAGAGCAATACAATATCAACTGACTTTCTACATAACATTACTACTTTTGAAAGTTCATTTTATAACAAGGAGCACATTTTAAAGACTGAACTCAACCTTTCTAATGATTGTAATAAGAAAACTAAAATCAATGTAATATCCTCAGCATACGAACTCTCTACTGGGCGGGTGTTTCAGGTATTGTTTCTGGACCATAGATAATAAATCATTATTCAAATGTTCTAAATTTCACAGTTTTAACAAAGCAGCCATTTTGTTTTTTCGCTTATAGATTTTTATCTCAATATAAAAAGTTAAAATTCTGCATAAAGTTTTATAGCATAAACGCCAAACTCCAGGAAACAAATTTTCTTCTTACCCAATTAAATATGGCTGCAGTTAAAAAAAATTGATATAGGCCTAGAATATCTCAGAAATTATTAATTTTGAAATCATTCATAAGAAACACAAAACATTTTTTAATACCAATCATAAAAGATTTTTAACGAGAAAAATGTTTTCAATAAAAACAAAAATGTTTTTTTAATGACAAACAAACACGTTTTTTAACGACAAACAACAAATTTGTTTTAATGTCAAACAAAACCATTTTAAGACCAATAACAAAGTATTTTATGAAACAAAAAAGTTTTTTATGACAAATAAAACATTTTTTAATGACAATCAAAAATATTTATTTTTAAATGACAAACAAAAAAGGTTTTCATTACTCTTTAAGTCAGAATTTGCCGAGGAATAGACTTGTGTTTTTCTTGTCTTGGGGCACATAGCCGACATATTTTGTTTTATAAAGAAACCTTAGCCATTGATTCTGCCCTTTCTACAACCAATGACTACACATGATATGTAGTCATTGCTACAACGAAGCTCATACCAATGAGAAATCGTATGGATCCTAGTTTTAAAATGTCTACAAAAACGTAACATAAAACCAAACTAATTACTCAAACATTAAACTATCATTCATTTTTACACCAGACACACGAAAGGTAACTTAATACAACTTGGGAGATCAATTTACTAAAACAAATAAAATATTCGCTCTACTTAATTTCTGTAAATGACAACCGCAGAAGAAGTTTAGCGTATAATAACTTGTTTATTTAAAATCAATTTATGTTCTTCAGAAACTCGCTCGGCACCAATCCCCAAACTGACAGGCATTCAATATAGCCGTAGGATAGTCAGAGATATTATCGAAGGAGAGAACCTGTCGCTACCGCTGCCGTCTGTATCCACTGAATTATGTAAAACACAAATAATCAACTCTTCAAAGATTGTCAAAATGAGAAGAAAACACGTCGAGATTGGGCTCTCTATTTGTAACTGAGGACCGACGCGGTTAAAATGTGGATTTATCTTACATTTATGTTAGAAAGTAAAGCGAATGCATTTGTAAAACAACAAAAGCTCCTATGATTGCTAGTACAGTAATAGATTTTTTTTCATATAGAGCTCTGCTTACAGGTTGTTAGGTGTTGTTTATGTGGCAGAACTATTAAGAAGTTTAGTGCCTTTCTTTGGATTGTAGATTGGGAGAGGAGATGAAATTGAGCTTTTTCCTCGGCGTTCTCACTTTGTCCCCATAGAACTAACGTAGGTCGAGGAGTAGAAAACCACTGTTATAATTTGATTCGAACCCTTAAGGGTCTGCTGTAGTGGCGGCCATATTGGATTTTTATGGCTTAAGAGCGATGTTAAATTAAAAACCATTTATTCTGTTTACTTTTTACCATACAATTTTTTAAGGTCTCTTTTTAACCACAGTCACAAGACGCATCCGTTTTGCGATTAACAGTTTTTTGAAATCCCGTTCATTTGTCACTTAACCCAATCGACATTTTTTAAGTACCAGTTTGAACGTTTTTCCTTACAAAATAAAAAATGTATAATAAAAAGTGAACAGCAAGCCGGATCCGCAATTTTATAAAGAATATTCAGTTTTTCCCCAGCACTCAATTACAAAAGATGGATTTATAAAATGGTTTTAAACGAGGCAATGTGTAAAAGCGTTCAGCTGCAAGAAATTGCACTGTTTGGATACGGCTATAAAGTGAAGCGTTGGAGTCGCCCGTCACTTTCTCGTTTACTGGAGCAGATCCTTAAAGATGTGCAATACCAGGATTAAACATTCCCATGCAGTCCTCTTCAATATAACTGATCTTCCATCGAATTTTGAAGATAATGTTTTGAAATTTGTAGGAAATCGTTCATGAACGTCTAAATTATAATTCATAGGTGACAAAACTGCAAAAAAGTACTTTTTTATTAAAGATATTTCCTCATAAAAAAAGTCGGAAAACATGATTTTCAGTCGAGTCATTTGATAGCAGTAAAACATCGGGGCGAATTCTATTACCTACTAACTATACATTGGAGCTGCAAATTTAAGTATCGTACGCACATGGCGGAAACTAAAACGTGCATTCGAAAAAACCAAGATATATTCTAGTCGCGCTTGCGCACTTTACCAATGCAATATCATAGGGCAGCCTTCTCAAGGTTGGCTCCGCTCACTGTATTCGATGCTTTTACTAGAGTGGTATTGTGCGCACCCTTAACATAACTCGTTGCTCCCAAGGAGGAAATTAATGATGGTGTATGTACAACCTTCAAAAATGTGGTAATTCTTGTACCTAGGCTTTATATACTCGTACTATCAAGATTATCAATTTTTCGTTAAGGACTGTTAAGTTGGTTACATTGTTTTAAAGCGAAATGTGTAGAACACAATTCGAGTAAACGCACTGCTCTGGGTTATCCATACGAAGGTTGGCAGAATTCGATTGCATAGTAAGACGCTCGAGCGCGACTACAATATCGATTGTGATCATTACTATTGTAGCCCAGTCGGTATAGGTTACAACTACCAGTAATTTGCAATACGGCTGAATTTTTTTTATATGTACATTAAAGTATGTAGATTAACATAAAAAAAGTTTACCATTCTATCGATTTCCCAAAGTCGAAAAAAAAAATCGATTATCATTTTTTTTCTCTCTATTATCCTTAATATTTCGAGCTGGGATGAAGATAGAGGAAAATAAGTATTTTGCAGCAGGGGAAATCACTAAAAGATAACAAGCTGAAACTCAGCATAAATGTTTAAAATATATATTTTAACTCCTATGTCAAGTTTCAATTCGATATATTAAAATTCGGCCAATTTAGAATGAGCCAACGCTTCATATGTGAATAAGATGTCCCCTTTTAGTGATTTCCCCTGCTGCAAAATACATACCTGCATTATCGAATTTTTTCCAGACAAACCATTGCTCGGACGAAATAAATACATATGACCTTTTTTGTTGAAAAATACCTCCCCTACACGGTGGTATTTTTTATTTTCCTCTATCTTCATCCCAGCTCGAAATATTAAGGATAATCGAAAAAAAAATGATAATCGATTTTTTTTCGACTTTGGGAAATCGATAGAATGGTAAAATTTTTTATGTTAATCTACATATAAAAAAAATTCAGCCATATTGCAAATTACTGGAACTTTTGGTCTAAATTGACCTCTACCGACTGGCCTATTGGCGGTCTTAATTTTTATGTTCACCGTATGCATACAACAATTATTTTTTCAGAAAATTATAATGTACAGTATGGTCTAATTAGCAGATAAGAAAAGTAGGCTCGATTGTTTCCTGTTTTCAACTAAACATCACGATTTTGTCCTTTTTTATAATCTTCATGAAAAATTATTAATTTACTATTTTTGTAATCTGTGAATTATAGTTTGGATAATCATGAACAAGCAAATTACAAAATTTCATCTTCAAAATTCGATTAAATGTTCGAAAAACTGCAGATAGATGAATATAACTACTTCTCCTGGTATTGCACATTTTAGGGAAATTTAGGTTTTATATTTTCAAACAGGCGCCATTTTGAAACGCATGAATGGGTATAATCGATAATTTTTCTTAAAATAGATCGTTGCTGGGTTAAATTTTATGCCAAGTTTGAACTCAATCGGTCAAACCGTTCTCTAGATATGAATTATTTTGTCAAAAAAACAAAATGGCGCATATCTGGAAAACGAAGCGTTTTTTGGCAAACATTTTATTCTTGATTTTATTTTTATTTTGACCCATCAAATTATTTCCCAAAATTTGGAACTTTAATTACGGGACACCCTGTATAGTGTTTGTTTTTATATTTACCGATATTCTAATTCATTCCTGAAAATATTATTAACATACAACCTGATTCACTTCTTCTATCGGCTTTCATTTGATATTAAAGTCGGTGTTTTGATTACAGTGAATGAAAAAAATACTTTTATATTCTTGGAATTTTGTATTTATCTAGGAGTCTAAGGTCATAAACAGTTTTTTGCCACATTTTTAAAATGCCACATTAATTAATCAAGGCATTTTAAACCCTTAGTTATACACAAATCGCTCACTTTGAATTATTTTTGTAATGCATTAGCCTTAAAAGATCAATATTTTTATAAAATATCAAGAACATTAATTTGAGGTATTATTTATAAAACACATTTAAATCTTATAAATAATTTGTATTTACAAAGAAAACACTAAATAATCACGAAAAGTCTGAAAAAATTCACAAATGATTAAGTAGCCTATAACTACAATACAACGTAAAACCAAAATTAGTGTTGTTCCAGTACTGCGGAACTTTAAACCAATAAAATCGCTTTACTTAGAATTTGATATTGTGGTCAGCCTCGACACGGTTAAGACGATTCTCAGAAAAGATATTTAATATCTAATTAATGCGTAAAAACACGTAAGAAGTTATAAACAGCTAAATTTACTTTAAATGACTGTGGATAAATATTTTGTATTTTGGAGTATGGCTTTTGTGTTATAAAAATTTGAGTTTTGAACAAAATATACACACATTTATTATAGTTACTAAACAGATGGACATGTCAATATCAAAACATCGTATGTAAGTAAAAATATAGAGATCCACATAATAACTTTATTTTTCAAAATCGACATTAGATGAAATAATTGTTGATGAAACATTGCATTTGTAACAAACGCCAATTTTCAAATAAAAGGAACTTGAAAACATAACAAAATTAGTCTAATTAGTGGATACATTTTTTTGCCCTTTTCTTGAACTCCAACTCCCGCCCATTCCTTTTTTTATTATTAACAAAATGTAAAAAAAAGTAATTTTCAATGTAGAGAACATTCTTCTTCCGTTTTCTGTTATAGTTGGACATTTAAAATGTTTTACATAGTATTTTCTTTAGTAGCCTACTTTTCTAGAGGGCTCCCCCTCCTGCTCGCTTCGCTCACCATCCCCCACGGCGAAGCAAATCCAAACAGATTATTGTATTTCCCCAAAAATAAGGGCTGATTAGGGCAGGGGCACTTGGATCGGGTTAGGGTGGTGCCGGTATCTGTGACCTGGATCGTAACTCATGCGCAATACGCCCAGAGTTTTGATTCGGACAGAGGTACTTGGATCGGATACTGTGATGGTGGTAGCGATGACCTGGGCCCTGAGGCATGCGCAGTAGGGCCAGAGTTTTTGCGTGGATGGCAGGAATTTGTTTATGTAATTCATTAGTACTTTATAATGCACTTTGTAAATCTGCTACCATTGAATGCGTTAAGACGTTTTCACTGCCACCATTTCTTCAACAGTGTAGCCATAAGTTTCCAAACTAAATTTCACTTATCCAGTCACTGATCAAAAAAAAAATAAAAATCGTAACTTATAGTAGGTAATAAAATTCTCCCCGAATATTTACTGCTATCAAATGACTCGACTGAAAATCATGTTTTCCGTCTTGCTTATAAGCAAATATCTTTAATTAAAATGTATAGTTTGCAGTTTTTGTCACCTATGAATTATAGTTTAGATGTTCATAAAAAATTTCCTGGAAATTGCTAAAAGTTATCTTCAAAATTCGATGAAAGATAAGTTATATTGAAGAGGACTGTATGGGACTGTAATAAACAGAAAGACAGATTTCTTTTTTATGTATCTCACAATCTCAAGTTCCATTTGAAACTGAAACACCTACGAATAAGCAGATACGAATACCAGAAAACAAAGAAACAGTTTCTTTTCAAAAATTTTTACGGTTATTTCTGTTTAAAGTTAAATTGTAAATTTCTTACTAATTACTAGTTTATACAATATATCCATCGGGACTTACGCTTAAGAATATAAATTTAATTTTATTAAAGGGGATTTGTGAGTGCTTGCCTTAGCCAATACCCTCCTTCTCTACAGTTTATTATCATAACCTCAAAGTTAAATTCTCAAATAATATTAAATGTCTAAATTAAGTTGTCAATAATAAGATTTAACAGGAGTTATAATTAAGGTTAAAAATAATTAGCTCTTGTAAAGGATGTCCAGTAAACAAAATCCTAACATAAAATTGTAGGAACATGCAAATTATTTTAACGTATTAAATCAGCAGTTAGTAAAAATGCTACTGAGAAATAGACTGCATGTCAGTTGAGAAGTGTTTAGTTAAATAGCTGATTATTGTACTAGAGCTGAAAATCGTATTATCTGAACTGTGTATTTTTAATGGACAGATATAATTTTAAAACTACTTATGACCTTTGGAATTATTGTTAGGTTTCGTTATTGTTAAGGTCGTGTAGGCTGCATGTTAAAACAAACAGCATATGGTTTAAGCCTACTACTAAACAAAAACCTAACAAAAATTAGAATTACAAATATTGGTTAAAAGCATAAAATCAACTTGTCAGAGTAGATTATATAGGAGTTTAGATAAAATATATTGCACTACGCAGGCGATTATTGGACCATTACTGAACATCTTCAATCACTTGAGGTATATATTTCAAACGGACAAATATCAAGGTTTAAAAATATATATAGGCCTACAATTAGTTTACAGCTATTCGAACTTGTCAGTATTTTTCCCACATACTTGATGTAATACTCTTTAGATATACATAAGCAGTTCCACGTAATTTTATTTACCTGTTTAAATTATAAATGCGGATTTAAAAGCTTTCAGAATTGTATTTTAATATCCTTTTAAAATCTTAGGAGATACTTTTGCACTATCTATTTTTATCTCAACTACATTCCCACACATAAAAACAGGAAATTCAATAATAAATCGTTTATAGCTAAGCCTTCTCTAATAACGTATCGTCAAATGACTTCTTCCATATCTCGTCATAGCCTAAAGGTGCTACTAAAAGCTAATTATAATTACACATTATAAAGTATAAATCTCGAACCGACCTGCTGTGTTTTATAACGTTGACATTTAACCTAGCAATTAAACCCCAATTAGATTTTACTCAACAGCTGTTCTCTATTTACTTTACCATCAGGATGCGCATAAATCCTGCGCTGTAAGTATAATTGGTCTTAACACCTTCATTGAACAAGGAAATAATCACCTAGCAACTAAGTTAAGTGTTTTTAACTCTTATTCTTTGGATTTATTGTTAAACCCACGCTAGAACATTGCGCTACGAGTTGGCCTTGATGAAGACTACCGCCCTAGAGCATTCTATTTATAATCCTACAGATTGCTCTATCGTTATAAAAAACACAATTAATTATCGTTGTTCATTTTATAAATAATAATCACAGAAAAAGTACCTCGTAAAACTAGACACTCGTTAATAAAAATATTTTAAACTCTTTTGATACAATCTATCAGTCAAAGGTACATTGCAGTTATTGGAACGAAGTTCCTTTACGCGGCTTGCGGTAGGAGTTGAAAAATGGAAAATGTAACGCGTAACGAAAAACCGTTATCGAATTGGTTGCTATGGTAATAAATGTAAATATGTACAAGAAACATGTGTTTTGATTCATCAATTTAAATTAGGAGACGTTCGGATATTATTGTCAAGCGCTGGTATTAACAATTAAAAGTGAGTTAAATTATCTGACTATTGCAATTTTGTAATGTAGATTCAAGAAATGGAGTGTGTGTGGAATACAAACTTAGAAAAGTAAGTTAATATAATTTTATATTTTGAGACAAGTATTACTGTTTCCATACGTTTAATGTTGTTATAATAAAGGTGCAGAATTGATTATAACCTCTCAAAGAAGATGGTAATCACAGTTAAATGTCCATTCATTGTAAATACATTCAATAAAAATAAAATTTTGGTTCATCAGTCTAGGCCTAACCTAAACTTATTGTGTGTATGATTAATTTATTAGGATTTGAAGAAAAGGTGTGATAAACTTTGTCCCACGACTGCACACAATTTTATGAAGCTAAGGATTCACCAGTTAAATTTGATAACTCATAAGATTAAAGGAATTTTAAAATTGATGGAAACTCACTTTTTGTTTTTCATCTAATTTTAATGGAACGCGTTACAATTTAATAATTACTTAATTCAAACAGAACATTACTAAAAACAGCCGTAAAAGAGTTAAATGAGCAGAATGAAATTATATTCAATTCTTAAAGAGCGAGTTTTTTTTGGGGGTGAGGCGTTAATCTACCCTAAAAGATACTTGAAATTTTAGGTTGTGGACGAAACAGCTTTGACAAATGTGGTAAAAACCAAAAGAAATATTTGTTCTTAATTATTGTTGAATTCTGTTACAATTATTACGTGATTCGCGTAAAAAGAGGCTTACGCTACAAACCATTTCAAGAAGGCTGCGAAAATGAAAATTATTCATACATGTCATCTGCCGACCTCAACATTTTCATAAGTTATTTGAGATGTTTTGCTCACTGTGAATTTGACATATTGTCAGCCAACTCGAACAAAATAATAACACCCAGCATACAAGACGCACATTTTGTTGGCCATGTCAAAGGCTCCGAAACAAAGTTTTCTTCTTTCATGATTCTATTTTTCCTCGAGCAATATTTTCAGAATCGTCTCGAAAACCGTGAATATGTTTTTAAATGGTCTCAATATCCTTAAATAAAGCCTATCTAACAAAATGTAAGTTTACTCAAATGTAATAAAATGTTTATTACACTAAAATTTAGAAGGCAATATTTTTTAGTTCGGTGAATTGGAATATTTACGCGTTAGTTTATTTTATAACTATGTCAAATATTTTTGTGATACCATTGTCCTTACATTGTACCCGTTCCTTAGAAAAACGATTGTAAGAACAAAAAACATCCTGTAAGGCCCCCCGGGTTTCTCCTTGGATGTTACAGCACTTGCCCTGCATCCTAACAACTACAGAAATAAAAACGGTATGAAAATCCCCAGAAGTTCTCAAAGAAATCCCCAGAATACGAAACCCCTTCAGAATTTACTTTATTGCTTTTAGTTAAGTTTTTAGGTTAGGCTATATATATATGTGTTGTATGTTAATATTGCGACGGACCCAACCAAGAAGGCTCTGAACTCGTCAAATCGTGAAGGTTACGTAAACAGAAGCGCATCCAGCGGCGTGTCATTCAACTGACGGACTTATCTCGGAGGAATGTTGGCCAAGAAAATAGAAGCCTGTCACATTAGAAAGCTGAACAGGAAAATAGAATATTTAAATAATCGCCGAGTAAATACTGGATTAGTTAAGCTGACGAAATTTACAACCGTGTTCTTGTTTTCATCTCGGATTTACATTTTCAAAACAATCTTCAACGAATTGTTTTTGGATGATTTGTAGTCTCTCTGCGGGTACAAACTAGTTTCGTAGAAGCAACACTTTTTCAGATTCTGATCGTTCTTTAAATAGCGTATTAAGTTTCAAACAATTTATTTTAGAAAGATAATTTATATCTCTATTTTATTTTTTTTAAATCATGTCCATCACTCAAAAATCTAGCCCGTCTGAGCATGCTACTGTCCAAGAGCCTCTGTCCTAATCAATCGTAATTTCCGTAAAAATATCAGAGTATGCAATCATCTGTTTGCATTTGCTTCGCCATGAGTCACCTAAGCTCTTTTCGAGCTTGGCGAGTAGGCCCTCTACTAAATATAATTATGGTCCGTCTTGTGACTTATAACTTAATAAAGTTACGCGTTTCGGAAACTATGTTCCATCTTCAGAATATTCACCCTGAGAGTTCGTCAATACATTAAGATACTAAAACACACGCACATACATATAAATTACAAACATGGGCAAAAACTACACGGTGGGTGTACACCAACGGTTCTAGGACTACTGATACTTATACTCAAAAATGAGTTTAAATAACCTCTACTAAAGTTGATAAAAAGAAAGAACTAGATGGTACTGATCAGACCCATTTGTAGAGTGGCAATTAAGATAATTAATAGACAAAATTATTATTTGAAATCCATAGAACTGGATATAATGAATATTGAACATAACTGTGGATTCAATACTTAGGGTAAGATTGGCCAAAACCATAGGGAAAAGATCACATGTACTAGAGAGAACACTGACAAGCTAAAGTTTACTGTAAGTACGAGGGCGAAAGTGAATCGTCTACTCCCTGTAGAGGAGCAGTTCAACTTGGCAATACTGGACGGTTAGTCTTGGCTCAAGTGCGTTGCACTCTTTTTATTCCAGTTAGACATCTGTGTAAAAATCGTTTACCAGTGCCAACACCAATAAAGGAGTTTAGAGTCAGAACAAGACAAATTTCTAAAACTATTTTGAATCCCTAACCCATCAACAGGAAACGTTTGTATGTTTATTTCGAATCTAATTAAAACACTATTAAAATAATGCTGGTCTTAAGCTATTAGTTAGATGCTAGCCTGAGACTAAATATTGCTTGTAAACAATTATGTTTATACTAATGGTAGTGTTATTATTGATTTAAACATATATAAAAGGTTATCAGTTAATTTTGCAGAAAACTCCAATGTATACATTTTTTTTTTTTTTTTGTTTAAAGGCGAAAAACCTGGGTGGTTATCATCGCCTGTCCAATGTATACAATTGGTAGATAACAAAGTCTATGATTTCCAGTTCTCAAGTAATATGACTGAAAATCGTGCTTTTCATCTTGTTTATAAACAAATATTTCTTTAAAAAAGAAACCCACAAATTACAATAATTTATCTTCGAAATACGATGAAATGTTTGTAAAACTGAAGGTTATGGAACTGTTTCGTCCTGATATTGCGCACTCTTAAACACTAAACGTATTAGTTAAAGTCTGTACAGTACACCTTCACATATGTTATAAGTTGGTAGGAGGGCGGAAGTTAAGCAAACGGTGGTCGACTTGTATACACATTAGTTACATACATACATTAGTTACCTGCTCTTAGGTTTTCGATGTTTTGTCACAAAGTATTAAAATATTTACGTAAAACCACAATGGGCGTATATAGTGTACGTCATAACACAGACCAGAAATGCAATGACGTACATGCTATACGTCATAATGTACTGACTGCATAATAATTTCCAGAAAAAGTTACGTCAGGGGTACGAACTAATTTCACAAGGGTGCAGACAGATACGACTGTAAAGAAACAATATAAATTCGAAAGAATTACTCGATCATGTAGGTACTCGTTTTAAAAATATTGCCGTAAATAGCTTTGGGTGATGAATAATACAAACGATAGTTTAAGTTTGCGGTAGAACAAAATAAAATACATATTTATGATAACTGAATATTTAACAGGTTGTCTCCAAAATTCTCCCGTAAAACTTCCAAGCTTTATAGTTTATACTTTACATTATTTCACAAAAATAAGAAAATGTTTATATATTTTTATTAATAAAAATTATTTTCTGTTTAAGCAAAACCTTTGATGACATGCAAGTGAAAAATATAAAATGAAATATTTTAATCGGAAAAACACTTTTTTCTCGATGTCTGGTGTCATTAAGATAGCAAGTAAAACTCCCCCAAAAGTAAATTGAAATTTTCCCTCGAATTCTAAAATATGTTACATTCGTTGATCGATGCACTTTTCTCAGATACAAGGTTACGTAACACCAACAACAGTTAAAAATAACGTTATTACAACGACTTCAAGGTCCGTATTTTTCTTTGAAATATCGATGACGTGTTTTACGGACAAACAGTCTGAGCAGCGGTCAATGTTGTTATCATTGTGTTACTGATAACAGAGTTTAAAGTAAACAATACACACGGATTATATGAGATTTATAATACACGGTATTAAACTGTATTGACGCTCACATCAATATGGATTTAGACGATGATGCATCTACTGATATATTCACGTTAAAGAATGGTTTGGGTAGTGGAGATATTCTGGGGTCGTTGGCAGAGAAACTTGGTGTTTATGTTTTATAAGAAAAAGCTTTTCCAGTTTGCTTTATTTGTCGACCCTTATTTAAATTGCCACAGAAACTATAAAATGTAAGACTTTAAATGTAGTCAATCGAATAATTCTATAATATTCGTATTTTTTATTCACTCTTGACTTGCACTTTGGGATTTTGTACAAATTAAAAAATAAAACGATTATTTTCTGAGTAGAGAGAAAGCTTGTTTCTTTGTTCGTATGAAGAAGCAAATTATAACTTTGTATGCGTTTGTAAACGCGGTTGTAATAAAGTACTATACGGTAGTCAATACGTAGCGTACTCTCATGTTTTACGTTAACATTTAATTACGATTTACGAAAAAGTACAATCAAACACAACTCTTAATAAAAGTGAATGAATGTTTGTCCATTTCACATGTTTAGATAGTTCGCAACATGCAAAAAATGTAACTTCGAGTATAGCTGTAGATGGCATAAGGCAGACAAACTAAAGAGTCTTAAAATTTTTCACAATTTATAAATTTCAAAATGATGACACAATTTAACGTATCTTAATAACCGTTAGATGTAGATTTGAAATTTTTTACTTGATTACTTGATTATAACAACTAGAGACCTTTATGAGTCAAAAAGTAAATTTCGTAAAGTTTCAAACAAACTTAAGGCTTGTGAAGCAGACTGGCAGCGACATTCAACATTATCAGTTTTGATTTATATCTATTACTAGCTGGCCCGATCCGGCTTTGCACGGATAGACAAATCAAAGTTAAATGTATATTAACAAAAAAATATATTATATCAATAAATATATTACACTATGTCCTATTTCTTATGGGGATTTTTAATAAATTTGACCCTCCAAACCCCCCTAAAATTTCGAATTTTTTGAAGCCCTTTCTTAGCGAGCACGTAAGAAGCTACATACTAAATTTCATTCCAATCCGTTCAGTGTTTTTTTAAGTAACTTTGCCCCCCCCCCCCAAAACCTGACCTAAAATTTCGAATTTTTTAAAAAACCTTTCTTAGAGAGCACCTATGGCCCTAGAGGAAGCTACATACCAAATTTCGTTCCAATCCGTTCAGTGGTTTTGGAGAAATCGTGATTTAGTAACATTGACCCCCCCAAACATCCCTAAGATTTAAAAATTTTTGAAACCCTTTCTTAGCAGCACCTACGACCCTAAAGGAAGCTACATACTAAATTGCATTCCAATCCGTTCAGTATTTTTTAGAGAAATCGTGATTTAGTAACTTTGAACCAACCAAACCCCCTCTAAGATTTCGAATTTTTTAAAACCTTTCTTATCAGCACCTACGGCCCTAGAGGAAGCTACATACCAAATTTCGTTCCAATCCGTTCAGTAGTTTTTGAGAAATCGTGATGAGTGAGTCAGTGGATTTGGCTTATGTTATATACAGGGTTAGTTAAAAGTAAATTTGATTTTTTACAACATTTTTTAAGATGGAGGAGTAAAAATAAAATTTACGAAATCGATTTGGAAGCAATTTTTTAGGTCAAGCAATTTGAAATAAACATTTTTTGTCTCTTGAATTTTTTTCTAAAAACTCTTCCTTTTCGAGATATTAGCAACTTTATGTCGATTTATTACAACACGTTTAGGGCAGCTATTTTGTTTTGGGTGGTCCGATTTTTATTTCCTTTATGTCATTTTCCTAGTCTTAAATAGACCTTTAAAATGAGGTATCACATGACCATACTTCCCATTTAAAAATATTGAGTAGCCCCCAAAAATTCCGATTTTGAGTTGGGGGGCAACGTTGCCCTATGCATGGGGAAGTGTGCTTTTATGACCTATAAACAACCCCCGGGTTTGGATTTTCTATCAATGCCCGGTGGAGAGTTAAGGGGGTGTCTCCAGACTTTTAACTATCCCTGTATATAGATTGAACAGTAATTTACCCGATATAGAAAAGAACAGAAAATTTAACACCTGATAATCATTGTCATCTATTAACAATTTTAGATATTAAGAATATTATTATACAGGTCCATCTATCCGCATAATGTAAAAGATCTTGATACATAATATAAGAGGCAAAGATTTGTTACGTTAAAATAAAGAATACTTACACATGAGCTAAGGCGATCCTACTTTCACAGCGATAATGCCTCAAAGTGTAAATATTTGCAGTGTTGATAAAACGTTCAAGATAAAGACAGTGATAAGTTAAGGCTTTCGCGGTAATA
>JAGFPH010000409.1:74912-86373 GCA_018207615.1 Philaenus spumarius | reverse complement strand
CTATAAAAAAACTTAGAAGTTAAATTTAAATTAACAACAAAGGTGATTTTACTTTAATAGTCATAAAACTCTAAAAGTGAACCAATTGTTCTTGAATAAGATAGAAAGGAATCATATCCAGAACCCAAGCGATGTAAGCTACTGCATCCTGCATCTGACTCTTAGTCGTACATTTGAATTAAAAGTAATTGTTTACTATTACTTTATCAGAAGCAAACCTTCCATATTGAAGTATGATATCGGTAATGGACTGCAATCGACAAATAAACATGTTTGAAGAGCCGGAACAACAAAATATGGCAGAAATGAAAGCATAAAATTAAAAAAATAACCTGAGGTTCTAACTTATAGTCTTTAGTCGCAGTATGTTTGCTGTAACAACTGATTACAACCGGCCGCCTCTGACCTGCACTTTTAACAAACCTTCTCGCTGCAACAACAAAAGGGTCGGCTCTAGCTGTCGGTCATGTTGGCTGACACTCCATAATAAGACCAATGTTAAATTAAAATCCAAATTTTTCCTTTATTTTTGATCGGAAAATTATAAACGATATGTCATTTTAAAGTTATGGTCAATATGCATGCAAATGGCTTTTTCAAAACTAAGAAAAATATTTTGTTTAATATTTATTAACAATTTAAAACATTGATTTTTAATATTTTTTTATGTTGTCACTATTAATTATAGCGAAAAATTACCAAGCCATTCGCCTGAAGAATGTCGTCCCCAAGAGTTTGGTATTTTAAAAAAAAAACGCTATTTGAACAATTGCGGGTTTTAAATGGATTTAGAATGAGCAATGTCCGTGTAACCTACCGCCGCTATAGGGTGATTTTAAATATTTTTTACGTTGTAACTATTAATTATAGCGAAAAATTACCAAGCCATTCGGATGAAGAATTTTGTCCTCAAGAGTTTGGTATTTTTTTAAAAACGCTATTTGAATAATTGCGGGTTTTAAATGGATTTAGAATGAGCAATGTCCGCGTAACCTACCGCCGCCGCTATAGGGAGTCGCAGGTTGCTTTCTGTTTTACTAGAGCCGACCCTTAATTGATGTTACTAACTTATGTATGTTTACAAAGTGGAAACATACTGTGACTAGAGAGTGTAGGTTAGAACCTCAGACTTTTTTGATTTTTCCATCGATTCAACGAAAAGCGACACTATTTGTTCATCAGATGACGACTTTTAAAGTAAGATACCTAGTCATTCGTATTTCCTTTTTCGGGTTTTGAATTATGTTAATTCATTGTTAGAATATATAACATAACTCAATAAGGGAAGGATTGCTTCTGAGAAGTAATAGTATACAATTACCGGAAAAATTTAATCAGTTATTCATTGAGCTGGGCGATTTGAATGTACCGAAACGACGCGACAATTTCGTTCGGTTCACCAAATGAGTTGATTTATTGTCATAAATCAATTGACTGATCTGCTGATTCGTTCATATTGAACAAACAGTTCGTGAACCGAACATCAATAATACCCAGCCGGGTCTCTTCTAATTATTAATAGATCTCTATTCACCAAGTAAATAATATTTAGGTGTGTTTATAAAATAATATTTGTTTTTAAATTAACCGTGCATGTTTTTTTAATGCAAGCTATTCGTTTCAACCAAGAGTGGCCACTAAGCCCGTTGTTATATACTATCCCCCATACTTCATATACCCCAGTAATTATAACATACAAGAAAGCTGAAAACCAGGGAGCATAGAGCTCTAGGCTAAGGGAACTGCTCTGGTAATTAGGTTCTTGGCACTTAGCTTTACGGCCTTCCACACTCCAGGTGTAGCAACCTATCAAACACAGGTTTATAGACGAACACAATTAGAGAGAAAAAGGAATTCTTTGTTTTACATCTTGTTGGACAACTTCCTTGTGGAAAGACTACGGCTGTAAATCAAACCTCTATTCTTAGAAGCCTCTCGTGTTTTATAAAAGATAACGTTTATTTGGTTCTAGATGTAGGCATAGAACAATGTTTTTATGTTATTTTTTCAAAATGTAAAACGCAAATGTGTATAGTTTTGTGAACAAAAATGTTCTAAAAATTGTTTTACTAGTACCTCATTAAATAAGAGATTATGTATGACATTATTGTTATATGGGAGGAATGTTTGTAGAGTGTATTTAAAGGAGGCAAAGTAACGATATAATGGTTTCTTGCATGTCTGAACAAATTGTACTCCGAGTTTAGCTTCAACGGTAAAATACGTATACACTGACACCCTTGGAAAACAATTGGTAATAAGCTAAAGATTTAAAAAGTCATCAACAATTTTATATCCAGTAATTTCCCAGCAAACTAGTTATCAGCTCACAAAAATACGATTGGCACAACATTGAACAATAAAGTAGAATTTATCATGGTGTTGCAGCCAGAAAGAACTTTATTTATGAGATCTTGTACGCTGTATTTTTGAACCAGATTTGGGTTTAAGAATTTATTTACTTCATTTGCATAAACTCAAGTGCAATGTTCATCACAGGTTACATAGAAAGCACGGTTTCAGAACGGTAAGCAAGGAGAACATACCCACGAAGGCTTACTCCGCCTAAAGGAGAGTCGTTGACACTGAAACAATACAAGTGTTATTACAGGACTGACCACTGACCATCAAACGACCTTGTCTTCTGCCTTCTGGTCTTGAGACTCCTCAAGAATTATTGTGAACCGCCCACAACAGTCGTGTTAAATTTAAACATTTGTAACTGTTTCCGTGATTCATCTCAGGACTTTAATGCATGGCTGAGATGACCAACATCTTAAAGAAAAGAGGATAACTTTATTAAATTAAACGTTCGTTAATTATTTGTGTTACAATATCCTTCGAGTTTTATGATGCTGAGATTCGATGAATCATCGGGCGGAAACAGTATGTTTACTATAGTATTTCTAATTTAAACACGACTTTTGATCTTATATCTTATCTCTTCGACATGTATACAAACATGTTAGTCCTTGCCTCAAACAGTGCTAAAATCATTATAAAATGGTAAAAAGTGGTAATAATTCCAAAACCAAAGCATATGACGGTCATCGGGGTTAGTCTTACAACTTCTTGTGGATGGCCCAGTGGTTGTAACCCAAATATTTTAATTTCCAAAAAAATAAACGGTGCATTTTACAGCAAATTTTCAAGAAACAAAAATTTGCTCCTTTTTTCTACCGTGCTACAAACAATTCATAGCAAAAGCAAAACCGTACCATGAAATTTGTTACGTGTTTTTAAGGGTTCGGTGGTTTCCAAACATTTGACTCGCTGTATAATAAATCTTTTAGTATAACTGTTTGTTGTTTATGGAACTCTTCCAGGTTTTATAAACTTGATAAAGTCTTGCCAAGTTTAATCAATATTTACAATAAATGCACAACCTAGATGAGGACTACTTTTTTATGGAGCACGATTTGTATGTGTGGTAGGTGAACGAAAGATTTTTAATTTGTGATCATTAATTTTAATGTTAAGAAATACATTAATTGTTTAATTTGTCGAGAAGTTATTAATCGACTCAACATTTTGATTAGTTAATGTGTCTGTGTTAGGATTTATAGGCCTATATGTTTGTGTTTTTCTTTTAAAGTTTATCATAACTGCATTAAGGTTTGTTATTATCTGTGATTTTTGTAAGTGTTGTTTGTACATTATTTCTGTATTTTGGGGTTAAGTGGAATAGATTATTTTATTTCCTCCCTAAATTAAAGAGTTTTCTACCCGTTTGCACAGATTTAAGTTAGATTTTAATCAAATTGGTTGTATTATGTTTTCACAAAACTTCTTTAACTTTACCTAGGTTATTGATGGTAACGCACAATTTATTTTTACATTTTTGTATTCCTTTTACAACCAGATTTGCCACTTAATTAAGACCATTATAAAATAACTCGAATGATATTTGAACGGACGTGTAATAATAGCTTGTCATTTCTAGGTAGAACAGACTTATGTAATTAAATTAAACGTAGTCTGGTAATTGCTGTTAAAAATACAAGATTGCAAATCCGATTCGAAAAGAAAAACTAACCTGTCCGATTACGCCTAGACGCTGGTATGGGTTGGGAAGTACTGGCGCGACTACGAAATGGGAAAGTTAATGTCAATCATTTATCTTGTAATTAAGGAAATTCCGAGATTTTCTAAATAGGGAAATAGTACAAAAAGTTTCTTTACTTCAGGTATTTCTATCTACAATCAAAACGAATAGCAAGGATGGAAACTGACGTTTAAACAATTAAACTAAAATAGGCCTACAATTGAGCATTTTAATATTTTTCTTGACAAAAACGTATGATGTTTAGTGAATAATTAGTCCTTATATATTATTTCTCAAAGGTGTTTTTTTTTTGTCGCTAAGCGATGTCTGCCTTAATTCTTCATCAAAATTAATTAATTATGCAAGCGTCATTTTAAAGCTTATGTTCCCCGCTATTGACGAAAAATAGTCAAAGAGCTTAAAATTCATGTTTTCGTTACAAAAATAGATTAAAATCTTTTATATTTTACTTCATATGGTTCCTAATGAAAGGCGCCATCTATTAACAATCTGTTTAACTAACCTGACAACTGTTACTTAGATTGCTTACATTATAATATATTCAAGTGTAATCTATCACTCAAGTCAATTAAATTAAATAAACATAAAACGTTATAGATTTTCATAAACTGTTATTTATAAACCAACGTAACTAAATAAACATAATTAATTAACTGAATTAAATCAACGTATTCAATCATTTATGTGTAGGCCTACTACCTTGCGAAATATTCGTACGGGTCAGCTAGTTTAGTATAATTCTAAATGTTGTGGAATATGCATAGGCCTACATATTTTTTTTTGTAGTTCAGCACGCACTTTTCGTAATAATGTATTTTTTATAACTCTAACTTTTTTAAGTAGTAAAATATGTCATATATATATAGTGAACAATGGCAAAAAAATATGATTATTCAGTGTGATTCAGAAATGATCGGAAAAAATATACGCGTTCTAATGGTACAACAATAAAACAGTTTATGCTTAGTTTACCATGTATCCGCCATTTTGGTTTTATCACAAAAACTCATTATAGCCTCTTTGTAAGTACTAGATAAGATAGTATCCATATTCATGTTAGACATGGATAAGATTAGAAAGGCGCTATTTTTCATAAAATTGTATGTGGCCAGTTCAGGAAACTGCTATGGTTACTTATAATGAATAACCATTTGGCAGACTAAGAAGAGACTGCTAGAACACACCTACTGGAGTGAAGGGGTTGGAAAGAAAGCGAAGCATAATCTTCAAAGTGATTGAGGAAGATTTTATAGTTGACTAAAAATTTAAGACTAGATCCATCTGGCAGCCTTAATTGAGTTACAAATAGGCCTAAGTCCTGGGGCCTCGACCCGCTCCCAAAAGGAAAAGATAAGACAGTATACTGAAGTGTGCAAAAGAAGTTCGTTAAAATAAAAAATCACTGGTAGCCTCGAGCAATTCGTTCAAGCAAAGAAAGGCACTGGGAGCTCGAGGCTAGCAGCTCGAACTACAGCCTATTAACTTAATAATCAAGTAAATAAGTTAATAATAAGTAATTTGACTAGGAAATCGAATATTTAAAAAAATATTCGTATTTTATTTGAAGGCATCAGCTACATTATTTTCTGTGCACCTTCAACAGAATCCTCTTTACTTTAAGATCAAATTTGGACTTTTAAGTTTCATTTTACAAGTGTATTAAAAACTAACGTTTGATTTCGTATAATCTGTTCAAAATGATGGATGTTTAGAGTATTTAAGATCAAATATCTAAAATAAACATTACAAGAGACAAAATATTTATCTATTTTTATTTTTTTCAGCTTGAAATACAGTAATGTTGAGACAAAATCACAATTTCACGGTAGTTTTCTACAACGCCCAAAATACATTTAACCAAATTTGCATATTAATTTCCCAGATTTAAAAGAAATTACAAATAAAAGTGCCCTTAACATTTCAAAACTAACGAGCCTGTTTTATATTTCCGGGTTGTTGTACATACAATACAAAGGCTTACTGAAAACTTTAAACACCGTTCGAGTCGACAAACAGGTGTCCATAGAGTCTGTTTAAAAGAACAATGGAAATCAATACTTAAATATTTCAAACCATGGTATTTTCTGAAGAACCGCAGAGTGATAAACATGATAAATAACAGTCATCACAGGCTGATACCTTATCACAAAATGTATTGTTTCTAACAATCTACACAAGGTCAGAGTTCGCGGTCCGCTTATGTATTTATAACTTGGGCTGAATTATTTTGTTTTAAGAAATTGTTCAGCAATTTAAGAAATGATAAATGCAATCGCGTTATTTATTGTAGACTTGTTATCAAGAAAGTGCGATACATGCGTGATTTATACCGGCAACATAAATAAAGACGAAGCTCTTTTGATTACAAGACCAAGGGAAACATTTATTGGCCTTCAGTTTTTAAAATCTCAGACACCCGTACATTTTATTAGAATTTAGTTTAGATGGAGAACACTTAATATTACTATCAATATAAGCGTTCTTAAAATGTACAAAGTTTACAGCCAACACTATGGTCTTGGTTTTGGCCTTGGTTCGTCTTCACTGCAGCTGTTCAAATATTTAAATTTCACCTTCTCGTTTGAGCTTTTAGTCAGTCATAATTCCGTTTTACATACGAATTTACTTCCCATGTTTCGAATGGAAAACCAAATTAAATTTCCTAGCGGTATGTAAATTAATTGTACAATACGAATAAATTATATTAAAACGATTTTGTTGTTGTTATTGCTTATTAACGTCCTAACGTTTCGTCCATGGGACTAATGAAGGACGCTAAGGATGGCAGTGGCATAAAGCCCACCAGCAGTCCGAAACGGGTCCGAGCGTATAACCTCAAAGATAATATTACATACCCTAAGGGCCCACCATAAAAGTAGTTGATAATTCAATTCTGTAAATTAGCACGGAACTCTGTAGGCAGCGCACCGTTTCTACAATTGAAATGCGTTGTCAAGTCAAACGGTAAGGAGGAAGGAAAGGAGGTCGTTTATGGAGCAGCTGTTTCTCTTGGTTTTGACTCAAACTCGTTACACATCTGTCTAGAACAGTTTACATCTGTGATATACATTAACGTTTAAAACTATGCTGCAACAAATTTAGTAATATTGTTTATCTTGACACATTTACGATGTCATTTTGGAATTACGAAATTATAATCAGTCGTTCATTAAACAAATTTTTAAGAAAGATTTTATTTATAAATCTAAAAGTCGAATTATTATTTGAAACAAAATGGCCCATTTCTTTGTATAAACTCCCCTCAGTCGATTTTTACGAAATTCAGAATTCGTTTTGTTTTGTGTAGCGGTTAGTAGCAGCAATGTGTTTTCTTCGACGACATGTACGTCGGCATTCACGTATTCTTTTAGAAAGCACTATTTTACAAAGCATACACCCATTAATTGCAATGGCCAATTAAATTCACCCTCGACATTTCGATGAATATCATTGTTTAACTCTTCAGCGCATTATGATGTACAATGCAATGAGTTGTATAGGTAAATTGGGAATTTTACTTAAATTTCAAAATAAATTGTTGCACAATAATCAAAAGCTGAAGAACAGATAACTGGTCATAACCAGTCAGTTTTAAAGCGAGTCAAACGACGGTAGCCTAACATGTTTGAGGGTAAATCCTTCTTGTATTTGTTTCATAAACTATGAAGGAATGAGCGTCTTTATAAGAATTGGATGGTTAAAATTTGGCTTATGGCATTGTAGATGTGTGACGTTTCCGGAAGAGGTTCTTTTGATCGCACATTACACGACGAATTGAAATAACAAATGGAAAAAGACTACTTCAATATCCAGATTGGAACCTACCATAGCCCTAAACATGGCACCTACCAACAAATCGCCACAGCCTCAAATTCATCCAGCGAACAAAAAATTAAAAATTTAATGTATTTAGCTACACCATGTATTGAATGAGATCTAGTTAGTTTCCATTCAGACAAATTATACAATTACCACCTAACCTATCAATTCACGTTTTTTCCTGGTAAAACGTGCAAACTATATACACAAATCAACACCTTTTGCAAAGCCCACATTCACACAACGCTGAACTAAATTAAACCTCTGTATATTTTATCTCACTTGGGTGCGTATAATACATGCCCCTATGCAAATCATCACATTTAACCTAACCCAACCCACCTAGCTACAGCGCATGGCCAAAGGCTGACCGTCACATTACATTATAATTCATAAATCATAACATATTTCGATTTCTCTGCGTTCAGGCCAGGCCTGAGAATATGTAAATCCTTTACGTGGAAAGTAGGATCACTTTCTCTCACTCGCTATCAGCTGTTTGGGGATCTGACATCAGTGACCTCTACAATAAAAACAGGAACTAACAGGTACGCAAAGTGTTTGCACTGAGGAGTCAGGTGTTTTGTATTTGGTGAACAAAGCTAAGTTCACACTAACATTTAGAAAACCAAATCTCTAGATCCGGACATAAGGAATTCACTCGGTGTTTTTTTGTTCCGATCTGTAAAATTTAAAAAAATCGCCCATAGTAATTATCTTAACGCTGCCATAATTATTTCTTTTTATATATATAAGGTCATGTTTGTAGGCCCTATCACTTTAAAAACTATTTAGTACGGATATATTTCTTTCTTTCAAATGTTGTTATTTTAGTTTAATTGTAGAAGGACTATAGGCCTTCTCCCCATACTCGCTTCGCACGCCATCCCTATCGAAGAAGCAAACGAAAACAGATTATTGTATACTCTGATATTTTCACAGAAACAACGATATGGAACAGAGCCGTTTGAATCAGGGTTTCGTAGCGGATTTAGCAGTAACTTCGATCCCGTCGCATGCGCAGTAGGACGTCAGTTTTGATTAGGTCAGAGGCACTTGCATATGGGCAGGGTGGTGGTGAGGGTAGCAGTGACCTGACGCATGCCAATGAATACAGAACTTATAAGAAGCGCAATGCCCATGTTAAAGATTCAGCCTAGTTTTATTTGAATCTGGCAAGCTTAGCGTGGCAGCCGCTAGGTAGCGAGAGCGCTACTGTCGTCGGTACGGAAAATGTGAGCGAGACAGAGAATGACCAACCGGGCTGACTAGTCTCCATAAGCGTGGCGCTTCTTGTAGGTTCTGCATTCATTGCGCATGCGCAGTAGGGCCAGAGTTTTCAGTAAATGACATTACGCCGTTGCGCCGTAAAATTAGTGAAATCATGGTTGTATTTAGATCATTCACGATATGTGTAGTGGTGCCAGTTAATTTAGATTTAACACTTTTTAGTAAGGCAGTTGGGTTTCTGGATATATTATATTTTTCCTAAGATTATAGGAACAAGTCCGTCTAATGACGTCCATTTTTTGCGTGTTTATTTCGTCTCTTCTTTTGATCCACATAAACAATGCGACACGTCATTATTATTACAGTTTATTCCATTATTAGTCCTAAATAAAAGCGATGATGTAATTTATGAAAATATAAAACCAACTGAATTAGGCCTTAGAAACTAACAAAGAAAATTTCACTAGAAACATAAATATATAATTAATTAAAGACCTTCTACGCTTGGATAACGCCTTATTAGGAATTTTAAAGTTAATTTATAGTATGGAATTGAACCGCAGAAGACGAACGATAAAGCGAGAGTTCAGTTACGCATGGCAATAACAATTCCACGGAATCCGTGAAGCAGAGGTCAAGGGTAGAGGTCACAAAGATATCAACAATAATCCCTGAATTGCTTTTTGTAACATGAAATTAAATATTACAGGTGTACCGAAACACACCACGCTTTTGTTAATAATATACTTCAAATATTTACTCAAAATGCTGAAATAATTCAATCTGTTTAGTTTTATTATAATTTATGTGACAGTAAAAAAAGGAAAACGCATACAGATAAGTTACTTTTTCTGTACCTTAAAAGAAAAAAAAACTAAATAACTCTTGCCTGTCAATGGATTTGAACTGAAACTGGGCAAAGTTACAAAGCATGTGTACCATCATGTTCCTATTAATCGAAACGACAAATTTATTACTACGTACGGTATGCGCCAAAATAAACAGTACTGAAAAGTAAAACAGTTGTTCTTGGTTTTTAGAACAGCTGACTAAATTGTTGATTATTATTTTTGCTTGTTTGAGGTTAGCTAACGCTGCAGTTCTCGCCACAGCAGAGAAAGTTTTTATAGCAGAGCATTATTTTCGCTCATACGGAACAGGTAGTTTCGGTAGTCCTAGATTGATTCGAGCTGCTGTAGAGTTTCAAGAACTATTTCACAAACAGCCGCCATATAATACCGTGTTGTTATTGACAAGTTTCGCCATACTGGTAGTGTTTTGAAAGGGTGTGCAGGCCGTCCAAAAACGGTCGCTTCGAACGAAAGCCGCTGTAGATTTCTTCAGCCTTCCCGAAAAAAGCATTCATAGGAAATCTTAAAAAATGAACAGCAGTAATAAGTCTTTGAGAAGAATGTTTCAACACCTTGGTTGATTCCCGTAAAGAATATAAACTGGGCAATCTGTTTACTGCACCACTGTGTTGGCAATTAACTATGAAAACCTTGGGTTTCTACAAAACGTATGGTTTTCAGGTAAATGTAATTATGTTAGGTATCCTTTTAGAAATATATTAATTAGGATAGTAAAAATGTTATGTTAGGTATCTTTTTAGGAGTATTTTAATTAGGATATTAAAAACTAAATTTACAATGTAAAAATAAATTTTAAACTAGCTATAATTTCTAAAATTTGCAACAAGTACTTGCCAATAAGTAAAGAGGTTATGTTAAAAACAAAATGGTGATCGTTGGGTTTCATACTGTCTGAATAAAAAAATAAAGTTTTAAAAATTAAGTTTGGATGAAATTAACACATTTTTCTTAAACACTAATGGCTTTATTCGCTCGTTCTACTTCTGTTTTATGCACAAAGCAAAACGATTAGTTTGGTTCCTCAAATTCAGAAAACTCTTAACCTTTGTAAACCCGCACTTAAAAATTAAAGCAAATAAAGTCATCACTGCGCACGCTCGTGAGCTTTCTCTTCGCACAAATTACGAATGCCGATTGAAGAAGCAATCTGTAGAATGCATATTTCGACCGCAAAGTCATTCAGTTTGCATGTCGGGACGAGTCGCCCTTCCCAATTATGCGGTATTCCGCCAATTAAAACGAGTTTTACAATCAAAAATTTAACCCAATTCACGAATACTTTCTCTGATTAAACCGGGCTGGGTCTTTTATCGCCATTCGAGTGCGCAATAAAAATGTCTTTATTTTATAGCCGGTTTTAAAAAATAAGCTCGCGCGTGATTTGACTACGGTCCAAGAACTAAGACTATGGTGCAAACCTAACCTTACCCTGACAACGTTAGGCAAGTCTTTAGGGCTGAATGGTTTGCACCAA
>JAGFPH010000409.1:56806-70682 GCA_018207615.1 Philaenus spumarius | reverse complement strand
TCTAATAGTATTCAATACGAAGATAGATTGACATTATTTGTCATCCAGTGGTATACAATACTAAGATAGATTGACATTATTTATCCAATTGTATCCCATACTAAAATAGATTACCATTCTTTATCCAATAGTATCCAATATTAAGATATGTCGGCATTCGTTATCTATAACAGTATTCAATACGAAGATAGAATGGCATTCGTTATCCAATACGAAGACAGAATGGAATTCGTCATCTAATAGTATTCAATACAAAGATAGCTTGACATGTGTCATCCAATAGCATCCAATACTAAGATATGTTGGCATTCGTTATCTAACAGTATTCAATAGGAAGATAGACTGGCATTCGTCAACTAATAGTATCCAATATGAAGATAGAATGGCATTCGTTATCCAATACGAAGATAGAATTACATTAGTTATCCAATACGAAGATAGAATGGCATTCGTTATCCGATACGAAGATAGAATGGCATTCGTCATCTAATCGTATTCAATTCAAAGATATTTTGACATTTGTCCTCCAATAGTATCAAATACTAAGATATGTTGGCATTCGTTATCCAACAGAATTCAATACGAAGATAGACTGGCATTCGTCAACTAATAGTAGGCCTATCCAATAGAATGACATTAGTTATCCAATACGAAGATAGAATGGTATTCGTTATCCAATACGAAGATAGAATGGCATTCGTTATCCAATACGAAAGAATCGTCAAATATTTTTTGGATACCTACCAAACTTTGGCCCACTTACATTGTACAATATTTTCATGCTGATCAGTATGCTTTATAAGTATGCCCTATTTTATTATGATACATTTATCAATTCCGAAGAAAATCTATTGCAACAGACGGACAAACGAGACGGAACGCTAAAAACTTTCGTATTCCTCCAATACTTTACATGTCCCGATAATTATATGTCTGGAGACAAAATATAAAAAAGCTTAAATCTTCTGATACGTAGGTGATCAATTATAGCGACGGTTTGAGGTGAAAAACGTTGAAGTTTACAAGTTTTAGAAGATGTGCAACTCTTGTTTACAGAACTTTATTTACGTGTGAAAACTGTACTTATATTAGTTTTCGTTTACGAATATCGTCAACTACCTACCACACTATGCTAGTCTAGCATTTAACTATGTAAATCAGCGTCAGAAAACAGCTGTTTATACGCATTTATCCACTGCGTAACGGATGCACGCGCAACCTTGAACTTTCAGTCGGTAAGATTCTGTATAGTATACTTTAATCTTAAAGGCATACTATCATTCTACTACGCGTTCCACAAACATAGGTTCTCAGCTGATAATCAAAGGCCGTTCAAAAAGCCATAAAGTCATGGACTTGAATGTTGTACTTTTAATTGTTGCTTGTTGGACTAATTTGCTCGCATAATAAAAACATGCATAACGTGATAACCTTCTCTTTGTGTAACACAGATGCTTTCTTAGTAACGAGTTTAGAGTCCACTTGACTGTTTTAGATATTTTAAAGAATGATTCTTTCTTATCTTAATATAACATTTCATCCCTTTTTAAGTCTTAAAGTTCGAAGGAAAACATCTGTTGTCTTTAAGGGCACAATGTTTATGACATTAATTAATGTGCCCTGTAGGCCTATAGTGTTAACTTTTATATAATGATTGTTTTATATAAGAACAATTTTACTGTAGATTTTCTACTTGAAAAAATAAAGATCAAATGATCCCTTTTACTGATGTTTTTGTTTTCAGAAATGTTTTCATATTGTTGTACGACGACCACAGAAACGTTTTGTGATCCCTAACCAAGTACAATGATTTTAATAATAATTTCACATTTTACAATACAAATAGTGCGCAATAAAATCGATTCAAATCACACAACATGTATATTCGAAGAACTAACTAAACGAAGGACTTGTAGATTATTTAGCCTCGAAATAAAAAAGAGCGTTTTCAAAAATGTTTAAAAGAATATATAGCTATTTTATTAAATTTTTTTAAATATTATAAAAAACCACAACAAAACTATACGTAAAATATTTTCAAATTCGTTTGCCTGGTCCTTGAGCTATTTTATAATAATCTCTTAGTTGATTTCAGACCGAAACGGATAGACAGAAGACTTTTGTTTTTCAGAAAAGGTCGCTTTCCTTTGGGCATGCAAACAACCCTCGATTGTTTAAAAACAGCGTGCATTTAACAAATCCAAGATAAGACCACGAAATGTGTACTTCCTACATTGCATAAAGCAGACATGCGCAGTATTGACACAGCAAAGGTGTTGGCTCAGTTTCCGGTGTCTAGTTGCAAACTACGACCTGATAATTGCTGAGCTCCAGGTTTTGATTAATGATTTTACCTACAAAAGGCGGAATAAACTGTCGGCGCGCATTGTGCTGGACACGTGCAGCTGGAGGCGTTTTGTTGGCTTTTGGAAATAAAAATGACTTGTAAAGCTCAGGACAGCTGCCTTCCGTTTCCTCCCTTAACACACAAAGTGAACAACAGAAATCTTAAATCTCTAGTTTTTAATAGTTTTTTTTTTTTTTTATGAACTGCCAATTATGTTAGCTTATTATTTCTTATTATTACACTATCGCCTATTATATTGTTTCTTTTACAGAAGTAACAATCTAAGTTAACAAATCGATAATAATATAAAAAGAGGTAAAATTCTCATTGTTTTCTTGTCTTCGAAGTATTTGACAGTTTTACACGATTTACAAAAACAATATTCCCTGAAATCAAATGCGCTATAAACGTGGGATGGCACAACCTTTTAGGTAATGACAAGGTCCCACTTAGTGCTACTAAGTATACATGTTTTAATTCTATTGTACAGCCGATTTTATGCTACAGTTCCCAGGTCTGGGGCTACAAGGAAAGTGATGAATTGGAAGGAGTGCTTAGATTATTTATAAAAAGAATGTTTGATTTGCAAAATAACACACCAAATTATGTTTTGTTTTTAGAAACAGGGTTAGAAAAGGCTCATTTGTTTGCATTAAGAATTTACCTGGATTTTCAACATTCTTGCTAAACAAATAATAAAAATGGGTATTTACTGGTGCCAGGAGTGGAAAGGGTTAGGATAAAAATGCGGGATTGATGTGGATATGAGCAATATTGAGAGGTTACGTGAACAGATGCTTGGCGTTACTGAAGCGGTCTAAGTTACTTAAAAAATGCGACATATCACAAACAGTACCGGGACCTTGACCTTCAATTTGGCAGTAGACATAATTTATCTGATAAATATGGTAGCCAAACAATAGTTGGCTCATCAAAGCAAGGGCGGAACTTGTTGATTTAAACTGTAAACGTTGGGCTCCTTATGCAACTTAAATGAAGACAAAACGGAAACAAAAACGCGGTCGGGGTGTTACGTAATTGTTGAGATCTTGATTTTTTGGAAAAGAATGATTAATTTAAATCTTTCAATATACGTAAATATTTTTAATTATTCGTTTAACTGGTATACGTTTACTGTCTTAATTTCCGACATTGCCATCTGGAAAGTAACGGGGCACATTTTTAACGAATTGCAGGCTCGCAATTAAGGGTCTGCTGTAGTGGCGGCCATCTTGGATATGTATCCCGCAAGAGCAATGTTAAATTTAAAACCGTTTTTTTCTTTTACTATTCATCATAAAATTGTTTACATATTCTAATTTTAACCCACAATCACATCCTTTTAAAATCCCATTTATTTTTGTCTTTTTTTTAAAGTTTAAATTTTTGTCCCTAGAAAATAAAAGTAAATCACAAGCCGAATCCGCAATTTTATAAAGAATGTTTAGTTTTTTCTCACCACGCAATTACAAAAGAAAGATTTATAAAGTGGTTTCAAGTGAGGCAATGTCAAAGCGCTCAGCTGCAAGAAACTCCACTATTTGGCAAGGCCGTAGGAAGTAAAACTTTTTTTGGGTGGGGGGGGCAGGACTGCTAAGGACGCACATGCGAACTTGACACTGAACACTATGAGAAGCCGCCGACGCACAGTGCATTTCACGCCAACCTCCGTATTGGGAATATTTTCAATACACAGTGCATTGCGTTAAACCTATGTGCTATGTCCGCTTTAAAATATTAGTGAATATTACGTACAAAGGTTCAAACAAAAAAAATGTATACTCATTTAGGCTATAAATATAAAAAATAAAGGGTCAAATCCTAGCATAGGGAATTCGAAATTTGCGTAGCAGCGAACGTTTTAAGCACCAATTTCCATGCTTATTTTAAAAATGTTGATATCCTTACCCATGTAAAATATTATGGGATTTAAGGATGATGAATGATTTAGTTTTGTTGGCGTAAAGTAGTCTTATTTAATAGATCAGATCAAGCTCATAACTCACAAGCGAGTTAGGCTTTAACCTACTGCATCCATGTGTATTGTAGGCCCTATGCATGCAATGCACAATGATGTAAAATATGTTGTTGGATTCTCTGTTGTATTGTCTATTTTATAATTTAACTTGCACTTTTTAAACCTAGTATAAATTTTTACTGACAAATTTTGGGATTTCTGGAGGAGGGTGACCCCTCACCCCCTCTCCTTCCTACGGCTTTGCTATTTGGATACCGCTATAGGGTGAAGCACCGGAATCGCCGGTTGATTTCTCTTTTACTGGAGCAGAGCCTGAAGGCAACGTGTACTCTAGGAAAAGTCTTTTCACTTTTGTGGGTTCAGTTTGCATCCATCCTAGGTATGTATTCTCCGGACGCTTTGGTTACAGATTTTCTGAGTTCCTTACACAGATATGGCTGCAATGTGTTGGGGTATCATTCTGCTGAGTTCCGGGTCACGCTGTAATACACGAATACACTTATTGAGGCAGTTTTAATTGCTAAGAAAGCCACGTACTTATCGCCTATCATTGAATGTGTAATGTCATCTGACTTTGTGTAAATTTTTTGAACCAAGCCTTATTTAGACAGTGGGAAGAAGATTGGGTAGCAGCACAGAATAACATACTCAAAGAGATTACAGATAGGCCTATAGTCCGTCAATGAATATCTTCAAACCCCCAAACCAATCGAGATGACGCGACGTGGTGGTTTCTTGTCTGCGCATCGGCCATTCCATGCTCACCTAATGGGGATCCGCCATTTTGTCCATACTGTTCTAAATATCTATCACCTTATTTTCTAATGTGAAAAATTAAAACATGTCTGTAAGAGATTTCACCTAGACCGAATTGCATTCAGACGATTCTGGGTGATGTTACCAAGACCACTGATATGGTGTTAGCGTTTCTGCATCGTATGAATGTGATTGGTGATATTTAGAGATACTATTTTTGTTCAGATTATCTATTGCATTTTGTTAGGCGATATTGACCGCTCAGATTTTCACCTTACAAAAATCTTTAGTTCGCATTTGGGTTAACTAAAAGTGCCTCCGCATAAAACTGAATCACAAACGGTGGTAAAAAGAACGAAACACGAAGCTGTGACACACAAACACAAAGAAACTATAACGATTACGTCAACAGTACGAAACACTAAAAACGAATAAATATAACTTAATTCGATTAGTTTAATTACCGAAAGTGAGAACATTAACTTGCATGTGAGTTTATCATTACTGGCGGGAATCGATCTATGGAAGTCGCATCGTCTGAGCTACTTCGGAGCCCACGACACACAGCGGGTAAAAACAATTTTCTAAAATAATTATGCACATGTTTAGAAGGTCAAGGTAAGGCGACCCTTTGGTCAATAAATCCCGACAGACATCGGCGGTGAGCAATTATTTCTTGTTGAATAATAATTAGAAACAAAGGTACAGTCGGAAGTGTAAAGAATTACTACTGAAGTTGCAACAAGTAAAAGACAATAATAAAAAAACAAGATGTCAAGACAATGTTTATAAAGTTTGTTGTCTTTCTATATTTCTTATGACAATGTATGGAAATTTATGTTAAAGCACAGTATGGATATAGTTTTTGGAGCTATCCCAGAATAGGTACCACATTAGCCCTTAAACGTGTTTGTAAATAGACTATCTACGGTGTCTGTGTTAGTAAAACAGGGTAGGACGGCGGAAGCAAATCAAACAGTGGTTGGCTCGTATCCAAGTTGACAAGATATCATTAGTTACAAGGTCGGCTTTGGGTTTTTGTATATTTTACAACAGTTGTCTAAATATTTTTTGTTTTGCATGTTTTTCTTATTGTAATAAAAGGAATAAAAAATTAAAAAAGTGTTTAAGTAAACAAAAATTCAATAGACGTATAGGGTACGCCACAACAGAGTTAGTATAAAACTGCGTGGACGAACCGTGGACGTCATGGCACGCTGAAGGGTTGAGTAATTTTATTTTGTGTAGAGCAGCCCTACAGAAAAATTGAGACACGTTGGCGTACAGACGTCCATAATACTTCTTAACTACAACTGAGATCTGTTGCCAAGTACATATTATATAATATTATTAATTTCATTTCACGTTGCATTTTGATTTAAATTGTTTACACTTTTGTAAAATATAGATACTCATATAAGTTCTGGCCTGGACTGTGTATACGATAAGGAGAATAAAGAAAGAGAGTCGTCTACTTCTGTAGTAGTCGTTCAGCAAGCTATTATTACTGATTATTCCCGCTATTAATTGAGCAAGCTATTGAGTTATTGATTAAAAATAGTTACTCTTTTCTTATTCGAAGACAATAGTGTAAAATATCGTTTATCTGTGACTAAAGTAATTATAAACAACTGATTGCACTTAAAGAAATTATATGGAAATTCGACAAATGAACTGAAATTGATTAACGTAATAATTCTTAATATGAATTTATTAAGGTTTACTACATAATTAGGTAAAAATTGATAGTTGGCTTTAATGAAATGGAAAAGTAGCACTCGCTAAGTTATAAGAAGTTAGCTAACTAATTCATTTTTTAAGTTAGTACTTTGTTCGGTGACTTTGGTTAATGTAAATCAACTCGACCAGACAACAATGTGACGCATTAGCTACAGCGCACCGTCGCGCACGTGGTCTTCAGGATAATATATTCTGTTTAAGGTCATCAGCACAGTCCCTCTTCGACTACGGCAGGGGTGGCGGCATCTGTGTTAATGTATTCATCCGAGACCTTAGTCCGAGGTAAGAAGCTCTGCTGACAAAACAACTGTTATCCTTGTAGAGCGAGGGACGAGATTATGAAGATAACGCGAGCAAGAAAATATCAGACGAAAGAGAAAAGGCGACGAGAAAAATAAGTAGTCATGAAGAAATGTAGAAAAAAAAAGACAATAAAGAAACAAGAAAAGGCTAAAAGAGATGTTGGAGAACAAAATCAAAAGTGAGATGAAGCAAGGACTTCAAAATAGTTAGGAAGAAAGAGGCAAGCTAAAAAATACTAGAAAGACTCTTCATTCAAGGACGCCAGGAAAAGTAAACAAACCGAATCACGTGACAGCTGAGTTTATCCTTCGCAGGCTCATGCACAAAGAGCCGGTTTTCGACTACCGACTCTAGGTCACAAAAATATTGTCGATTTTTGTAGTCGAAATTTAAAAGGGAAAATAACTACATGTTGCTACAAGTGCGTAAACTCGACGTATTAATTTACTAATATTGGTGGCGGATTTGTTATAAATATTAGAAATAGCGGAGATGAGTTTATATTAAAGTTTAATGTTAATACCATGTTTGCGGTGAGTGTCAAAGTGTATTTACTGGCTGCTGAAAAACATAAAATAAAACAAAAAGAAGACGAGAAAATTCGAACAGAAGAAGAAAACGGTGAAAATTTGATAGATGATATAAGATACTGAGGTTGGTCACATTATCTATGGAACATTCATAAAAATTCCCACCGAATCCTAACTGGAATTAGAAAAGTGGAACAAGTTTGGTCAAAATCTACAGTCTAGTGCTGCCAACTGTAAATCCATGTAAAGTAGACTACCCCTTCCCTCTCGTCTTTACCAAACTGAATGTAATGTATCACCGAGGATGACGATTTTATCGTTGAAACACGTTTGATCAGTAAACGTGTGTGTGTAAGAACGTTAGTGATATTGTTTTATTCTTAAATTGATAACCTTGTTATCCTTAAATGTAATCTAGGAACTGTCATACTTAAATCATTTTTTCGTGCGATGATTGGCGAAGAGGACAAAACTAAAAATGGCATGATTTTTTAAAAATTGCAAGACAAAGGAGAAACAAGTGATTTATTGTACTTAGAAATAAACACATTAATATTAATGACATCTTTAAATAGCAGATATAATGGACATTGTAGCGATATAGATTAATAAAGGTCATGCTACGTCAATTGAATTACTTTTATAAATACCACGATAGCTATTTTTAATTTCTATTTGAAAACAAACAAACATGAACTATTGAACTCATAACTCACGACATGTTTTGTGATTCAAGGCATGCCAGGAATTTCACTATATTGCATTAGTTTATTTAATAAAGTCATATTTTGAATAAATAATTATTTATAACAGTGTTTACCTATCACTAAATGAAAAAACAGTGCCATTTTTTAATTACTTGCTTGCCCGTCTGAATTCCAGAGAAACGGAAGAAGATATTTCGATTAATTTTTGCATATGACACGTGCTAGCCCGCAAGCATTCTAATAATTAGATATAACATATTTTACTGACGACTTTGGGGAGGGTAAAAATGTAATGTTAATAAGATCTTTTGTTAAGCAAATAAAAAGTACTTGAACAAAAATACATGCAATCGTAGAATACTAAAGGACGAAAGGCTAGGCGGAAAACGGAGCATTTAAGGGTTTATAATTATTTAACTTGTTTACTGTCAATGATGGAATAAGTAGGTATTGGAATTATTAGTCCACTTTCCGTATTCTCCCTGTATATTGTGCGTGGTTAGTCAAGCGCTGTAATTATTTTATCACTGAACATTCGGAAATGCTGACAAAATAGAAACCGTGAAGTTCTCAGGGTTTTTTATTTTCCAAAATAAGAGGTAGAAACATTTTAAGAAATTCGAACAATATAAAATATTAAAAGTTTGCATACAACTGATCCGCAAATAAAAGTTAACCATATAGCAGGGACTTTACTATAAAATGTGGGAAACACGAAGACATTTTTAAGTTACTACAATACTAGCACAATTGAATACAAAACATATTAAACTGTTACCCAGATAATTACCCAATTATATTATCGTGAAAAGTGAAATGCAAATAACTTATATATAACAGGCCTTAAGGAATCGAAGCAGTATGAATGGAGTTCCAAAGTTCAATTAACTAGGTTTTGTATGTTTAACGAACTTTTTGTACTGAAAAATTAAGTACTGTAAGCACTGACTTCTTGGAGTTATAAAAACAATTACAAAGGTTAAGTGCGTGAAGACATTTCTTCAGTAAACGAAATTACCGGAACTAACGGGAAAACGTTAACATCAACCTTGACAAAATCACGCGACAATATCATGATCAAAATACGAGGGGTCAGTTTTAAGAAAATCACACTGATTTCGTTAATGCTTCTTAAATACTTCTACAGTAAACTTTCCAGCGTTTAACCGTGATCAAACAGTTGAAGAAATGTCAACTTGGACTTTCTCTCTTGGCCTGGACGGACACAATAGCCTAGACTAGACAGTCGTAGCTAATCCCTATTGTTTCGCAGCTTGGACTTTCTAGGCCTAACCTCACCTAACCTAAAATGTTACCTTCTCTATCAAATTAATAACATTAGTCTGAGTAGCGTTTGTAACGACATGTAGAGACACGATAGTTTGGATTTAACTGAATGTTTGTTTACTTTAAGTATAATATTCTTGCCTTTGCATAATAGACGTGCGGATTAGTATATGCCTACTATAATGGTTTAAGTTATTTGTTTTTAAACTGCTCCTACCGTAATGACAGATAGGCCTACATCTATTTTTGATTTATTTGAATTTCTATTTATTTTTGTTTTGTGTATTTTCTCACCTTATCGTGGTTTTGTATAAAATATAATAACTTTTCAACAAATTAATTTTGTATCCAACCCTACTCAGACACAAAAATAAGGGGATCTACGATTCACTCGAAGACTGTCTATGAGTCAGTCTGGCTTCATAACTTTTCATTAGGGTCAGAAGTGTTTTTTAAGTGATAAGAGAATTTGATCGAGAACGTTCTTAGTTATCTGGCACCGCTCTGACAATTTATAGGGTTGTGGTCTATCTAAATATTTAAAAATGGGTAATAATACCCATAAGGTACGGGCGACTATATAAATTAAGATTTTTCATAATTTGAAAGTACACATTGTACTGAGTCTAAATAAACGGTACCAGGAACTGGCACATACTTTCTCTCAAACATATTTAAATTATTAAACAGATTCACGGTGACTTGTAGGGTGGGGTAGGAGAGGTGATTTTGTATTAAAGTTGTTTTCCCATAAAATCTATAAAATAACGGAAAAACCAACTTTTCTCAAACACGGCTTGAACGATTTTGATTAAAATTTTACAGTTTATAGTACTTTAGGTCCCTAATAAACTATACAATTTTAATCAAAATCGTTAGAGCCGTTTTTGAGAAAAGTTGATTTTTCCGTTATTTTAAGTGTTTTTATGTTAAAATTACCCTTAAAAATAAAAAATTAACAAAAATGAAAAAAACGCCTGGAAATACCGTGGGTTAGTACCTCCATACCAAATTTCATCAAAATCGGACGACTGGGTTAGGCTCTAGGTCTGATAACATCCACACAGACACACATACAGACACACCCCCACAGACATTACTCCGAAAACCACTTTTTTAGGTTCAGGGGGACCCAAAACGGAAATTTCCACCAAAAACTCCAACTCGAAAATTTTGACGAATACAATACTTTCTCCATATACTATGGTATAGGGGGAGAAAGTAAAACACAAACGATTTCCACGGCAGACAATTATGAGGCTATAGATACTACGAGAGAAAGAAAACTCCCCAAAAACGCAGGTCAAGTCCAGCCATTTCTGCACTGAAGAAAAAAATGTAGTCTATACACTTCACTGATAGCAAAAAGGAAAATAATAACGATGGTAGACAAAATATAAGACATAAAATATACCAGAAAAAATGTTAATTTATCTTAATTAACGTGTAATAATAACAATTCAGCATTGAAACTAATAACATTTAATTTAATGGAATCTAACAAAAGAACGTTGATCTTGACATCAACGTTGTTCTGTATAACAGAATAGCCCCCCCCCCCCCCCCCACCTGAACAAAACTAACTTTAAAAACTGCCCAATCACTGTATTTTACCACTGTTTACAGTTTGTAAACATATATAAGTTTGTAGGACTTTATAATTTCAGTAAAATTTCGAAACGCTGATATACGTAGTGGCTCACTTCGCTTTGTTAATTCCCTTATTCGACTTTTGTTCCGTTCTTTTATAGGCCTACTTATTTTATATTGTTATTATTTGATTTACCGCAGTCAGTCGTGTGTATAGTTTTATTATATTTAAAATGAAACAGTTAAATTTTGTTTCTTTTCGTTCGAATTGATAGCCGCCTCATCTGCACTAGTATCAAAAATGAGGTTGTCGATATTATCAAAAATGAGCAAAACTAGTATTATTTTTAGAATAATGCTCCAATTTAAAAAAACAATTTCAGTGACAAATTATGTGACAGTCATTAAACATTACTGGTCAAATATTTTGATACCCGTATATAGTTGTAAGTCAGAAAATAAGGAATCGATTTTGATCAAATTCAAAGTAAATATTGAGCTTAAATTGTGAGAAGATTGGATAGATTAAAGCTTGTAATACTTAACCAATATAGTAACGTATGAATCGGATCAAATAAAACATGAAAACAGAATCTCACAACTTATACAATTAATTAACTATTAACTCGAACGCGTTAAAACGACTAAGTCGATACCGTCAGTAACACACGAGCTACAATAATGAAACTATAACTAATTTAGTAATTTTTAAGTTAGTTATAGTTTGATTATTGTAGCTCGTGCATTACTGAAGATGGCGACTTTGTCGTTGAAACGGGTTTTAATTAATAATTGTATAAGTTTTGAGATTCTGTGTTCATGTTTTATTTGATCAAATCACACGTGACGCGTGACTAAATTGTATGTCAGAGTATTTTATAAATATCAATGTTTAGATTATTTATGTATTTTAGTAACAAGTTCTTCTAATAACAGAAACATACTCAATACACATAATTGTTCCATACTATCCCGTATCGTTCTGCACGAATGTTAGGCAAACATGACAAGTAGCCTAGCCTGCACTTACCTTTTATACGATACAAATGAAAATCACGTTTGTTACATTAAATATATGAAATATATTAACTTAATACATTATTAACATTTGCAATGGCGTAAAAACTGTAATTAAAATGCTATTAAAGGTACATGAGTAATGGCTTACTGAATCCCATCTCTACATGCACATTGATCGATAGGTTAGCATTTGAATGTATCACGACTTAGATAACGTGCGAGATTTCACCTCTCTTAAGTTATTGTTTTCAATAATATCCACAGATAGCGCTGCTGGTAAATCTTACGGTGAGAAAATCTTGGTAAAAACTGATAGCCTAGTTTATACCAGCGGGCAACTCAATATAGGCCTAATATTAGATAATAAGTGAAGGTAGTACGATATTTTGGGATTGTCCTTTATATATATTATTATCTCTGGGTTTCTATTAATAATTATACATATTATTTGGGAGAAGAGTCTATTTATAACATAATCTCAGATTAGTAAAAGATCACAAAAATTGTTCACAATTAAGTTAGTAAGAAAGTAGGGTTTTGCTGTTAACTGGTCGCTTTGCAAAAATACCGTTAACTTGTAAAAGATCCCAAGTATTGTATGCAGGTAGTAAGAAAGTAGGGTTTTGATGTTAACTGGCTGCTTTGCAAAAATACCGTTAACTTCTACCTGGCAGTTCAAAAGGGTTTGGCATATTAAATTTTAAGCTCGAAATATCTTAAGTGTTAAATATAACCCTAAGATAAACTTTGGTCGAACATAATGTTGCATTTTACAATTTTATAAACTCCTCTGGAACTTAACTCAAAATTTGGCAATTGATTAACTTAGTAACAGAATAATAAAGTAAAATTAATCATATTTATATTTTCTAAGTCTTCTAAGCTTAACTGCGTCAATTTGAGCTGTATGTAGGCCGCCATACAGAGTTGTCCATTTTACAAGCCAAATAAAATTACTTTGAAAATTTATCTTTCTAACCATAATAATGAGTTAAACTAAATAGAATCCATAGGTACACATAGGTCATAGGTCTACATAATTAAAGATTGTCGCCATTTAAAATATAAATAGCCTAGTAGCAAAACAATTAGGCCTATGTTTGTTTACTGAAACAAAACGTTTGTTAATTTATAGATATAGTGAGAAATAGGCTAACACAAATTAAAAACATTACCTACGCTATTTACCAATTTCAGTTATGCCTTACTCCTTGAAAGGCCAGTAAAGTTGTTTACCGAATAAAACTTAAGAGCTAAGTAAATATTACACCAATCAAAAATTTAATCAACAACTAATCTCAGAAGACTCTTTAGATTAGAAATATGTCCAATAAAATTATCTTGTCGATTTCACAACAGAATAGGCCTATTTCATATATTTTGTAATTCCGTAATAAAGTTTAGAGTTAATAGGTTCCTTAGCAGCAATATAAAAACCAAAGTATGATGTTGAATGCGTAAATAAGGTGCAAATTGGTTTTCTAACAAAAAATAGGCAAGTAGTAGGTTATATTTCAAATAATTAACCGTCTAAATAATAAACTAAGTTGAGGCCCTACAATAAAGAGCACGTCAGGGTAAAAAAATCGATAGTTTTACAAAATATACATAACATGTA
>JAGFPH010000409.1:36229-56796 GCA_018207615.1 Philaenus spumarius | reverse complement strand
TCAGGGTAAAAAAATCGATAGTTTTACAAAATATACATAACATGTACGAAATCTGTTCTAAAAACAACCAAAGAAATATATTGTTTACGAGATTTAGAAAGCCGGCACGCTTGCATTTCTGCAAAGCAGATTTCATCTAAAAGAGCATGTGTTTTTAATAACGTTGTATTAGCGTTTCTTCTGAACAATTAATATTTAATTTCATCACTCACAGTTTAAGCCAACCTCAAATTTACTTACCAACAAAGACAATCCAGATAAATCCAAAAATTGTTAGCAGCAAATCATAACTAATCACAATCTGTTCAACGATATTGAAAAATGTACCACACGCACTCAACACAGAGTATTAGTTAATCACCAAAGTTTACACAAACAATAAATACAAGTTTAATTAACATTTACCGACAATCGCTTTGCCAATACATAAGTTTTGTAAATAGAAACTGGTCTGTAAACAATCAAGAAACTTTCAACTAACTTGGTCCGACCGTCCTTGGTTCTACAACTGCTTCAGTCGAGTTGGTTGTACACTCCAGCCTCCATTCCCCCTTCGTGGAGGGAGAAGCCAAAACATTCCCCCTCCTCAGTTTGACTATACTATTCCAACTAAAAACATCAAATCAAGACCTTGTCAAGAATTTCTTACGTTTACCTCAGGTTCTACTCGTCATTATTTCACGCTGTACTAAATTACGTATGAGGTTACGAAACTTGTAAACTTCAGGAAACAGTTCGTTGACTTCTGTCGAGAATGAGTCACGAATTAACCTAAAACAATTATAAACGTTACGTAATCCTTTCTGATTTTTTATGTTACGATTTCTGTTCTACTCGAACTGATATTGTTGTATTATATTACCTTTAGATAGAGTTGTTTAATATCTTGTTTTATAAATTATTAGTATTTAACTGCTCATTGCAAAAATATAATTATAGTAATTTCTGTGGCAACGTTATAGCTTGACAGTAAAAAGCGATTAATAACTCAACCATTGAATGATTACATTATTTGCAGAACTTGATTTAGGAACAAATAATTATTATTTATTATAATAGCTGCGGCAATTTTTGTTTTAACAAGACGGTTTCATAACATAATTTGATTTATATTTAAACGGACATCAATACAGGAGGACTTGGCGGTAGCGAAAGTGTAACTTGACTTGATAACTTCTCAATTACAAAAAAAAAACTAAATATATATTTTGGCATTTTAGATGGTGGAGTAAACTTCCAAGTGTACACTAAAATTACATTTTTAGAGTTATAATTTACCTAGGTAATGAATTTGTTTTACCTAATCCATGATAAATAAATTTGTTTATATAAGTACTTGTTATCGCAAGGAAATCGTGGATGGAAATTTATAGGCCTAAATTAAATTGATGGCTAAAGTAAAAAACGTGACCTAAATCAACTGTGAATATAAAGCCTTGAAATAACAGTCGTGCTTTGAATGTAGGTACATTTTTAAATGCTCGGTGATTTTTATCTATAAAATATTCGTTTTTAGCTATGTGTGGTTCTTAGTGTTAATATTGCCAGGGTTGTCGCGGAGGAGAGGAGGTGTAAGATGCACAATTGTGCCGAGCCCCAAGGTTCCCGTGAACCCCGAAATTCAAGGAAACATTCTAATAAATTACCTTAACTATGTTTAAACAACTATTGTAATTTTAAACAATTTGTAAGAAGTCACATTATGAAATAAAAGAACGAATTTATCCAAAACAGTTGACCTTATTTTGTTTTGTGTGCATACATTTATAAAATATATATAGGCCTACATAAAACTCACATTTTAGATATAATCTGAGAATTGTTTCGATTTTCTGTCATAAACTGTTTCTGATGAAAGGAAAATGCAAAAATATTGAACAATCAAAGAACTAGAGTTCATACATTTTGCTATGGATTTACAATTTTTCAAAGTGTGTTTCTTTTTACGGAAACGTTCGCATTCAAAGTTTAGTACGAACCCTATTAATGAATGATACAATTTCCTCTTCAGGGATTAGTATCTGGTTTACTTTTGAAATTATTTGAAATAATCTCAGGTTTGTATTTATAATATTTAAGGGGACAGGGTAAGCAAAAAATCAAAATTTTTCAATATTTAGATTTTTGCATTTCTTTATTCTGTGTTTCTTCCTGAACATTTTGATATATAATACATCATATATACAATCACATAAGTCGTTTTATTTAGTAATTTCATAAACACTGCACGCCCTTTGGGCACTGTAGGAAGCGCTTCAATTCGCAAAAGTAAACTTTGCTATTGTACTACAGTACTTCTTTTTATGCCACAGAAATGATTTATTTTTCTAAAGTTGGCTAACCTGACTGTGGGTTTTTACAACCATCTGTAGTCTGAGACAAACACATTGAAAAACTAGAGTTCATCGGCCACATCCAGAAGCGGATGGAGTCAAGGTTGAGAAGGCTCAAGACGAAATCCAAAGGCCAAAAACTTTCAGATGGCAAGCCTCTGGGTGGCGCAAACCGATTGACTGATGCTGTTATTGATCAAATCCAAAACTATTATGGCTTAGCTATTAGGAGAAACATAGACAGTGTCCAAAAGATGCAAGAAGCTTTATGGGCAATTTATTTGCATATGCATTCAACCGATAAAGAACCTCACCACGGTCTTTGCCCCAAAGGCAAAGATTGTTGGTGCAAGTACCAGAAGGCAATTGCAGAACACAAAGGTTATTCCCATAAGACCCCATTTCCTAAGGTAGTTATGAAGCATATTCAACCAATTTTCAAGATCTAGCATAAGCTGACTTCCTGAGAAAGTGCCTGCATGGGAAAACACAGAACCCAAATAAAAGCGTCATTTGGAATCGCCTTCCTAAAACTGTGTTCATAGGAAAAAAACTTTGCACTTTGGTGTTTACGATGCAGTTGCGTGTTTTAATGATGGGTATATTGTGAAGTGTGAAACTATGAAAAGTTAATCATGAAAATAGGGGAGAACACTTTAGAAGCAATGAAAAAGTTAGACAAAGATCGTATGTACTTTGCGCAAAAATAGGTGTTAGAGTTCACAAAGAAGGCTAGACAAATGAGAAGACATAGAAAAAGGAAAATTGAGAAAGAAGAAGACAACCCTAATGACCCCAGCTATGGTTCAGGATTATTTTAAGTTAGGCCTACATTCAATTTGCGTGAATAAGTGTAGATATCCGATAGGCCTATCTTTCATCGCGATTATCCGAAAGTTATATTTTTAAATACTTTTGCACACAGTTCTCAGCATTGGAGTGAGCCAGAGATTTGAATTTTTACCACACATAGAACTAATACAGTTGTAAGGTTTAACATGAGCTTTTTGTATTATTCTTTCTAGAAAAAAAAAATTAAAATAATATAATAGTCCCAAAAAATATTTTTTATTAGGCTACTACAGTTAAAAAATTCATAATTTTTTTTATATTTAAATTTCCCTCTGTTAAACTATGTAAAAGGATATACCAAATGATGACATACAATTTCACTGTGATTTCTCTTTTGGTTCCCTAGATATGTGTGCAAATGTTTGGTTAGTTTTAACAAGCGTTAAATGGACCTTACCCTGTCCCCCTAAGGAGTTATTAATTTGTGTAAAAGATATCACCCGATTTCAATGCTGATCGGAGATGACCGGATTATGAATAAATATTTAAATCACATTTGAAATAATATTTTCAGAAAGAAATGCTCAAACTAGTACTATCAGTGATAAATGTAAATAAATTATACCTTGGTCAAAGTTATTTTTTTGAAAACCGTTTGAAATGCGGACTTTTTACGAATAAAATAATAATTAAAAGACAAACACAATTTATTTTTTGTAATGTGTTTGTAATTGTGTTTATCTTTTAATTATAATGGAATTTTACCAAGTTCCTTCGGTCATCACTATCAATCGTATAAAATAATAATTCCTTAAATATTATTTACGGAGATCTGAATTTTTTAAGTAGGATTTTATTACTTTCTAAGAACTTGTATAACGGGAAATAGGGGGCGAGGAGACAAGATTATTCGGCTTCAGAGATTTTAGTACTAACAAAGCTCCTGGCCAAACAGCTTTGAAAGAATTTTCAAGCTCCTCGCCAATCAGCGTTGAAAGAAATTAACTATTCCGGATTGCATGGTTGGAAAATTGTTACAACAGGCTTGTTTTTGTGTGCATATTCGCTATCCAATCGAGAAAATCGAGAAAAAATCGCAAAAGAAACAGCGAAAAGTAAGAAACATAACATCTTACAAAACAAAACACCTTCAGAAAAGACACTTGGTACATATATGTACTTCTTAGGTGCTAGGCTTACATGGTATACTTTCCCAGGTAGGTAATGGGTTTTAATAACTATTTATTTAACCACAAAAATTATAAACCAGTGAGCCGTAGGCCTATAGGTAAAGCGACAACACGACGGTGCAATAAAACTGCCAAGGGTCATCGGTTTACCTGGTTTGCAGGGCTACGACAACACGACGGTGGTGCATCTGCGAGTGGGCTCCGTCGTGCAGTCGTAGTCTGCACGGCTTGACCGGGGTAAATCTTGATGAGGGTTTGACAGCCAGTGGTGATAATATTTAGCCCGTACCCCTGCGTACTTAGCAAATTTACAATGCATATACATGCAAAATACATGCAATGTTCTCATGCAAAATACTGTGACTAAACAGTTTAGGTAAGTCCTTTAGTTTTTTTAATTCTAATTATATAAAGTGATAATACGACGAAATATTATAATTATACAAATATTTTAATCATACTGTTATCGGCAAAATACTGTGACTAAACAGTTTAGGTAAATCCTCTAGTTTTTTTTTTATTCTAATTATATAAAGTGATAATACGACGAAATATTATAATTATACAAATATTATTATCATACTGTTATCGGCAAAATATGTGAAGTGACTTTAAAGGGGTAAATATTGTCTAGCTATGAACTCAGTTCTGGTATGGATAAAGTTTTCTTCAAGACAGCCTCGCAGGTAGACGCGGAGGGATTAGGGGCTGGGACCTCGCGCAGACTACGTCTATACGACTGAGTCGCTAATGAGATTCGGCAACGTCGTGCTGTCGTAGCTCTGCAGATATATTTATTGCCCCCTAAGGGTTCCAGGTCGCATTCAGTCGTGTTGTCATACAACCAGGCCTATACTGCGTTTCAAAGTCTGGGATTTGTAACAAAAACTAATAGATAGTTCAGCTTGTTTACTATCAATAGGATTATTACAATCTAGGTTTAATTAATTACTTAATGGGAGGCACACTAGGCCTACATATATGTTTGTTTAGCCGTTTAACTTTATTTACGAGGGTTCAATTATTAGCGAATTTCCATAGGAAAAATGAGCTATTGCAGTGGCCCTTATGGTGAGACCCAAGGTCGGGAGTAGCAAATGAGCACCGAACATGGTCCCCAGAATTTTGATTTGTAGAAGCTGGTGTATCATTTTTGGATTTTTCCAATTGAATTTGTGATTTTCGGACCATATATTTTCGATTTATTGACTACAAATAATACCGAGTTCTATTTATGTTCTTCTATAATAGCCTACTTATATTTAGGAAGGGATTTTTGGCTAACCAATATATTATGTAGGCTACTACATAAATGGAGGCTGATGTTAGGATCATTAACAGCAACGAAATTCAACAATCATTCATAAATAACTGCAAAAGAAAGTTAGATTTAATGATGTGGTAAACTATGCAGTTTATTTTTATTTTTATTTGTTAAAATTTCTGAAGCATAAACCAAATTTTGTTTAGTTATATATTTTTTAACCATTTATCTTCAAAAATAAGTATATAACATCTATATTAATTTTAGTTGATTTAGCCTCCGGAATAGGATATATTAATAGTTTAATAACATACCTTTATTGAAAAAACGTCAACTTCTATTCCTTTTTTCTGTCTTTCCTTCATAGATGACTGGTTTCGATCTATTAACTTTCTGATCATTATCAAATCAAATATTACACTATGACTTTTTTTCAATAAACGTATGTTATTAAACTATAACATATAATTTAATTAACTGGTGAATACCCTGTATGCCATATTGAACCTTATTCCCATAAGAGCAATGCTACAGAATAAGTTTTTTCGTTAATTCGTGGAATAAATTAATTTTTTTTTTAAGTACTGTCATATGCGGATTTTGATTGCTGAATACATTTTCAAAACCCGTTTTATTGTTTTCATAAACGTATGGCACAAATAGTAAACTTTATAAATTTTTCACTCAGTTGCGAAAAGAGATACTGCAAAAAAATAGCAATCAACATCCACAATCTATTTTACTTTAAGAAAAAATACAGCTTTTGTTTTTTGACGAAAATAACACACAAATATGCTATAAAGTGAAGGTACGGTTAGGTTATTTAAACATTGAAATTGGTAGCCAAATTCGCCGTTTTGAATTCAGGGACCCGAGCCTTAATTTCACTATGAATAAAATTATTTTCTTTGATGATGGTAGACATGTTTTTTTTTTTGTTTTGCCTCTGACATCACAATACATGTATGTGTACATCAATATACAAAACCGCTTGCGAGAGAAATAGATTGAGTTAATAATTGGAGAGTCTCCATGAAGGGCTCCAAAATATTTACTTGTGTAGGGCCCTGAGTTTTCTGAACACGGCTCTGAATGTACTTACTGAAATTTATGTAGCCTATATACGATTTTTAATTATACTATAAACCTAAAATTAATTTACTGTATTACACAATCTAGAAGAATTACAACAGCTGAATAATCCTCTAATAACATTCTTTAATTCTAGTATAAGTTAGCCTAACCAATAAAACCGTTAAAATAAAATATTAAATTGATTGAAGAAAAAAAAAGAGAAAGTTTTATTATTTGTATTGACATTTCTGAACAAAGTTATGTACCCAAACATTTAAACAAATTCGAGTATTGCCATGAAAATGTAATTCCCGAGAGTAAAATGTTAAGTCCTGTGCAGGTTTTATCATAGAGGCTGTTAAATTTGCACAATTTTATTGTTATTATTATGAAATCAAATTAAACTTAAATTTAAAAATATGTAGCCTATGGTTTGTTATTAAAAGGTTTAAAGAATACGTAGTACTTCAAGGTCATAGCTTTTCAAGCACTTCGTTTCTATGCTCATCTATCATGGTAAACGAAAACCATTAATGTAGTAATAGCCTAATTTTTATTCTCAAATAAAAAGTAATTAAAGAGGGATTTGTAAACTATTTGTACGAGTGGTGCAAGTCGTTCCTGTTGAGTTTTTAGTTTTTTACAAAAGAATTGTCTTGATGGGTTTAATTCACTATAAATGCTATTCAAATTCTAACAAATAGTTTGTGTTTACGTTTATATTTTTGTTATATTAGATGACTATGTGGGGACCAAATAGAGGCCTTAAATATGTACGCCTACCATTTTATTCTGAAATTATCTTATGCAAAACACTACAGAAGCAAACAATGTTCAAGTTTAACATTAGTAATTAAGTATGACAGATTAGTGTCACCAAATAAACCACCAATTGATTCTAAGATAAACTGCAACAAATGTCTAACTATTTCCGATAGACCACCATACCCTAAATTTGTATAAACTGCTTTGAACTGACCTAACATCTCAAGAAACTGTTTCCAAAGGAATATGTTCGAATGTGTAGGGTGTACAAAAGGTCGGGCCCAAACCGAAGCACCCCTCCGGCAAGGACGCGTAGGGGTTGTTGTCTTGTTGACGGAGTGTTTTTATAACCAGCTCCTTGGTCGCTTGGTCCTGGCGGGAACTATTATTTTAAAGAATATCGGCCTTTCAAAAAACATTTTCAAACCTGTTTTAAAAGGCTGCCAAGGAAGGAAATCATAATACTATATATGCACTTCTTTAAAGAAATGATTCGACGACTTGACAGTGATGTCTCTTGTTGTAACGTCAGAAGTAGATATTTGATCTGTTAATCAAAATTTGTCTTCTCATAGAGATCATTGAGTACTGATTGTACGTAGAAAAAATCACAGTGAATGCACAAATATAACATAAAGCGAAATCAAGATTTTGTTTGCTTTATTTTTAGTGACATTTTAAAACATTGCTATACCACCAGATTCAGCTTATTTCCTAGGAATGTAATTCTGCTAATTCTAAGTACCATATATGAACTATTACTTCTTATCTAAATTTGAATCTTATTTAGTTTTTTAAACTATAATTAATTATAAATTTGTTTCATTTCTGTAGATCCAAAGACTAGACCTAAGTGATCATATTATAGATCCAACAATTACTGTAGATAGCTTGTATTTTGAAATTGTCTATAACTATTTACTTTTTGGATAAAAACAATCTTTTTTGCGACTTCAATAACCGTCAGCATTACTAAAAACGCTGAATATTTAGTGATCATGTTTTGGTTGATTAGCACCAGGACTGTGTACTATTAATTAATTTAATTCTTACCTTATTAAGTCCAACAACAATCTGTTTTTATAAATAACGACCGGTTTCGGCTAAACGTCATTTTCAGGTATATAAAAGGTTATCGGCGTTTCGCTTTGACGAGGACTATTATTTTAATACAAATAAAAAATACATTGTACATTACAAAACACAAACTTCACCGTTCATGATTGACTGTCACAAGTGCACTGAAGTAGTTATTCTTGATTCGGGTTAAAACACAATTTGTTTGTCCAACTTTTCGGTTTACCTTTCCAATGAGAAAACCTAGTCGAATACATCACTTGAAATTCCGTTTAATTTATTAGTTTAGTAATCCATCTCACCATGATGTCTCCCATCTGGGTACATGAATTGGCCCTAATTACAAATCGAACTATAAATTGAGGTCATATTGAAAATCTTTAGACATAAAATATGGAGCAAAATTGTGGTGTACGTAATATAAGATGAAAATAGATATAGCTCACAATATCTGGTCCACAGGACAAATGGGAGTTCGATAGAACTTTATCGAAGTGAAGGGTGGGAGAGCCAAGCGGCAAATCTTTGTGCCTACCGCCTCGTGTGGAAATTTATGTTTTAAAGTTTGGGGAAAATAGGTGATGTCCTCTGGGGATGTCCACTTCAAACAACATCGATGTTATGCATCGCAAATTGTACATCGATGTTTTGAAACATCGAATATTTCTGTTATATGATACATGATACGTAAAGTCTGTGTTTAGGTGAAAGTATTGAAATATTCAAATGACTTAAAAGCAAAAGTATTGGCCTACAGTAATTTAAAACACTTCAGCTGGTGAATGATTTATGGTGTTGGCCAATGGATTTCCATAACAGCTGATTTAAACTAGAATTCATTTCTAAACTGATTTTTAGGTTAGGTTTTTTTAGAACGAGTCATGTAGGCCTATTTTATCTACTATTTTTATTTTGAGTTTAATATTACTTGCCATCTTATCTTTGAAAGATGATTAGGCCTACATATTTAAGAAATTTCCTCTCGTTTAAAGAGAAAGTACAGAAATATTAAAATATAAAAGAAGGTAATTGCTTATGAATTAAGTCAATTTAGCATGCATCAATAAATGCAAAAAATACCAATTTCACATTAACAGTTAGTACAGTGAATAAATGAATAACCGTATTTGAAGTTAATACTTTTTTGGGCGCGTTAGGTAGCTATGTTGGAAGTGGTTGGATGGGTATAAAACTTAGGCTAGGCGCATATTTGGACGCGTTTAAGGCTAGGCGCATATTGAGACGCGATTGACGCGTGTCACGCGACGTTGCACAGAGCGACTTTTTCTAACATACGTAAATGAATGGATTAGCGCATATTGGTAACGCGACGCTACGCAGTGCGACTCCTTTGACGAACCTTCGAGCGACAGTAGAGTACTGAACTCGTGAGACGTGTGACGCGTGGCGCGAGAAACTGTGTGACTGCCACTGTGCCACAGTTTCTCGCGTCACACGTCTCACGAGTTCAGTACTCTACTGTCGCTCAAATGTTTTGGTGACCAGTTGTGCATTTTCCATTATCACATTTTTCTAATGTTGGCCCAGAAAAAGCTAATAAAGGCCTAATTAGTTTAAAAAATGTTGAACATAAAATTGAATTTATTTGAATAATAAAGCTGAATTTTAAATAAACATATAAAATAATTTTTAATAAATATATAATATGTCCAATGAATTGTTTAATAAATATTTTTTGTTAATGAATTAAAACTGTGTTTTATAGTATGTTCTCTGCATTTTAATATGAAATAATTTTTAATAAAATATTTGGCATTCGACATTAACCCCGTAAAAAATGTCTTCATAAAGTCATAAACTAACAAGTGAAAATGTTTGAGGTATGTACATAGAAAGAACATGATAAGTATCATACCGAGCACTTGAGTTTCGATTCATCCGGAAGTAGTTATTAAAAACAGTAAGTAATTCTGGTAATTCTGAAGTCATTTTAAATTAGGTTAGATCTAATAATCATAGTTTTATCAGTGAACCATTCATTTTAAACATTCTAAAAAATAAAATGAAGTAAAATACACGTGACTACTGGGCGGATGTTGGGAGCAACTGCGTTGTGTGGTGCGATCGTGTCATGCAGCTCGCGTCATGTCATCTCACACGCATCCCAATATGCGCCTAACCTTAGCGTCACGTCACGCTGTACTCAACAATGTATGTGTACCTCAACTGACGCGAAGCAGAAGAGAGAAAGTTGCGCCCGCTCCCCGTAAATAAGGATGCATATAGTATTTTTCTGTATTCAACGGTTAGTTTCTGAATCTAAATATACATGTATCATATTAATTTTCACAATACCGTACCTCGTTGCTAGTTGTAGCTCAAGTTTCGCTGAAGATGGCAACTTTGTCATTGAAACCCTTTTGAAAAAATAAAACTTTATTAATTCTATTTTCCATTAATTTTAAAGTGTATTGCAACACTTTTCTTGAAACCCACTAAAGAAAAGGTTCTGGGACCTTTTCAATTACATAACACCGACCAACTTTGCCAGCTCAAATAATTTCAGTATACCGGTAACCTTATTTTATTGTTGGAACTTATAGCATGGCGAAATTTCACCATCAGTATTTAGAAAAAATCTTTTCAGACCAGTTTATGTTAAATTCTTTTCGTTATTTTGATTATAAGTATGAGTGAAGTATGCTGATTACTCTTGAAACCAAAATACCTTGTGCTAAAAAGATAGCAAGAAATTATGTTTTAGTTTTTTGTATCCTTTGATCTACAAAAAATATTGTTAAAAACTATTATACCCTATACAAACTTTACTATAAAGTTATACTGAAAAACGGAAAACGGAGCGAGGGCCAGCCGATCTTTTGCCGTGGGGGTCATAAAACTGTCAAAACAGCCAGGTAGGGCCGAGGGCCAGTCGACTCCCCAGAGCGGAAGTGATTCAGGGGAGGGGTAAGATTAAATGCATAGAGTACGACTCTAAACTAATTTCTATAGAAGAGTTTTTAAGGTTAATAATTATACAAATATTATAATCATACTGTTATTGGCAAAATACTATGACTAAACAGTTTAGGTAAGTCCTCTAGTTTTTTTTTAATTCTAATTATATAAAGTGATAATACGACGAAATATTATAATTATACAAATATTATAATCATACTGTTATCGGCAAAATACTGTGACTAAACAGTTTAGGTAAGTCCTCTAGTTTTTTTTTATTCTAATTATATAAAGTGATAATACGACGAAATATTATAATTATATAAATATTATAATCATACTGTTATCGGAATACATAAACGATAATTAAAACCTTTCCACCCGCACACCCACCGCACAGTAGAACAGGTCACTGATCCTTAGCCGGCTGGCCCTCGCTCCGCCAAGCCTCTGGCTGTCAAATTACCCTCGTCAAAGTTTTTAGGCAACTGGCCCTCGGTCCTAGACTCCTGAAAAACGTTATACTAAAAAATAATAATTAATTATAATAAAGGTAAAAGGTCACACAATGGTCGACAATATATCGTTTTCGGACATAAAAAATATGTTTATGGGAACGTTTTTATTTATTAAGACGCCTAGACTTACTTTCCGGAGTAGGGCATACACTATAACTTTGATACGTCCTTTAAGATTTTATAAAATAATTAACAACTAGCTATATATATAAGACTTTAGTTGTATGTAATTCTATCGATCCGTTTCAATTTGTACTATTCTGCTTATATTGTTAGAAGTTCGAAAACACAAGACAATAAAACCATAGGAAGCCCTCAAAGTCATTGTTAAATAACTGCAACCAGCCTGTTATTAGACTTTAAAAGCATCAGGTAGCTGCCCCAGACAACACTGTGGCTCCTCGGATTTGACTTATCAGCCCCACAGACAGACGAGCGTCCTTATCTGTTCAAACACATTGCTACCTGTCATACGACCCTTCGACCCCTTCCCGTTTCTAAAATAGTGTCTGTCGTAATTCATTTACTGTATTTTTTATTGGACGACTAAAGCATCTACTGAATAAGAAAGGCACAGAACAGTTAGGGTATAATATAATAAAGTAACATTATATAAGAACAAAATAACTCATTCGGTATGTCTAAGCACAGAGAAAGGTTAAATATCCATATATTTGATTTGTAGAATTTGATAAGGATACAGGTTCGAACTCAAACCCTTCTTATGATGTTGATTCTTTCGGTATTCTTTAAAATAAATTATATTAAGCTACAAATGTGTGGAAATGTTATTTTGTAAGGATTAACAGTGTTTATATGTGTTTGACTATTGGATTCGATTGGGTTAAAGCTGTACGGAGTAGGGATCCAACCAGACGTGCAACTTGTTGTTGAAAGTCGGTTTGTATAAAATGAAACTTGCTTTCATTGGTGAAGAAGAGCTGGTAAGAATGTGTAACCGGTTTAAAAATCTTAAAACAGTGATACTGACCCAGAAAATCCGCAGTAGCAAACAGTAGAAAATACAAATAATTCGACCACGCAGCTGAACCACTGACGTGAGTTGAGCAAACTTCCAAAATAAGGTTTATAGGCCTATGTTTTAGGGTTTCGACCAACAATTTGGGAAATAGGTCTATTCACGACGGTGCAAAATTGTTCCCACGCCATTCCGCATATTGGGAGTATCTTCAACACACAAAACATTGCGTGCTTCGCACGCCAACCCCCGTATTGGGAGTATCTTCAATACACAATGCATTGCGTGCTTCGCACGCCAATCCCATGGTGGAATCCACCACATGGCTTTGAACCGGGTACTTCTATGGTATTTTACGTTTTAGTCGATTTTGGGGGAACCAAGTGAGTTATAAGGTCGCGTAGAAAAACAAAATGTACAGAATAACATCCTACATTTATATTTGAAGAAAAACGTAAAAACAAATTCATTCTCGTAGGAAATATCTCAAAACATAGTTACTTCCGGTAAAAAAAAGGGCTTCCGGTTGGTGGATTTTTTTGGCTAACGAACTCGTCCGAGCGACGTAGACAACCAACATGTGTACCAAATTAAAATGCGTCCATTAGAGTGCGCACACATACATACATAAATATATACATATATAAATATGATTTTTAATGACACCCCAAAACGTGTTTTGGGGACCATGATCGGTGTTAATTTGCTACTCCCGACCTTGGGTCTTACCATAAGGGCCACTGCAATAGCTCATTTTTCCTATGGAAATTCGCTAATAAAGTTAGATTTGAGTTTTTTCGTTATCTCTCTCTTCATAATGTCTACTTACAATCTTTTTGTTTTTTTACAACACAACGTTTCACAATTCAGTCTTGAACAACATTTTTGTGATTAGGACAGAGGCACTTGGATCAAGGTAGGGTGGTGGGAGTAGCCGTGACCTGGATCATCTCGCTTGCGCAAGTAGGGCCATTGTTTTTTCGTGAATGACAGGAATTTCGTATGTAATAGGTGTATTAAAATATTAACTACATTTGTAGGATATGTTTAGGGACAATATGTGGTGAAAATTACAAGATAAAGTGTTTTTAACAGCAATATTCTTGTGCGAAAAAGACCCAAAATATGGAAATTGGAACATACTCTTAAAAAGCGTAAAGCTGAGTGTATAGCTAAACTATATTTGGATTATCACTGCTAGTGTTGTTAATAAGCTTTACTTAATACTCTAAATATTAAGTTTCAATGATTTAAAATGACAAATCTTGTCATGATTTTAGTTTTTGTTTTTAAACTATCACGAGAATCATTATTTAGGCCCTACTGCTTAAAACTTCAAAAACTTTATAGGTAATGGAAATTTATTGATTTTCGCCGTACGTAAACATTTTTTTTTCCAAAAGAGCCCCTAGGCAATTATTTTTGTCCGCCATTTTAAAATAGTTTGTGTTGACAAAAATGTTCATATAAAACGTTTAGATTTAAAAGACCTTTCACTTTTTATCTCACTCGGCCTACATTGCATTCTTTAAATTTGGGCTTTTAAATTTTTCCGAAAATTTACATTTTTTAAATCGTTTAAACATGTCGAAAAGAACCCAAGTTGGGAATTATTTGAAAAGGTAACGGTGGGCATTGTTTGGACATTAACAATGTTTTGGTCAAATGTTCGGAGAGTTAACCCTTTCAGTAATTGTAAATAAATTTTTTAAAACAATCTTGTTTATGTTATTTAACATTTTTTTAGATTTAAATTTTAAATGTGACAAGATAAAATAACACAACTTACAAAATGAGGAAGCAAAATGTCCATTTCAGAGGTATTACCTAGTAAACTATTTTAACACAATTTATAAAAAGAGGAAGCAAATGTCCATTTCAGAGGTACATTATTATCAAGTAAACTATTTTAAAACCATTTATGAAATGAGGAAGCAAATGTCCATTTCAGAGGTATTACCAAGTAAACCATTTTAACACAACTTACGAAATGAGGAAGAACAATGTCTATTTCAGAGGTATTTCTAAGTAAACTATATATTCTGCTTTATACACATGTATACTATATTGTATAGTAGAACGTGACGGAATAGAGCGTGACGGAAAATGCGTGTTGGAATAGATCGTGACTGTCAAATCCGATTCACCTCCCACAAATTTTTATTCACTACTCCTTCTCATCTCCGCAATTATTTAATTTGGACGCTGTGCGCTTATAGCATTTTTCACTTCAAAAATTGTATACGATTAGTTAAACTAAAGACTAAAATATTTGCCGCCAAGTCAAAACTTTTTCAAAATGTTAGAACTTATTTGAAACCAGATTGTAACATAATGTTATAATAAAAATACTGTGATGTCTCTTTTACTAATTCAAATTTAAGTTGGTTTAATAGAGATGTATACAAGACAAATTTTAAAATAAATACATCAAAAGTAGGCCTACATGACACTGTTTTTCAATAAAAGTACTGTAAGTTTCAATCTAAAGATGTTTTACAGATATATGTTTGTTGTACTCCATATTCAATTTACACAATTTGTATTCAGTTTCGATGTTCAAAATATCCAAATAAAACACTACCGAGGTTGAGGCTGCCTAGTGAATTTAAATGTGTAAGAAAGGTTACTTTAGAAGATGTATGCCAAGCTGAGATGGTGGCGCCATGTCTGCCCACGTTGGTTAGTTCGAAGAAACCAATTACCTTCATCCTTTTTGCCAAGGGTTAGGTCAGTTAACTGACCACAAGAGTCAACTACTGACCCCTGAAAGGCGTTACGTTGTTAGGGTTGTACAAGCTAGAATACATTATAAAACCGTATGGGCGTATGGTGGAACTAAAAATAGCCAGCACACGTTTAGTTTGAAATTAACGCATTGTATGAACTACTACACACGCATCATAGTGCTTCAATATAGGATTCATTGATGGCTAGTGAGATAAATCATATTGATGTTAAGTGTTATAATAAACTGGTTAGTATGACGTGACGTGGCGTGGTGATGAGTGGACCACGTTTAATCCAGACCAATAAAATCTCTACTGGTGTAAAGTAAATTTTGCATATTTTTATAAGAGTAATTTTAGCAAGATTTCAATACTTCAGCATTTTAATGCGAGCCGAAGTTGAAAACGCCGAGAAAAGTCACAAAAAGTGGGGGTAGAATTTTTAGAATTTTCGCAAGATTTCAATACTTCGGAATTTTAATGCGAGCCTAAGTAACAAGATGAAAAGATGGAACACTTTTTGAGACTTTGGCTCGTGTTTTTTTTTAAATACTCAAAATGTGAGTTTTTGTCACTCACATCACGTTGCTGTCACGCTAGAAAGCTCAAAAGCTTTTCAACTTTCGGCAATAAAATTACAAAGATTTTGGAACCACCAGAAGTTTTCTACGACGTCTGTGAGTCCACAGACAGACAGGCACACGGAGTTCAGAGACTTCGAAAACGTCGAGAAAAGTCATAAAAAGTGGGGTGAAATTTTTTAAAATTTTCGCAAGATTTCAATAGACCTACTTCGGCATTTTAATGCGAGCCGAAGTAACAAGATGAAATTATGGAACACATTTTCGAGACTTCAGCTCGTGTTTTTTTTAAATACTCAAAATGTGAGTTTTTGTCACTCACGTCACGTTGCTGTCACGCTAGAAAGCTCAAAAGCTTTTCAACTCTCCGCAATAAAATTACAAAGATTTTGGCACCACCAGAAGTTTTCTACGACGTCTGTGAGTCCACAAAATTTTGTATTGCTTTATCGTGTTCAGAGACCTCGAAAACGTCGAGAAAAGTCATAAAAAGTGGGGTGAATTTTTTACAATTTTCCAATACTTCGGATTCAATACTTCGGTATTTTAATGCTAGCCGAAGTAGTAATAATCGTAAAAAAATGCTTTATTGGTTATATAATGTATCCCAAACAAACTCATAATTGTTAAACTTACAATAATTCTCTTATACATATATAAAAAAATTTTAATAAAATACTTCCAACCGAAATGACGAACACAAATAGTATCTCATACATTTAATAAATGAAAATCTACAACCAAAATACTGTACTACAATTTCAATTTTTTAAAGCTATGGCTGGCTACACGAAGCCATACCGTTCAGATCGGCTCCGCCTGGGGAAAATGCGGGTTAATGCTTTACATGGTTTTAAGTGGAAGTGGCTACACGTGTCCGCTCCGCTCAAAATTGAATCGAAAGGATCCACGAGAGAACGGATCGAATAAGTGTAACGCGCTCTTCCCATAACGTACCCAAACACACCCATTAACGTAATTTCTATTCCACCGTTCGTTTTCTGTGTTGTATCTTTTTTAGTTTGGAGTATTTTATAATCAACGAAGAAGCACTCATCCTGTTTGCACAAGATTCGTAGAGAAACAGAATCTGGTAGCGCTCTACTAAGTGTCTCGTCTGTTGACACATTTAATTGGTAGTAGACTACATTTAGTGTCCCGTATATTAGGGTACTGTACACCGGTGTCTCGTCTGTTGACACATTTAATTGGCAGTAGACTACATTTAGTGTCCCGTACATTAGGGTACTGTACACCGGTGTCTCGTCTGTTGACACATTTAATTGGTAGTAGACTACATTTAGTGTTCCGTACATTAGGGTACCGTACACCGGTGTCTCGTCTGTTGACACATTTAATTGGTAGTAGACTACATTTAGTGCTCCGTACATTAGGGTACCGTACACCGGTGTCTCGTCTGTTGACACATTTAATTGGTAGTAGACTACATTTAGTGTCCCGTACATTAGGGTACTGTACACCGGTGTCTCGTCTGTTGACACATTTAATTGGTAGTAGACTACATTTAGTGTCCCGTACATTAGGGTACCGTACACCGTTGTCCCGTCTGTTGACACATTTAATTGGTAGTAGACTACATTTCACATTTAATTGGTAGTAGACTACATTTAGTGTCCCGTACATTAGGGTACCGTACACCGTTGTCCCGTCTGTTGACACATTTAATTGGTAGTAGACTACATTTAGTGTTAATTGGTAGTAGACTACATTTAGTGTCCCGTACATTAGGGTACCGTACACCGTTGTCCCGTCTGTTGACACATTTAATTGGTAGTAGACTACATTTAGTGTCCCGTACATTAGGGTACCGTAAACCGATGTCTCGTCCTTTGACACATTTAATTGGTAGTAGACTACATTTAATTGGATAGTAGACTACATTTAGTGTCCCGTACATTAGGGTACCGTACACCGGTGTCTCGTCTGTTGTTAGCCTTATTGTTCTCGAATACAAAACAACATAAACTCTTCGTCGGAATTACTGCTCATGCATGAAGAACACTGTTCCTCCATGGTTAACACTGAACTGCTGGTTTGGCGCCTATTTCGTTGAGTAGTGGGAGCACGATCATGTCAATTACGGGACAATCGGAGCGGGTCTGAGCCGACAGTTTAGCCTATCACTAAAAATTTTATTCGGATCGGACCAGCGCGGTGTCTTTATTAAATAGCCATATCTTTATTAAACCAAGCACGTTAAACAATGGTCATATACCATCAGTTTGGATTGTCCTACTAAGAATCTAAAACCTGCATCGGTTGTAAACATTTTCTTATAGGTAGACGCATTTAGGTTTAACAATACTAGAAATAAACTACATTGTTAAAAAAAACAAGAAATTGGAAAATTAGGTTTTTCACTTTTTCGATTTTACTTGCGGCTCATATTGCAAAGAAATGTTATACTTTAAACATTTAGAAAAAAACAATAAATACACGAAATGGGTGACTAAGGTTAAAGTTAAAATTTAATTAATTTCCACTCCACAAAAATTTCCATGGCCAGCCATTCTGACATTTGATTAGTTTTCCCCAACTAAGATTTTTTAAAATTTTCAAACTAATAACACCTAAAATTAAACGTAGTCTTATTTCAAATTGCATAGTAATATAATGTTGCTAATCTCCTCTAGCACCGTTTTTGTAATTTATCATAAATCCATTTGTTAAATTTAAAAACTACCGTTGTCATGGTTGTTTGAAAGTCATTTATGTATTAAATACAAGATTTACCGTCTTCAATATTCCTTTTTGTTACATGCATAACAACGTTTCGTGTGTAATTATGTGTAAGTGTTTTTGTAATATGAAGAAGAAAACCACGTACATAACTCGACAATTGCTGAATAGCCGAAACGCAACGTCTACAACAAATACAATAACGCATATAAGGAATGTAAGTCCTATATTTAATACTTAATCTATCAATATTCGGAAAGGCGAGAATTAAGCATTTATTCATGATTGCGTTACATTTCTGTTCACGAATTGTCACAATACAACTCAAGTAATTGCTGAAGGGCCGAACTTATTTTTAGTTATTGCCTCAACTTAAGTAGGTACAGTATATAGATTCTTTGTGAGGTCATTAAACTTATCCTTATGTTACCTTTCTGGCGAATGTCTCCAAAAAGCACTCTCAAATAAAAATTTGTTTTAAAATTCACGAGCTTTGTTTTGATTAAACTTTTCATTAGTTTATTCTTTTAATCCGAGAGTATAAATACTAAATTTTCGTTTATCGCTTAGTATCGTTTATATATATTTAATAATATTTTGACCAGTTTATCCCTAAGTAACTTCAATTTATTACAGGGACTAGTTTATCGCACGGAAATTAGCATTTCCTGTGTTCAAATTGAAAGTGCCAAGCCCAATTGCTGATTGGCTACTGGCGGAAATAGACTATGAAGTCCGATCGTTAGCTTAGATGTGAAGAAATGTCTTAGTTTTAAAAACACATAGTAATTACAAACTTTAGGGGATTTTAAGGGAAGGGCGCACCGAAATTGCGCTTCGAAAACCAAGTATAGCAACCGAAATTGCGCCTCGAGCCCGAAGACCACCCCCCATAAATATATTTTTTTTTAATAATGTTACCAATTACGTTGATTTGTAAAACAGAATTACAGCCCTAAAAAATAGCTTGAAGTATTTACTTACAATCTCTAGTCACAGTATGTTTCCAGTTTGTAAACAGATATATGTAATAGATATAACACTATCTAATGTATTTACTATAGAATACAACAATGATATCTCAACCACAACTGAGTGAAATATTTTTGGGGAAATGTAGGCCTTGGAATTACCCGTTCATTGCCCCATTGGTCACCTCGAAGGGTGGGTACAAAGGACGACTTGGAAGTCCCAATTCATTGTCACCTATAAAGGACATTGCAGAGCCGGGGACACACGAATTGCCACAAATTTTGGGTCCATCTGAAACGCACGAACTGCCACAGTCATTAGAGGGGATTAGAAAGGGTCAACTCGCAAGATAAGAAACACACGAACTGCCACAAGGGTTCGGTCAGGTAGCGGCTCCAAGTGAGGGAAAAACGGGAATTATACTCCCTCGGTTACCCCCATCCCCCCACCCACATACTTGTCTTCTTTTCTGGTATTTTCGAAGGCATTAAACAGTCTTGTTACATACCTAACAGTGGGAAGATGTCTCTTCCGGAATTTAGTGTGGTGTTGAGTGAAAGGGGTCAGGAGTGTTTGACTATTGATGGGTTTAGATTTGTTAAACAGTATGTTTATAATTTGTTCTATGTTAGGTTAGGTTAGGTTAGGTTAGGTTAGGTTAGGTTAGGTTAGGT
>JAGFPH010000409.1:0-21647 GCA_018207615.1 Philaenus spumarius | reverse complement strand
TTACTCCCTCTTGTTGTAGTAGTTCTATTAAGGCGATAATCAGGGGGTCATTTACACTAGTGTATTTCTACAAGGGGGGGGGGGGTAAAAATGCACTCTTACACCGGTTACGTAACGCTCACGTTACTGCTTAGTGTAAATACCCGTTTAGCCGGTAAGAGTCCGGCAATACCCACACTTAGGCTTTCCCTCCTAGAAGGTATACATAAAATATGACAAAGTTTTTTTATGTAGTATTGTAAATTTTTATTAAAGTTTTAAATTTTCTCCACAACAAATAACAGGATTCACTCATATTTTTAAAGATTTGAAAAATTATTTTCACTGGACTGATTTAAATTTCTCTAACGTTTCTTAAAAAATAATTTAAATTGCATTTTTACAACTTTATGAATTATTATTGTTTACAGTTTCACCCATAACAAATAATACTAATTGTATTTGCAATTATGTATTTTAGAGAGAAATTTGAATAGATATGAGTTCTTCTGCGCCAATTATCACGATTATTTTTATTTTAAAGCTGACGGATTGCATTAAAAAGAAATAAGTCAAACCAACTCAAATTTTGCATCAAATCAACAATTAAAAAAACTAAAAAGATTAAACAAAGCATGAATTAGTTTGACATCTCAACTGGTTGTATGTTATTTTGTTATGTTTGAGGAAATGTTCACATTATAATTATACATTATTAAGTTTGCACAAGGTTCATTACGGAAAGATTCGTGAGAGTGTTGTCAAATTCAAATGTACAGAAATGCCCGAAGACGTTTAAACTATTGTTTTTTTAAATAACTTTTTTTATTACTATTAGGAAATAACAATTGATTGCCTCTTTGTAAGGCTGAAACACTATTCAGTTTACATAGTCTTACAATGGTTTTTATTTTAACGCTGAAAAAGCTTACTAGATAAAGTTATAACAAAATCTAGTTTTGCATACAAAAACAAGTAGCCTACTGTCTGGTTATCTGTTTTAAAATAACGAGGCAGATTACTTTGTTTTGAACGTTATTATCACTACGACAATATAACGTTGATAACAGAATTATAAAATATAAGCCAAGTAAAGCCAGGCTAAAGTGTGCTATTTTTGTATATGTTCAGCTCAGTACGAAAACCATCTGTTTAAGAAACCACTCGCTACAATAACTTTGCCCAAAAGATACTAGTATACTGTGGTGTAAAGGTAACTTAAAATTTATCGTATTTCAGAATTCTGGGCCGTGGCATGGATTTTTCTAAAACCATTTGACATTACTTTGAAACGGCTTATGCAGAAAAAAGTTATAAACAAGAATAATGTGTGAGCTAATTGCTTATTAATTGTTTGAATAGTAAAAATTTTTTTTTTACACAAATTTGAAATACATCAATGAATTTAAAAGAACATTTACCCAAATTAATAGTATAAGGGTTTTTGAGGACGCTCAACAAGATATGATGTCAAAAATAAAAATTCAAAATTACTAACCCAATATGGCAGACTATTAATAAATTACGAATATGATAGCAATTTTCGTAAAATTGATATTATAGGGGTTGTTGTGGTCAGTGAACAAGAATATGGTATTAGAAAATAGAAATTCAAAATGGTATGGCATTCTTTAAAACAAAAAATACTATGACAAAACAAAACACACAGCTAATTGAATTTTAAACAAATTTGGCTTGTATTGATATATCAAAGCGTGTTGTGAAGGCGATTCACAACATTCGGTACACTATCATCTAGAGGTAAACATTTCGACTTTTCCGGTTATTTCGGAATATTTGAAGTCTTCAAGCAACAATAAATCGATCCCCAAAAATGTTGTATGTGTGATTGATTATGCGCTTTTCACACAATAACTAAAAATGGAAGCATGTAGGCTACAGTTCTAACATTTTGCAGACAATTTTCATAGACTGTTAATTGCAATAAAATCGATTTTTCGACATTTATAAAAATTGTTTTAATATTTAATTTTAAAGGTTTTGTGATAGTATTTAACAATTAAATTTTTATAAAAGGGTAAAGTGTAATATTTCGGGAGAAAGTTTTTTGCCAATTCATTGACAACGGGTTTTCTACTTTTAAACATAAAATTAATTTAACATTTCGGGATTTAGCATACAAATATAGATAACGAAAATAAATACTTTAAATGAATACTGAAGATTTTTAGGAATAATATAAATTAATAATTCCACATCAAAATATTCCATTAAGTGGAACATCAAATTCCGAAATAATATTTGAAATACACAATTTTTCAGTAATAATCAAAACCCACTCAAAAGATATAAATCCTAACTTTCCTGTCCAAAGATTGCTGACGTATGTGCACTATCTATTACTCTTAGATAGGCGTATGGAGGTCTGGTACTATAGGCCTAAAGTAATGTAGATTGCAGGTGAGCACTATAGGCCCTACTTTAAAAAAATTTAAATTAAATTTATTTATCCACTACCAAACATCTATGTACAAATGTTAACAAAATCAAAAATAAAGCAATTCTTCCCTGGCTTTAAAAAAATGACAATAATTTACCTAAAATAATAATAAATTTAAATCTGAATCCAGCAGTGAACAAATAAATAAAAGAGGTCTACTAGGCATTGCCTGTTTGAGACTTTGCCGTTCAACTAACGCAACAACAAAATTGTAGGCCACTCTTTGAAATTATAAAAAAAAAACAATAAAACATTAATTAGTTAATTAACTTAGCAGGCATGTTCTATCTCTTTCTAATATACAAATATTATATTTTCGATTCATAAATTTGAACAACATCAATCGATTTATTTATATTTATATTTTAATGTACATTAAAAAATTACCGCCACCGCCAAACTTTCCGAAGCAAAAATCTAATTCTACTCCACTACTATAATACTGAATGAAGCGAGAGCTCGTATTTCGTTCGTAAAGATTTATTTGGTTTTAATCTAGTGTTTTCAAACTCCGGATTGTTTTCTTTCCTCCCGTTAGAAAGAGAAATATTTTATTATTCTAAAGGGAAATGCCTAAATTTCTACACTGCAGGGAGCCTTGGTGGTGTATACACCAAACACATTAGATGTGGGCTTTAAGTTTATAATTTTTTTATAAAATTACAAAAATATGAATATTGTTATTGATTTTAAGATGAATTAAAGAATTAGAATTAGAATTAGAATTAAAGTCTTTGTATAGTTGAGAGTTTAGCAGATAATAGTTTAGATTTAGGTGTTGCAGCGAAGGCGGTTGCACTGCTTCCAACACTATTTGTGCAGTGAGATCACGGAGGCAGGACGAGAACTCGTTCATATGTGTATATAATAATACGTAGTGATGGGAGGCAGCGGTCTTAACTCGATCTAGTCAATAACTCAGCCTGGAATGTTTTGGAGATTTATCTCTTTCCTTTAGGGTGCTGAACACTAATTTCGAGTTTGCCACCCCGTAACTTTTCTGGTTGACACAAAAATCTAATATTTCTCGAGGTTTCATTTCTGAACGTACAAGTTTGAAAAAATACAACAAATCGAACTAAAGAAATTTTCCTCCATTTTACATATATAATTTTTTCCGAGATGCGTAGTCTTGGCATATAGGCTTAAGTCAAATTAATTTTAGTGGCCAGGGCCGGTGCAAGGGGTTTTCCTGAACATGCGAGAGTGTTTTTTGGCTACCCCCTCTATACACAACAACTCCCCCCCGCCCATATATATGTATATATATTTACATGTCTCCTTATTGCAATAAAAAATGGGTACATTATCAAATGTATATCAATTGAAATTATTAAATTAATTAATTAATTATTAAATAACATCGAGCAACAATTTTAAAAATAGACCTAAAAGTAAATATAAAATATTTTCTATGCATATACAGTGTATTATAAATAGCATCGGTCTTTTTGACTTTAAATAAATCTATAAGCCTATATATAAAAGCGAAATACCACTCACTCACTCACTGACTCACTCATCACGATTTCTGAAAAACTACCGAACGGATTGAAATGAAATTTGGTATGTAGCTTCCTCTAGGCTAGGGCCATAGGTGCTCACTGAGAAAGGGTTTGAAAAAATTCGAAATTTTAGGGGGGGGGGAGAGATCAAAGTTATTAAATCACGATTTCTTCAAAACTACCGAAAGGGTTGGAATGAAATTTGGTATGTAGCTTCCTCTAGGGCCATAAGTGTTCACTAAAAAAGGGTTTTAAAAAATTGGAAATTTTAGGGGGGATTGGGGGGTAAAAATGACTAAATCACGATTTCTCCAAACTTACCGAACAGATTGGAATGAAATTTGGTATGTAGCTTCCTCTAGGGCCATAGGCGCTCGCTAAGAAAGGGTATGAAAATTTTCGAAATTTTAGGAGGGGTTTGGGGGATCAAAGTTACTAAAATCATAATTTAAGATCTTTTATTATTACGACAATAGTGCTTTTATTATTTAAGATCTATATATATAAAAGCCAAATACCACTCACTGACTGAACACTTAAAAAGAATACAATTACGTTAAAAAGACTGAAAATACCAACCACCACGGGCAACGCCGTACGGGTCAGCTAGTGTTTGATAAAATGGAAAGTTAAGTGTGGGGAAGTGGAATACTGAAAACACCAAATTAATCATATTACAATATTTATTTTACATAATTTTAACTTTTTAACATCAAAAGGTAACATTGTAAGATTAACAATACAATATCACAAGTCAATTTGGTAATATCATGACAACGTGGTAAAGGTAAAGGGTTAGGTAATTCAACATCGGTAATTCGGTAACATTGTAACATTGAGGTTTATGTTAAGTTTTTACATTAATATCACACACACATACAAGAAAGAAGTTAGTATAAAATGTACGGCGGTCTCGTCTTTAGGGTGGCGAATTTTTCACTGAAACCAAAGGGCGCCGATTTCGAAAGGATGGCGCCCTATAAAATACTGTTGTACCAGTACCTGATCTTGTCTATTAATAAAGAGGCGCCAAAAAGAAATAGGGCGTTTCCGTGTTTCTTTTAATTCCCGAAAAGGGCGGTCGCGTCTTTAGGGTAGGGGAGAGAATTTTTCACTGCGGTGTAGGTTGTCTGTCCCTAAAAAAGCGCTAAACAGAAATAAGTAGTTTCTTTTAAAACCCGAAAAGGGCGGCCACATCTTTAGGTAAACATTTTTCGGAAAATTTTGAAGGCGCCTTGGTCTTGAACTTTTTGCTGGCGCATCGGCGCCCCCTCCCTGGCGGCGCCCCATGCGCCCGCATGTTCCGCATGGTCCTTGCGCCGGCCCTGTTAGTGGCACACCTATTGAAAGGACGAAAACAAGATCCGATAATAATTGTGCATCCATTCTATCATCGATTTGAAGCTCTCTTGGAGTTATTTTAGCTAAATCTTCGATTGTTGTGGACGTTTCATTACTTATTTTTACAGATTATTATTTGATAAATTAATGCTCGGGTATTGGGGTATCCCGTTTTCAATAATTAATTTGGAACTCTAATACAATTATATTGTAGTTGCGAAAAAATTACAAGCTTTCGATCCATATAAATTTGATTTTTTTTAAACATATATTTTAGTGTTTTTTAATATACAAATAAAATTGTTCTACGAAGAGACTTAAATTTGATTACAGATTGTTACAACCCCACTAAATAGAAACGTCCTATAGAGTCAGTAAAAACGTCAAATAAAATGATACTTTCAATAAATGTAAATTTGATTTATACAGAACTATTCTGGAAGAAACGGAAAAACTTTCAGGAAGTGTTCTACTAATAAAGAAAAAAGTTAATATAAATATAGGTTCGGAAATACTCCATTTTCCAGTTATCCACCATTTTATTTTTTTTATAAAATAATTAATATCTTTGGATGCAGAAAATATATTGAACACAAATTGTGGATACATATTTGGTAAGCCATTTTTACTCCTGTACAAAATCCAAAAAAGTTTTTTTTATATACTTTGAAAATGGCATCCGTTTATAATGTCTAATGTAAAATATCTCGAAAACCACTATATTTACAAAAAATGTCGAGAAAAGGAATCCTTTCCTTTTTTAATGACAAACATAACGGCTTTTTATTATTTCTGTAACTTTAAAGATAACCGGGTTGTTAGCTAAAAACTAAACAATGTTTATCTTGGTAGTTGACCATAATATACAAAGAAAACAAATCGGACCATAACGAACTAGTAAACGAAAATATATTTTTCTAAACCAACAAGAACCATTTATTACTACACGACCAAAAATAACTAATATTAGAAATAAAACTAATTCAAATCTTAGAGTTAGTTATTCGTTATTTATTTATTTCAAGTTTATGATCCTACACGTTTTCTTATCTTGTTAACTAATTCAAATCTTAGAATTGGTTGACAAGAAAAAGAAAACGTGTAGCCTATAATCATAAACGCAAAACAAATAAATAACGAATAACTATATATTTTGGGTACAAAATAAAACAAGAACTATAGAAAACCTATTATACTAAAACGTAACAACAACAAACCAACAAAAACATTATAACTCAACACAAAATTAAGTAAATTCATTTTATAAATCTCAATATAGGCCTACTATTATAAGCTCTAAGATTCCATTCAGCTGCCTTTACTACAAATATGTATTGCTCTGACTTGAAATACAAATTTTACCCAGTTGTGAAGGTTAACATGTATGTGACCTGTGAGTAAATGTGTTTTCTTGTTTGTTGTGAGTAGAAATATGTATGACTTTGGACCGAGATGGATGTTAAACCCCTCTTTAGGTTCGGCAAGTCTGGGTGTAAATAAAAATGTGTAATTTTGATTATGAAGAAAGGTAAAATACATTTTCTATTTGTGAACAAATATTTCATTAAACATTACTAAAAATATGCGTTCAATGAATTAATTTATAGAATACTAGGGGAGACCCCTGCGTACTTCCCACGCCAACCCCCAATGGAACCTTCTACAAACATACGTTATGTTTTATTTATAATAAAGTTGTAGTATTAATAATAACCTCAAAACTAAAATGGTAAATAATGTTAAATGTTCAAACCAAATTATTTCTTATATTTTATAACAGCAGTTAATAATAGTTAAAAGAACCAGCAAAGCTCAGGTCTACAATTTAAAACCCTAACCTAAAAGCTAGAAATACAAAAATAATTGCTTCAAATTTTGAAATCAGCTGTTAATTGAAATATTGAAGCAAACATCTATATTATCTGTTATTTTATTCAATTGGTTGCTATGGTAATAAATGTAAATACATGTGTTGGTTTATCATTCTAGGCCTAACCTAAGATTTTTTCGACTAAATTTACAAATATTAAAATAAAAAAGGTTTTTACCGAAATGAATTATAGCCTATGTTACTCAGGGATAGTGTAGCTTTTTATTAGTAATACTATTTTTTCAATTGGTTCAGTAGTGCCAGAGATTACCCCCTACATACAAACAAACAAACAAACTTTACCTCTTTATAATATTAGTATAGATTGATCCGATAAATCTTGGTAAAAGCCGCAGTTTCTTAGCAAATAACAATGTATGTGTTAACTAATGCTGTCGTTTTCTTGACGTGGTAATGGATGGTTTTGAAGTCGGCAAATTTCACTACAATGTAGCAATGACTGCGCTGAGGAAGTAGTACTTCAATTTCATTAGCAATAAACCAGACTTTCTGACAAAATTGAATGATTATCTCAAATCGATCTTGATTATAATCCCTACACCATTAGCAAGCGAAGCATGTAAGGATAAATAATAGTATTTATAATAACATAGAATGAACGTTTGACCCAGTACACGCTGCAGGCTACTTCAGAACCCATTCCGTACAGGAAATAACTACCCATCCCACATCCCATAATGCTCCTGTTCCCATAATGTCCTCATTTCCCATACAAACGTTAACCTACATCGTGCCATCCGGAACTAAATGTCCGTCCATTATACAGTAATTATTGTAGTATTAACACCTTATTTGAACTCTCAGCGAGTGGCTACCGGTGTTTAGATGTTGATTTGATCCTGGTGGTAAACTAGTTTAACGTTGGTTTTCATGGCGAGGAAAGTGAACCGCTTCATTGGCTATAATGGCAAAGGCGGTTTCTGTATTGGATATTACGGAAACAGATTACAATGAAGAGGAGTGAACGCCAACTTAAAATATTAAGTTGTATTGGTGAACGCCAAACTATATTGTACTAGGCTATACCAAATTCAAAGCAGTTTTAAACATTTAGCTTTTCCAAATGTACCCACGCTTTCGAGATAAAAAATATTTGATCTTAGAAATTTTTCCTTCGACAAACCGTTGTACCAAAATCAACAATTGTGTATTTTGCTTTATTTTTTGAGTTGAGAGAAGCTTAGTTCCAATAATACAATGTCGAAATATTCAGATATACCAAATTTGAACAACCAAATAAATAAACGGTACCAGAAACTGGCACATACTTTCTCACAAACATATTTACATTATTAAACAGATTCACTGTGTCTTCATAAGTGTATTAAAGAAGGAGAGGGGATACATTAAAGTAGGAGAGTGACTAATAAATATTATTATTATTATTAGCTGGAGAGAAAACTATTCGATCGATTTCTAACAAATTTGCACCATACATGTCAATTAGGCCTGTATAGATGCACGAAAAAGGTTTTGAAAAAACCCATTTTTGGCAAAAAACCCCCCAAAAATCAGTTATTTTTATTAGCTAAACGAGAATATTTAGAAAGATGCGGTTTTTTGCATATGGTAGGGTAGGGTACATTATGGGCTACAAATAAGCCAAATTTTATCAAAATCGTTAGAGCCGATTTTTTATAAAAAAATAATAACTGACTTTTTGAGGGTTTTGTGGGCAAAAAGGGAATTGTGTTTCAACATTTTTCAAAACCTTTTTTGGTGCATCTATACAGGCCTAATTGACATGTTTGGTGCAAATTTGTTCGAAATCGAGCGAATAGTTTTCTCTCTAGCTTTGTATACATACAGACAGACTTTTAGTAATAACCATTTTTTTGACTCAGGTGTCCCAAAATGGATATTTCCACAAAAATCACAACATCGATTTTTTTGCGATCATTAACTTGCTCTATACTACAGTATAGTGGGAAAGTAAAAATTGAATGTGGACATTTTATACAAAGTTTATAAAACTAATAATAAATATAAATAAAATTTAAACTTGAACTGGACTTATGAGAAATAACACTATATAAATAAAAAACAGAAAACAGTTTCTCATAAAAAACGTTTAACCATAAACTCATAAAAAAGTTTGTAACCATCACTGATGATGATGACCTGGTCATCGAAACGCGTTTGAATGTTAAACGTTTTTTATGAGAAACTGTGTTCTGTTTTTTTTTATATAGTAATAATAAATACAAAAAAACAACAACTTGAAATCGATACTTATCCTAGCTCTTTACCACGGTAAATGTGACGAGGTAAAAATTCACCCGTGCTGCTAGAAGTCATTTATTACTGTATAATTACAACAGCCATAAATTTGATTGCATTAAGGTACGCTGCTTTATGGCCACCATCTGCATTTCGCGTGTTTAAAGCCTGTTTTTATTGCAGATGACAATCGAGTCAACAACCTTTTAACAATTACCCACAGTGTCTGTGAGTTGTTGAATTTGTGTCAATTTGAGATTGGACATCATTAGTGTTGTGGGCGGGGCGAGTATTGTCCCTCCCTGACCATTTAAAGTAGGTCTATTGTGACGATTTGTTATGTACTCCAGGATAAATACAATCTATTTACCGTTGTCAAGGATATAAAGGAGCAAATCATTTACATAGAATTAAAGCCTGAACATGTACGTCAAATACTAAGCCTGAGTTGTAGTCAAACAAAATGTGCGATTATCCATAACAGTAGGTCTAACTTAAACCAGTTTAAAAACGTTATTTTCATATGGAAGTTATATTATTTAATGTTGTACTTTTTGCAAACTATGATTTCTGTTAGTTTTTAAACCAATCGAGTGATAGTCTATAAATGTAAAAGTATGTTTAAAAGTTTGTGAATTATGCCTATGTGTGTTAACAATTATTGACAAAGGTAGCGAGGAGTGCCGGTCTGTGGAAAATTTGTTAAACGTGTTAAAATAAATAACGGGCCCATATTCTACAAAAACAATCCCCAAACAACAAATATTTGAATGAGTTGTTAAAAAGTAAAAAAAAAAAAACACTTAAAGTCTACTTAACGTTAGGAAATCGATAAAGAAAACAGTAGGCCAACATAAAATGAATATATCCAATTATTCCTTTTACTTTCTCACTATACTGTAGTATAGAGACAGTAGGTATATAGTGATCGCAAAAAAATCGATGTTGAGATTTTTGTGGAAATATCCGTTTTGGGACCCCCTGAGTCCAAAAAAGTGGCTTTTACAAAATGTCTGTCTGTCTGTATGTATACAAAGCTATTAGAAAAAACTATTAGATCAGATAGGCCTGTATAGATTCACGAAAAAAGGTTTTGACAAATTTTGAAAAACAACCCCCCTCTTTGGCCAAAACCCCCAAAAAAATCAGTTATTACTTTTTTATAAAAAAATGGCTTTAACGATTTTGATTAAATTTGGCTTATTTGTAGCCCTTAATGTACCCAACCATATGCAAAAAACCGCATCTTTCTAAAAATTCTCGTTTAGTTAATAATAGTAATAATAACTGATTTTTGGAGGTTTTTTTGGCCAAAAAGGGGGCTGTTTTAAAAAAATGTCGAAACTTTTTTTCGTGCATCTTTACAGGCCTAATTGATATGTTTGGTGCAAATTTGTTCGAAATCGATCGAATATTTTTCTCTCTAGCTAATAGTAATAATATTTTTTACTTACTCTCCTACTTTAATGTATCCCCCCCTCTCATACTTTAATACAGTTATGAAATCACAGTCAATCTGTTTAATAATTTAAATATGTTTGTGAGAAATTATGTGCCAGTTTCTGGTACCGTTTATTTTACTTGACTACAGTTTAGAGAAAGTATAGTGATCCGCAAAAAAAACGATATTGAGATTTTTGTGAAAATATCCGTTTTGAGTCCAAAACAGTGGTTTTTACAAAATGTCTGTCTGTATGTCTATCTGTTTTTATGTACACACATATAGGGAGAAAACTACTCGATCGATTTCAAACAAATTTGCACCAAACATGTCATTTAGGCCTGTATAGATGCACAAAAAAAGGTTTTGACAAATTTTGAAAAACAACCCCCTTTTGGCCAAAAAACCCCAAAAATTTTTAATTTTTTTATAAGAAACAGCTCTAACGATTTTGATATAATTTGGATTATTTGTAGCCCTTAATGTACCCAACCATATGCAAAAAACCCGCATCTTTCTAAAAATTTTCATTCAGCTTAATAATAATATTTATTAGTTACTCTCCTACTTTAATGTATCCCCTGTCCTACTTTAATACTAATATGAAGTCACAGTGAATCTGTTTAATAATTTAAATATGTTTGTGGGGAAGTATGTGCCAGTTTCGCTTACCGTTTATTTCTTAGTGGAGTTGTTAAAAAAAGTACCAACAAATTGCAGTCAAAGTCTAATTTATTATTGTACATTAGGAAATTGCTAAGAAAAACTATACATAACATTAATACTTTGAATTATTCCTTTTTTTACTATGTTCCGATAACACTATTTGAGTTTAATCCACTAGTTTTTGTCCGAGTTTGTCTCTGGTTCATTATTACTCAAATTTGTATCCAAGCTGTGAATTCAATCTTTCTTACAATTCATTATTAATAAATTAGAGTTTCGTCACTCTACTGAGGTCGTTAATACATTATAAAAAAATCACATAAATATAAACACGAACAACATATTTTACTTTACACGGCACATTAGGGCACATTGCAGACACGAGACACGGAGGTCTGCGTAAATGCCTAAATGCATTATTTCATCGTCATGAATAGAAAACTGTAGTGTTAAATATAGTTTGAATATTGTATAGCTCGTACATCACTGAAGAAGACGACATTGTCGTTGAAACGTGTTTGAGTTAGTAACAGTATTAGTTGTGAGATGCGAGATTTTTTGTTCAAGTTCTATTAGGTTCTCTTGAACAATGGCTTAATTTATTAAAGTAAACATTTTCTGAAATTTGTTTTTAAATCTTTTTTATTCGTTCTAAAGTTGTTTGTCGTTAAAAAAAAAGAAAAGAAACTAGTAGACGGACAAGCAAGAAATTATTTTTTATTTCCCTTAATATTCTTTTGAAGATAATCACCAAAATTTCTGAAAACACTTCATAAATAACTTGCGCAAAACACAATTATTAATAAAGTTATTTTAACACAGACATTTAATCCAAATATATAATTTGAACTGGTAAGTATTACGTCTAAAATAATAATCTCATCAAGTTTCAAATATTGAAATTAAGATATATACACAAAGTTTAGGCTTATAAATAAATATAAATAGTTTACAAAATAATTTGTCTGTTAAAATATTTTCTAATGCAATAAATATTTCAGATGATTGAAGATGTTAAGTGTTGGAACAATAATCAGCTGTTAACTCAAACCAATTACTTAACCATTAACTTAAATGTAGGATATTTCCCAGTGGCATTTCCATTAACAGCTGATTTCATACTTAGAAACAATTTGTATTTTTAATTTCTAGATTAGGGGTGCCTTTACCAGCAGGCCTAAATTATGGTTTTACTTTTTAACCTTTATTATAAGTGCTGCCATATCATAAATTTAATAATTTAATATAGTCGTTTAATATTATTCATCACCTTAGCATATGATTAATATTACACCTTTATTAAAAAAAAATATGTGTGAGGGACCTACGGTGGTCTCCTAGTTATTTATATTTATGTCACAAACGTCTGCTAGCTTTTACTAAAATGTTTAGTCTTATCTTCGTTTTATATCTTGATATACATCAACACTCTAACCATACGTGATCATTTATTAGTTTTCGTGTCATATATTCTTGATTCATCTAACCTGTACTGGCGCATTGCTACACACACAGTTTATAAGAACTGTCAAGAGTCGACCCACGTCTACCAAAGCTGTCTATACCAGCACTTTGAGGCTTATCAAGCCAAGTCATGGGATTTGGACACCTGAAAAAATAACTTGTTACTTACTTCGCATCTTATCTAACTCCAGTTGATAACAGGGTACAGTCCGGTTCCAAACTACTTTCACTTCATGCCTAAAGTGGGACCGTATTTAAACTTTCAAAAAACTATTAAACTGCTGTCGAAATAATTGTGACCTGTTTGAGTGAGTCAATTAAACACTATATACACTAGCTTAAAGGTAGTTCGTTTATGGGATGTTTATACAACTCAAATATACATAAATCACAGCCAGATATTGGACACCTATTAATTAGAGGGAAAAGAAGGTAAAGCAAACATATTCTACGCTTTAGACGAAGAAGATTATGTTGTATTAACAACAACAAAAAAAACAAAACAAAAAAAAAATAAAAAAAAGAAGAAAGTAGTCGCGGGACTGCCGACAGAAGTGAAAACTGTAATGAATATAAATCGTTGGTCATATTGGTTTAATCTGAAATATGATTATTTTAACACTACCAAGTAAACTATTTTAACAAAACTTACAAAATGAGGAAGCACAATGTCCATTTCAGAGGTATTACCAAGTAAACTATTTTAAAACAACTTAAGAAATGGGGAAGCACAATGTCCATTTCAGATGTATTAAGAAGTAAACTATATGTTATCTTCTATATTCACACGTGTACTATATATAGTAGAGCGTGACGGAAAATGCGTAACGGTAAACTCCGATTCACCGCCCGCAAAATTATTTGGAAACGGTGCGCCTATAGCCCAGTCGGTATAGGTTACAACTACCAGTAATTTGAAATACGGCTGAATTTTTTTTTATAAGTACATTTAAGTATGTAGATTAACATAAAAAAAGTTTACCAGTCTATCGATTTCCCAAAGTCGAAAAATAAAATCGATTATCATTTTTTTCTCGATTATCCTTAATATTTCGAGCTGGGATGAAGATAGAGGAAAATAAAAAATAACACCGTGTAGGGGAGGTATTTTTCAACAAAAACGGTCATACGTATTTATTTCGTCCGAGCAATGGTTTGTCTGGAAAAAATTCGATAATGCAGGTATGTATTTTGCAGCAGGGGAAATCACTAAAAGGGGACATCTTATTCATATATGAAGCGTTGGCTCATTCTAAATTGGCCGCATTTTAATATATCGAATTGAAACTTGACATAGGAGTTAAAATATATATTTTAAACATTTATGCGGAGTCTCAGCTTGTTATCTTGAAAATGACCCGATCTAGGAGTCGATTTCGATTATCGATTTTAGGAGTACGAACTAATTTCAATCTATTCCAGTTTCGTCAATTTTTGGAATATCAACACCAAATTTTTTTTACAAGCTGAGTACACCAGTATAAATATTCTTAGTAAGTATGAACGATTTTTTTCTTGTTATTTTTAAAAACGAGGCGCTTGAAAATAGTCTTCTGTTTTACCTATCTCGTTTTATCTATAACACTTTTGGATTCAACGACTCCATTTTCGACATTTTTGAACATATCGATTTAAAAATTGGTACAGAAGTTAAAAATACAATTGTTTTTTGCTATACTTATTTTAAAAACTATATTTAACAAAATGACTAATCTGCAGCTGATCAACTCAAGCGTTTTGATGAAAAATCTAAAAAGGTCTAAAATTATACTTTTTTAATTTACTTGTGCTTTTAAAAGTAAATAATGAAAAAGGTTTATACTCCTTGAACTTGTTTGAATATATATATTTAACTTGTAAAAAAACTTTCAGGTTGATATTTTTAAAATTTTCTAAACTGGAGCTGTTTAAAATGAATTGGTGGGTCCGGTACTCCTAAAATCGAGAAACCCATTAATAAGTAAAGTGGCTCTAGATCGGGTAATTTTCAAGATAACAAGCTGAGACTCAGCATAAATGTTTAAAATATATATTTTAACTCCTATGTCAAGTTTCAATTCGATATATTAAAATTCGGCCAATTTAGAATGAGCCAACGCTTCATATATGAATAAGATGTCCCCTTTTAGTGATTTCCCCTGCTGCAAAATACATACCTGCATCATCGAATTTTTTCCAGACAAACCATTAATCGGACGAAATAAATACATATGACCTTTTTTGTTGAAAAATACCTCCTCTACACGGTGGTATTTTTATTTTCCTCTATCTTCATCCCAGCTCGAAATATTAAGGATAATCGAAAAAAAAAATGATAATCGATTTTTTTTTCGAATTTGAGAAATCGATAGACTGGTAAACTTTTTTTATGTTAATCTACATACTTTAATGTACTTATAAAAAAAAAAAATTCAGCCGTATTGCAAATTACTGGTACTTTTGGTCTAAATTGACCTTTACCGACTGGCCTACTATGGAAGTTTTCCTTTCAAAATGCACGCGTGAATATTAAAAAATCCTCTTCTGCTCGCCTTTCATGCAGTTGCAGGTTGATTTTGAAGTTCCCAATTGTTTCCATAAGCTAAGCAAGCATTGAACAACCATTCGCCTCTTGTGCTGGGTATTGCAATTATCAAAAAAGATTCAGACAAAGCATTTTGGTGATATTTAGAAGATTTAAAACAACTTTAAAGGCTCCGATATTGTGTCTACTAAGGGAGTAATTATGTTTTCGTAATATTACTTCATATTGGTTATATGTTTTTACAGTTCAGTTATAGTTGTATAAAAGTTTTTACCTTTACCATTTCTTCAGCCACTGTTTCTCCGCATAGTGTTTGGAGTTAAAAAAAAACTTTCAAACAGAATGTTTCGGCAACACTTTCAATAGGTACAATAACTTTAAACGGTTACAATATTATATATCAAAAGAGTTGTAGTTATTTTTGAGTTAAAAAAAAAATACTTTATTTACTTTGGGGAAGTAGGATAGTCTTTTTTCGAAATCCACCGGAAAAATTTAATACGTGGCTCATTTTTACCTGGTTGCAGGACGAAAAGGAAGGCAATGTGATTTTCAGTGTGTATGTTCTTGTCCGGTAGTTATACCCTAGATAATATAGGATCAACTAATTTTGACAAAAATGAGTATTGTGTAATAATTAATTGATTTATTCAACCCGGCTTCCTTACCAACTCAATAAACACAGCAATATTGTATGTACATTTGCTGGCATTATCTTTAACTTAGCTATTATCCTTCATCCGATTGTTTTTACAGTTTTGCACCATCCGAAAGAGAATCAAAAGGGCTACAAAAAACGTGTCTTGACATTTTTCGTTAAAATGTACGGTTTTTGAGTAATTTAGGTTTGAAATTTTTAAACAGCCGCCATTTTGAAACTCATGATTGGATAAAATCGCTTATTTTTCTTGAGAACTACCATTGTTAGATTAAACGTCGCGCCAAGTTTGAACTCAATCAGTCAAACCATTCTCTAGATAAGAATTATTTTGTACAAAAAACAAAATGGCGGATATCTGGAAAACGAAGCGTTTTCGGGTTTGTGTTTATATGAACTTTTTTTCCTATTTTGACCCATAGAACCATTCCCGAAGTTTGGCACTTTAATTATGGGACAACCTGTATATTTATTTGTAATAGGCCTACTAAATTTTTCATACTGTTCATAAAAATTGCGTTCTTTCCATTAATAGTTTTACTCAAATTCCCTAACCACCTTACTGAAACTTAAATATTTATTGAAATTGTATTTTGGCAAGACTGCTTGCCGAAATACAATGACGGTTACTCAAATAAAAAAAATTGGAGTACTCCCTCTCGGAGTAGAGTATGATTTCAATACAAAAGGTCTGACTGAAGCCGCAAAATCGTTGAAACATGCATTCGTAATACCGTGTTTCGGATTCTATTTATAAATTAATAATCTGGGAAACTACTTTCAGTTTTAAAGAAGGCTTTATATTTTTTACGTGTTAGCTTAAAATATGGAAATTATTGCTTGAAACTCCCAAAAAATTGCGTTCAAAATAATCGATTTTTACTCAGTTAAACTGTTGATTAAAATGAGTTGCCGTCGATTTCTTTCAATTATGAGGCATAAGACAAAAGCACAAAGCCTTTAAGAACACTTTAAGATTTTTCACAACTTTTTAGGTTCAAAAACGGCGTCCGAAACACGTTAGTACGAAGTGCATATATTTGCCGTTTTACGCAAGGTATAGAAGACCCTTAACTAAGAAACCTCCAACCATAGCTCAAAAGTGAACAAAGGATATTGAATGTTATGGTTATAAGTCAAGGGGTATATAGTTCAGCGTAGAAGTTTATAAATAGACGCACCTTGTTCAGTAAAACAATAAATATTTCTGGGAAACATGTTTGTTTTCAGATATACTTATATTGGGCTGTCTCCAGCTACTCTAAAGTCCTCTAGTATATTGTAGATTGTGGGCGTTTAATTTGTGTAATTTGAATTGGTTGGAATTTTTATTGACATTTTAACAGGGAATTGATAGAATTATTAACCATAAGGTTTAATTAAGATTATAACAGTTTGGTGCGCGAAGCACGCAATGAATTGTGTACTGAAAATACTCCCAATACGGGGGTTGGCGTGCGAAGCACGCAATGCACTGTGTATGGAAAATTCTCCCAATACGGAATATATATAGGTTGGGCGAATAGTCTGAGAACGCCTTAATATTTCCGTATATAAGGAAAATTTGAAGGTATATGTGATACATCATTTCGATGTGGAATTTCAAGAGAAAATCAAACGGTGAAATTTGCACATCCATATATATTTAACCTATTAAAATGGCGGCGTAAAAAACTATGAAATCGTGTTTCCAATTCCAATTTCCAATTTTGCCCCATTTTACTGTAATATTAAAAAAATATTATTATTCTTTTTGGATTTAGAATTAAATAAGCTTTCAAACGATATGCCACACAACAATATTTTGGAGTATTTAAAATTTTTGAGTTACAGCCATTTGGATTTAAAAAAATTAGATTTCGAGTGGTTTAACCAAATACTTGAGAAACATCTTGTAAATTAATACAATTAGGCCCACCACTGAATACTTTTTACCATTGCAGAAAGTTAGTTTTCTATTTTGTAAACGTAGACTGATATTTAATATTATTATTACTTGCTCAGCTCGTGTCAGTGACTCAACCTTGGTGGGCCGCGTAATTAAATATATTTTACTATCGCGTTCACTCGTTTATTATATAATTAATATTCGTTTTCTTCTATAAGCCAACACTCACGCATTTACCGAGGTGTATGGTGCACATAGTATCTTTATGTGTTGCCTAGACAATTCCGTAGGTACGGTCTAACATTAATACCTATCTCAACATCTGTTAATCCACTTACCATAACAAAATACAAAACAAAAACAATTAGCTTGTTATGATTTATAAAATTAACCTAATTTATCACAAAACCCAATCGCTATATAAACGTTTATGCAACGTATGCATTAATTAAATATAGAATTGTTAAGTTGGCGTAATAATGGTGCTCGTGTTATCGATGGGAATATCAATCTGGAAGATCGGAGTTAATTTTAGAAGTGTTTATCAGATGGCGTTACATCGCATCGTGGGAAGAAGCAACACGAGTTCATTAACTTTGATAACAGACTGATAATAATCATTACAATGGTTTTATCATATAATTATAATGCACAGAACTAAACAAAAGCTGCATTTCGTTGTGTAAAATAGTCGGGAAAATAAAAAGCGCGATGAGAAACAATTTGCCACTATTTAACTGGGTTTGTTCACGTTAGTAACACTAAGATACCAGTTTAGAGGAACTAATCAAATTAGTAACTCTCTAAGATGTTCTTCCCCTGTCTCAGCGAGCAGAACATCACAGTTATATAAAAAAGTCCTGTCATTAGCGCAAAAACTCTTTCTCTAGTGCGCATGCGTTAGGATCAAGGTCAACGCTACCCCACCACTAAGTGCCTTTTCATAATCAATCGTCATTTTCGTGAAAATATCAGAGCGTACAATAGTCCATTTGCTTCTCCACGAGTGTTGTATACGGATAGTGAGCCGGATTTAATGACAGAAGAGGGTAGGGCGGGGCCCTCTAGAACTAATAAATTAAAACAAGATTGTGAAAGGGTTGGCTTACTTATATTTTAGGAAACCATATATATTAGTCGACTGTTGGTTATAATTTACTCGTAAGTGCATTCGAACAAAATAACGTTCAAGCTATTAAAATAATTCATAATAATTATATTATACTAGTAAGTCCCCGTGAAACATCACAGGCTGAATAATTAGATTACATCAGACATAAATAGTTAAAATAAATACCATTTAACAACAACAGACTTTATATAGGTCTACCTATGTTGATGAGGATTTTTAACTCGGTAAATGTGTACAATATAATTAATTTATAAGGATTATAAAATTGTAGGCTTATTTGTTAAAATTGTGTATTTATATTAGTTTCTATATATCTAAATATAGATAAAATTGTTATCTTTTAGTTGCTGCTTTCTGACTTCTTATTGATAGATCAAATGATTTAGAAGTTATTAACATTATAATGAAGAAATTAATAATCGAATATAAGAATTAATCGTTCGAAGTTAAACGAATAGGTTCTCTTCTTTAAAAATGAATATTTTTATATAGGCATTTTATATAGGTATTTATATTTAATTTATAACCTCAAAGCATTTTTTGTTGTTTAAAAATGTACCTCAAAGCAAAATTATAACGTATTATAGCCTATATTAGTTCTTTAACTCATATTTTAGGGAAATCAACTTCAAAAGATTTATATCGATTAAAGTTGTAAACATAACCCCAAAGTATAATCTAAGCTAAGTTTTGTTTTAGTATTACAGATGATGGGTGAAATCAGCTGTTACATTATATCATATTGTTTCTCGCGTACGTACGTATGTACGTACGTACACTCGCTTTTATAGGAATTGATAGTTAGTTGGAAAACTATTCTTGGAAAAAATCTCATTTTGAGAAAAGAAATACAAAGAAAACTCTGGATGAAGATATACGTCAGCCAAATACGGATAGTACAATCTATTTATTTTTTATGTTCCAATCTATGTAATAAATAAAAATGTAAATGTTCGTTTGTTAAAAATCTAAAATCTCCGAAAGTTCTTTACAGATTACTTTTAAATTTTAATACATTACATTCAAATACAAGCATGTTTTTAAATACTTTTTTTTTGAAAAACAGTAAAAATATACTAAATATTTTACGGCAGTGGGAGCGCCATACTAAATAATAAATAAACATGTTTACTGTTGATACACTAACCAGCTGTTTGCTTTAATATTTCGATTAACAGCTGATTTCAAACTTTGAAGCAATTATTTTTATTTCTTTATTATACCTTTATTATAACTGCTGCTATAAATAATCCGAAATAATTTGATTTGGACTTTGGACATTTAACATTATTTACCATCTTAGCTTTGGGGTTATTATTAATCCTACAACTTTATTATAGGCCTATAAAAAAACACATAATTATGTGTATAGTAGGTTCCAACGGGGTTGGCGTGCAAGCACGCAGGAGTCTCCCCTAGTTCTGTCATAAAGATTATCCTATGTTGTCAACAAAGTTCATCAACTTTCTATAAAATTTTGCTTTTAGTTCTATTTTATAAATCAAAAGTTGGTAGAAATTTCTTTAAATTATATCTAACTAGGGAAACAGGCTCCGCACGCCAACCCCGTTGGAACCTTCTATACACATAATCATGTTATATGTTTTCTTTATAATAAAAGTGTAATATTAACAATAACCCCAAAGCTAAGATGGTAAATAATGTTAAATGTTCAAATCAAATTATTTCGTATATTTTATAACAGCAGTTATAATAAAGGTTAAAAGAACCAGCAAGGCTCAGGTCTACACTTAATAAAAACCTAATCTAAAATTTAGAAATACAAAATTTTAAATTAGCTATTAATGGAAATATTACAGAAAACAGCTGTTATCTGTTATTTTATTCAATTGGTTGCTTGGTAATAAATGTAAATGTGTTGATTTATTAGTCTAGGCCTAACATAAGATTTTTTTCCGACTAAATTTACAAATATTGAAATAAAAAAATGTTTTTATCGAAATGAATTATAGCCTATGTTACTCAGGCATAGTGTAGCTTTTTATTAGTAAAGCTATTTTTTCAATCGGTTCAGTAGTTCCGGAGATTACCCCCTACATACATACAAACAAACATACAAACAAAAAAACAAACTTTATCTCTTTATAATATTAGAATAGATGTGACTCAAAACTGGGTTTGATATTAATTTTTAAATTCTTCTAAGCATCAGTTCAATACTAACTTTGATTCTAGATGAAAAACAAAATCCATTTCTACTCGGCCTACACGAGCAGGTAGATTTAGAAGTTCTTATGGACTCATTAGTTATACTCTAAACAAATTTACTCGGCCCTCCCCGTAAGGGTTGCAGTTATAATACAAATTCCTGACAAAAGATTCTTAATATCTAGAGGTTTAAAATAATTAAAAACGGATGGGATATTGTGTCTACTAAATGAGATATTATAACTTTCCCCATTTTAATCCCCCTTATTCTAATTTTGCCCATTAGAACGTAACCGAGCTTTTCCTCT
>JAGFPH010000408.1:581795-602239 GCA_018207615.1 Philaenus spumarius | reverse complement strand
GCTCTGCCATACTCTGTATCTATAACATTAATACTGCCACACTCTGTGTTTAACATAATGGACACAGAACTCAAAATTGGTATTTAGATCTTTCTTGAGTGGTAGGTGATAACTAAGAAAAGATTTTGGTCAATTCCATGTGAAATCATAAAAAAAACACGAAAAATCGAAAAGTAAGAAATATGTTTTTCCCAAACCAACATACCTACATACTCCAAACATTTTAGGCGTTAGGTTTCCAGGGGTTTTTAGTTATCTATGTAATTGCAAAAACCTTTAAAAGAAAAAATATATTGTTCAAAAGTATACAAGAATTGTTTTAAAGCCAGGAAGATAGCTGAGCTGGATCAATCTGCCTAACCTTTCCTACACAAACAATTTAAACAAACTGTACAGAAATTTTATCTGTGTAAGATTTGAAACAGAAAAACTAAGTTTTGAAATGTATAAATGTATCCTTAGTTACACTGCTCAGCTCGGATCTGCCTTCTCCTTTGAGTCGGAGAGATATCACGGTAGACTGCACAACTTGATGGCTTTCTCACCGATTGGAATTGAGTATTAACTTTGGTTCCACTACATCGGCCAAAATCATAATGATATTGAAACGTCTGAGATCTTGAAAAGTGTTTTAAAATTTGAATTTATCTAGCCTGCTAATACTGTACACTGCTGTCTGTATACAGGGCGGTAGAAAAGACAGTCGCGTATCACTAAAATGTTATGAAATAAAGAACATTAAGTTATGTAATGACTTGAACGAGTTTTGGTTTTAGTGGAGTGGAAAACAAGTTATATAACCTCTAAAGATAGTCTAACTGTTTAACCTAAGTGAATTGGCTCTACCACTTCTTAAATTAAAACTGTTACAGTACGAAAACACATGTGAAACATATGTTTTGCGAACATTGTATACGCCTTACTATCAACAACATCTTCAACAGTTCAATTAGCTAGTGTAGCAAAAACAACCACATTTTATAAAACACACTAGTAAGATCACGTGAAGAATGACTTTCAGATTATTTAGATACACATTAGAGAAAATATAACTTCAAAATATTAAATTTAATGAGTTATAGAACTAATTTACGCTATATGAATTGTTTTGAGATTAGAATTCGCTGTTAACTTTTATTTAATTTTGTTTACATCGTTTATCAGAAATAATACTTAGGCCTACAAACGACAAACTATATACAGGGTGTATCAGGAAGAAACGGAAAGAATTGCAGGACGTGTTCTACTGGTGAAAATAATGAAAAAAGTTCATATAAACATAGGTCCGCAAACGCTTCGTTTTCCAGATATCCGCCATTTTGTCTTTTGTACAAAATAATTCATATCTAGAGAACGGTTTGACTGATTGAGTTCAAACTTGGCATGAAGTTTAACCTAACAGTGATATACCTCAAGAAAAATAAACGATTAAATCCAATCATGCGTTTCAAAATGGCGGCTGTTTGAAAATTTCAAACCTAAATTACTCCAAACCCGTACATTTTAGCGAAAAATGTCAAGACACCTTTTTTGTAGCCCTTTTGATTCCCTATTGGATGATGTAACTGTCAAATAATCGGATGAAGGATAATAGCTAAGTTAAAAGGTAATGACAACAAATGTCCATACAATATTGCACGGTATATAGAATACTAACGGTAGGGTTCACGAGTGGATGCGTAGTAACTCGTGACGTCATCGGGACCCACTTTCTCATAAGCTCCATAAGCTTCTCATGTAAAAATTGAAGAGCCTTATGTAAAAATTTAATAACTTTTAAAATATTTAACCGATTTTAATAAAATTTTAACCACTCATAGAAAACATATCCATAATAATAATATAAAAAAACCAGATTGTTACAACAAATTTTAATACCTTTACTGATTAGGCCTATAAAAATTACTTTCCGATATCTTTATTCGGTGAAAAATTGTTTGTTCATGTCTACAGTAAAAATTGAATAACTTTAAAAATATTTAACCGATTTTAATAAAATTTGAATCACATATAAAAAACATATTTATAATAACAATTTAAAAAAATCAGATTGTTAGAACAAATTTTAATACCTTTACTGATTAGGCCTATAAAAGTTACTATTTCAAATTCGACAAATGGTGAACAATACCGGTATCTTTTTATTTTTGAAGTGAAAACTTCTATAGCGACGTTGGGTATTTTTTTTTTTTAGGGAGGTAAATCGCCGTTTCGCGTCACGTCTCGTAACGCAACATTTTCGTTTTTTTTTTTTGTAGGGAGGTAAATTGCCGTTTCGCGTCACGTCTTTTAACGCAACATTTTTGCTTACACCGGTGTATACCCTCTTATACATATATACAGGGTGATTTTTAAGTTTGGAAACGGCTTTATATTGCGCAACTGGGACCTTCTTGGCGGTAGAAACTTATGCTAACCTGTACAGTTTTAAAAATCAGATTTTTTGGTGGTTTTGAGATTTTTGTCCACCATCTTGGTTCCGCCATATTGGATTTAACTTTATTATTTTAAATGAGATGATGGTCATATGACACATCACCTCAATGTGAAATTTCAAAAGTAAAACAATGGCGCAAACCGTTTTTTGATAGATGCCTTCGTTGTAGAGTTATTAGCATTCAAAGTTGCAGTTTTGGGAAAATTGTGTTCACAATAAAATTAGGTAGAACGCACTGCACTATCCATTTTTACATTTTTTATTCATGAAGTATCTAAAAAACTAAATTTAAATAAAGTATTTAACTAATTTTGACAGAATACCTTTCTAAAGTAAATGTTCAAAATGCTTCCCTTCTACAGCTTGGCAGTGTGCTAACCTGGAATAATATTTGTTTATAACTTTTTGTATCATGTGTGGTGGTACACGAGCAGATTCATCAATTTATTGCTATACTTATTATTATCATATCTAACCACCATTTAAATTTAGTTTTTTAGATACTTCATGAATAAAAAAAGTAAAATTGGATAGTGCACTGCGTTCCACCTAATTTTATTGGGAACACAATTTTCCCAAAACTGCAACTTTGAATGCTAATAACTCTACAACGAAGGCATCTATCAAAAAACGGTTTGCGCCATTGTTTTTCTTTTGAAATTCCACATTGAGGTGATGTGTCATATGACCATCATCTCATTTAAAATAATAAAGTTTTAATCCAATATGGCGGAACCAAGATGGCGGACAAAAATTTCAAAACCACCAAAAAGTAAGATTTTTAAAACTGTACAGGTTAGCATAAGTTTCTACCGCCAATCCCAGTTGCGCAATATAAAGCCGTTTCCATACTTAAAAATCACCCTGTATATAATATTATGTACTTGTGTATAGTATTTATTATGAAGAACAAGGACCGATGACAATGCAATATTAATTTTGTTGGGTGTAGTAAGTGAGCCCTGATCATGGTCCCCAGAACACGTTTTTGGGTGTCATTAAAAACTTCATATACAGGGTGATTCACAACGATATACAAAAACTTCGGGAGCTCATTAATTTTGTTGGGTGTAGTAAGTGAGCACTGATCATGGTCCCCAGACTAAAAAATAAGAAAATAAATAATAGTTTAAAAACTAAAAAAAAAATACGCTTTATAAGCAAACCGAACTAAAAATTTGAAAATAATTGTAATTATTTTATTTATTTATTAACTAGGAAATAAAATGTTAATAAAATCCAGTAGTTAATCAATATTCATTTTACACGCTGTAAAATTCGCATAGAAGTTTTCACTTCTATTGTGTGGTCATATGCACACCCAATTTTTTTATTATTTGACATTTATTTTAATTATGTATTAGGCTACGAATATAATACGTTATAGAGGATTTTATTGTGAATCCAAATCTTTTTTAATATTTAAAATCGAATATATATACGTACGGTATATCAAAAGATTTATACATTTTAAAAATGTATTGTAAAATTTTGTTTACAAAGTATATTCCTTTTCTATAGGTAGGCCTACTAAAAATTTAATAATAATAATTTATAAATCAAATAATTTATCGATCTTGATGATATTTTCACAGAATGTGTATAATAATATACTCTGTTAATACGACTGCAATCAATAACAAACTGCTGATTTTCATTTCTCTTTTACATGTCAACTGTTTCATCCATTTACTTCCAGATTGAAGGATTTGCGAGTGTACGTGTATTAGGATTGTGTGTTACGAGTTAAATATCTAAAGTTAATTAAATATTGTCATTCAACTGAATGTCCATTGTTTATTTGGATTCAAATAATATCGTAAACAAAATAAAATAAAAACTAAATATGAGTAATAACACTAGACTACTAGCGGTAACGATTAGGCCTACATTTGTTATACTTATAATACTGCAAACAAAATAAAATATATATATTCGATTTTAAATATTAAAAAAGATTTGGATTCACAATAAAATCCTCTATAACTTATTATATTCAAAACCGAATACAAAATTGAAATAAATGTCAAGTAATAAAAAATAAAAATATATTGTTTACCATTTGTCGAATTTGAAATAGTAATTTTTATAGGCCTAATCAGTAAAGGTATTAAAATTTGTTGTAACAATCTGGTTTTTTGATATTATTATTATGGATATGTTTTCTATGTGTGGTTAAAATTTTATTAAAATCGGTTAAATATTTTAAAAGTTATTAAATTTTTACATAAGGCTCTTCAATTTTTACATGAGAAGCAATGGAGCTTATGAGAAAGTGGGTCCCGTTGACGTCACGAGTTACTGCGCATCCACTCGTGAACCCTACCGTTAGTATTTTATATACCGTGCAATATTGTAGTATTTACTGTGTTGGTATAGGATGCCGGGTTGAACAAACCAATTAGTACACATAACTTAAATGTTATCCTTCATCCGATTGTTTTGAAAGTTACACCATTCGATAGGGAATCAAAAGGGCTACAAAAAAGGTGTCTTGACATTTTTCGTTAAAATTTACGGTTTTGGAGTAATTTAGGTTTGAAATTTTCAAACCGCCGCCATTTTGAAACACATGATTGGATTTAATCGTTTATTTTTCTTGAGATATATCATTGACAGGTTAAACTTCATGCCAAGTTTGAACTCAATCAGTCAAACCGTTCTCTAGATATGAATTATTTTGTACAAAAAACAAAATGGCGGATATCTGGAAAACGAAGCGTTTGCGGACCTATGTTTATATGAACTTTTTTCATTATTTTCACCAGTAGAACACGTCCTGCAATTCTTTCCGTTTCTTCCTGATACACCCTGTATAACTGGATTATGCCGTTAGGGGATTCCATGTTTTTCCACACAGAGCCTATAATTATTAAACATTTTACTCAAAAACCTGAAATAAATTTTGGTAAACAAAACAAAAGATCATACATTTTAATCCTATGCATACTTACAGCAACAATTTTAACCACAAATAAAGTCATTTAGGCAAAACTGTGTTATTGTTCACTTTAATATTGACTTAAGTTTTCATCGTCAGTAGGCATATATTCTAAATTAAAAGAAGCTCAAATTTGTATGATTATATTAAAATAACAATTATTCAGACAAATAGCCCAAGATAGTGAGAGTTTAAAATAAGAATGAAGTAAACCGAATAATTATAAAAATACATACATTTTCAACGATTTCTAACCTCAAAGCCGATTTATAATATAGCATATTATACCCTATTTTATAATTCACTAGGAGAAACTTCTGCGTGCTCCACACGCCAACCCCGTGGGAAGCTTCTATACACATAATCATGTTATGTTTATTGTTTTATTCATAATAAAGGTGTAGGGATAATAATAACCCCAAATCTAAGAAGGTAAAAAATACAGTTAAATGTTCAAATCAAAATATTTCGTATATTTTATAACAGAAGTTATAATAAAGGTTAAAAGAACCAGCAAGGCTCATGTGTACATTTTAATAAAAACCTACCCTAAAAGTTAGAAATACAAATAGTTGCTTCAAAATTTGAAATCAGCTGTTAATGGAAATATTAGAGCAAACAGCTGTTTTATCTGTTATTTTATTCAATTGGTTGCTATGGGAATGAATGCAAATACATTCAATATGAGTTGGTTCATCAGTCTAGGTCTAACCTAAGATTTTTTCCAACTAAATTTACAAATAAATATTGAAATAGAAAATGTTTTTATCAAAATGAATTATAGCCTATGTTACTCAGGGATAGTGAAGCATTTTATTAGTAAAACCAATTTTTTTCAATCTGTTCAGTAGTTCCAGAGATTACCCCCTACACACGAAACAAACAAACTAATTTTACCTCTTTTATAATAGTAGTATAGTTATACAAAAACAACCAACATCTATGTTATCTTTTAAACATAACCCCAAAGTATAATCAAGGCTAGATTTTGTTTAAGTATTTACAAATGATGATCGAAATCAGCTGTTATATATTATGTCTGAAGGCATTGAGCTGCTCCCTTTATTTATAATTATTTTATGCAACTGTGCGCATAACGCATGCGCTATACTCATTTATTGAGAAAATATACATTTTCAATGACTTCTAAACCTTAAAACAAGTCATATACAGTAGCCTGCATTAGTTCTATAACACATTCAACTTAATATTTTTGAAAATTAATCTGCACGTATTTTTTTCAAGGGATCTTACTAGTTGTACAATAATACCAAATTAACAGTTAGTTTGAGTAAAAAGTATTATCCAGGATACACGTAGCGATAACAAGATACAGCATGTCAGTCAGTCGGTGTGGAGTGATGCAAGATGATGGATGGGGTCAGGTGTTACAGCTAACAAGGAGATTGCGTTACACAACTAAACTATGTTTTCAATGTGTAAACAGAAAACCAGTTTTCTTAGCAGGTGTAGTTTTTAGCAGAAATTGAAAAAACTACTTTCTGACACCTGTGGATTTCAAATTTTAAAAACTTCGAAAAATCAACTGCATCTTAACAATGCCAAAACGGTTTGAACACGACACCTGCATTTTGCATTTTGTCAATCTTAGTTTTTTTTTTGGTTGTTGTGGTAATAGTTTGTATATATATATGACAACAAATTTATTCTGGCTCCCTTAGATGTCATTCTGAGATCAGAGATGAGAATAGCTTTAGTAAATAAAAAAAAATTACAAAAATTGTTTCAACTTTTTAAAGAAACTTTGTATTAAAAACTCAAATAATATTTTTCTTTGCAAACAGATTTTGTCGCCAAAAATGTCTATGTAAAATCAAATACTTTACTTTAACCAACGCCTGACCGTGTGTGTTCAGATAGATGCAAAGAGTAATCTGTAGTCAGGCAGGTGATAAAGGCCCCAAAAAAGTTGCATTTTAGTACGAAAAATCTCAATACATTTACTTCCGGTCAACAACGTACTTCCAGTGGTTGGATTTTGTAGCATCCCAACCTTCGACCACCTAAAACGTCGATCCACGGTACTTTTAAGGTATTTTACGTTTTGATTTTTTTGGGAACCAGACGGTCTTATAAGATAGTGTGAAAAAACAAAATGTGCAGAATAATCTCCTATATTAATTGTTTTAAATAAAACCCCAAAAAGGTTTCATTCTAGTACGAAAAATCTGATTTGTATGAAATTAAAAATGTACGTAAGCAATATATGTAGAAATATAATATACAAAATTATACATCTTCTATAATTTTAAACTAAATAGGCCAGAAACATTATGAACGCATTATGTTTTTAATAGATATAAGCATAATATTAAAAAAAATAAAACTCTATTTACAGACAATATTTAAACACAAACGCTATCAATTTTATAATTCTAGGCCTCTTTTCTAGGCACAGCACAGTAGGGTTAAACTTTACCATCATACTACGAAATAAAAACGTTAATATCTCACTAACCATTTCTTTGATTTAAAAAATGCAAAGAGAATCGGATTAGTCATTAAATTGTCTATAATTTGCTGCAATTTGAATAATATAAAGTAATAATTACAAGTGTTGTGATCTTTTGAAGTCAACAACAGTTTTTATGTTAAAAATCCATTTACAAAGTTCCAACTCGTTAATAACTCATGAACTGTTATTCCGATTTTAAAATTCTGAACATATCTAAACAGGTGGGGGAAGGGGTGGCAGTGTATTTATTTTGACTATCTTGATTAATTATTATGTCAATTAAGTTGTATTTATATTTTGTACTTGGCTTGCACAGTCCATGATTTATTTTCATTAAAAAATAAACCACATAAAAATTTGAAAACCAGGCTAATGTTAATGATTTTAATTTACAAATTATACAATTTTAATTTTTGATACTACAATTAATTTAAAAATGAAAAAAAAAACACCGTTGTTTCATAGTTTTAAGTTTTCACTTCTGTTGGATGCCAATTACAAAAAAAATGTTTTTAACACAAACATAACATAACCAGGATCGTATCGTAGAAACTGTAAACGATATGTGCCAGATAGATACACATCCGCCATTAGTCCCTTCACTCTCTTCCTTCGCCGGTTTGATTCGCCGACACCGGCAGGAAGTGGGGGCAACCGACTTCCTACACCAATAGAAGGACAGCCGGGTATCGTTTACACGACCGCGACATTTGTCGGGCAAGTGTGAAAACAGTCGTAGACTCTTCGTCCTGATTGTCGTGTATACGGCATCGTTTACACGACAGCCGGGTAAGTGTGAAACAACTCTTAACACCCCGTACTGATGTAGAGAAATCGCCGCGCAGCGCACAAGAGAATGTGCATCTTAACATATTATCATAAATTAACCTTCCTAAAAAGAGGAAAGTACTTGACTTTACTTTGGCCAACGCCTGTTCAGCCTGACGTCCAGCCTACCAGTAACGCAAAGAGATGTCGTCTGGCAGGTGATGAAGGCTTGGGCAGACAGGCAGAGGGGACAAACTAGGCCGATGCGGTGTAGATGGGCCTGCAGGTAGTCATGTCCCGTGGTCGTGGGCGACGGTTGTGGATCTCTCAAGGTTTCTTGGAATCGGCCCTTCAGTGGCGAGGCACTCCCACAGTTTGCCTCTGGTTCGGTTATTCAGGACATTATTGGTTGTTGATGGTGATTGTTATTCGCTCTAAGTGTGGCAGGTACAATCAGTTGTTCAGATGCTGCTCCCTGTTTCAGTAGGCTAACGTCTTTTTTATTGCTTGGGGTGACCACGTGGCTGGAATCCATCGGAGGCGAACAACCCAATCTGTCTCGATCAATTTTGCCAACTTGGCGCGGCAATGAATGGTGCGGAGACAGTCAGTAGGGCTGTTGTTGTTAAGAGCGGAAACAGCAGTAAGGGAATCAACCAGAAATACGAATCGTCTAAAGGAGAAGGTTGAGGTTTGAAGACTAACAGCTGCCTCGTGTGTTGCACAGACCTCGCAGTCGTAATAACTGGCTTTCCACTCTACTCCTTTGCAGCCTTCGAATAGATTGAAGTTCCAACCAGCCCCGTTCACATTAAAATAAAATAAATTTATGAGGGTAACACTTATAGAAACAGAATGGCACCAGATTTTTTACTGCTTTGCAGTTCTAACGCTCATTGTTTAACAGCTGTTTGATAGAACAATATTGCTTCAGCCAATAAAAAACATAACCTAACTTTCTCTAGTGCAGTTTTAAATTAATTATTTGAGGTTCGCAAAATAGCTTTTACTGTTGTACAAAAAGTAAAGTGTTTTGCGTGGGCTATTGCTTTTTGTAACGTTTCAGAAGCAGTTATTTTGGACAGTACAATATCTGGAATTAGGTATGCACAAGTTTTAAATCAACATGTCTTGTCTCATTTTTTGGTTCCAGAAATGAACTTAGTAATAATCCAACAAGATGGTGCTTCACCTCATTTCGCAAATCCTGTCAAGGACTTACTAAATGGCAACCTTAATGGGCGTTAGATTGGTCGTGATTGGCAACCCCGATCCCCAGATTTAACTGTATGCGACTTCTTATGGGATTACCTAAAGGAACATGTTTATTCCCACTGCTTCAATAATGATGAGGATTTAAAACACGCAATTGAAGAGGAACTTCTACGGATACCGCAGGATTTCTTTTTAAAAGCAAACGAATCATTTGTTGAGCGATGTTACCAGTGTGTCGCTGTGGATGGATTACAGTTTGTGTAATTTTAGACTTTGGTTTTAAGTTTTCCATTATGTTATACCCTAGTTTTCTAATCAAAATGCCTGAGATCATTATAATGTGACAGTAACATTATTTTACAAAATTTACAGTAATATTTAATTTTTGTTACAAAATAAGTAAGGTATAATTTAAATACCTATTTACAGAAGGTGAAAATTAATACATTTTTGTTTCTGCAAGAGTTGCACTTCACAAAACATTTTTAAAACCCCTATTGTGGGGTGTGTAAAGTTCCAAAAAGATCGATGCGTTAATGAGCAAGCTATACAAAATAAAACGGTTAAAACTCTTCGTGGGACATCCCTTTCAAATAAAACATGTTTCAAAGTTTATATAAGTAAGTAATTACACCGAGAATCGGGATATTGACCCTGATTGTGAATGCACAAAAGAAATCAAACCCAGGGGTAAACGATTCAGTCAGAGAGTCGGGGGATGATGAGTGGGGGGGAGGGGGTGACATTGTCCCTCCCTTTCCATTAGGCAAACACGCCACTATGTAACTCACTGCTTGATGGGGTTTTAACAGCTGACTTTAACACATGCTTTCATTAGCTTCGTCGCGTGACGTATTATAGAAGGACCGAGTGTGGACACGGATATATTCCTACAACTAATTAGTAATGAGCCCTAATTATTATACTCGGCCCTAGTTTGCTGCAGGCATTGTTTAGTGTTTAGCTATTTTCAAATATCGATATTAAATTAAACTAATGATGCTTGATTGCTATTTTTTTTGCTAATGCTAAATTACTGTTTATGAAATTTCTTTAGAAAAGATGAGCTATTCCATAGGATTTTTTTTAATAGGCGAAAAACCTGAGTGGTTATCGTTGCCTTTATTCCAAAGGAAGATGAGACCTAAGGTCGGGAGTAGTAAATGAGCACCAATCAAGGTCCCCAGAAAATGTTTTTGGGTGTCATTAAAACTTCATATACAGGGAGATTCAGAACTATGAGGCAATGTCTTGGAAGCTCATCCTATAGCTAAAAACAAGAAAAAAGTCCATTTAAACATAGGCCCGAAAACGCTTCGTTTTCCATATATCCGCCATTTTGTTTTTTGTACAAAATAATTTATATCTAGAGAAATAATTGACTGATTGAGTTCAAACTTGGCATGAAGTTTAACCTAACAATGATATATTATAGTCAACAAACATATTTAATGGCGCATATACATATTTAATATTTTCCATATTTTTTGTTGTTTTATATTCAACAGATGGTGCCATTTAAAAAAAATGTAGCCTATATAAAGATGACCTGCTTGTATTCGAATGTAATGTTGTGTAAAAATTTCAAAGTAATCGGTGAAGACCTTTCGGAGATTTGAGATTTTGATCAAACGAACGTTTATATTTTTAGATTCCATAAATGTTACAAAAAAAAAGTAAACTCATTAAATTTCTGTCACAACCATCTAAGGGATAAAATGAGGTAGCTTATATAATAAATGTAAATTCCATTAACTTCCTACAAAGTAGAAAGCTGAAATTCTGTACACGTAAGAGCTTAGGTGATATGTAAGAAAGAACTATTTGAATTTCGACTACTTGAGTCTAAGGAGTGAATTGTAAAAACTACCCTTAAAAATAAATAATATTTACGCCTGCTATAAAGCTTGGCACATATTAGGCTTGGTTTAAATATAGTAAATAAAAAATAAAAAAACAATTGCATTTGATTATTTGCATCTAAGAGATAAAATATTTTTCTTAGATATTAACAAGTAATATAGATATCTATATTAGATATCTAATATAGTAAATATTTTTCAAAACCAGTAATTTTAACGTTATGTTTACAAATTAACAATTTCATTCAAAACACACTTCTTATAATGTCTGGATGCAGGTTCAACATACACTTCAAACATTTTGCGTAAACCTTGGGTTTGTACAAACAACGTGTTTGTGCAAACATGGGTCCATACACTATGCGCAAACATTCAAAATAACTTTCAGTTTATTTAGTCAAATTGTCGGGAGAGGATGTCATACACGATGATGCTTGTGACGTAATTACAATTGCTTTTTTAACGAAAAATAAAACACGAAAAAAGAAGCAGAGGATCTGGATGAAGGAATGGTTGAAGAAGTGAAATGAGTTTAGCCATGACCACTGTCTGTGTTTATATGAACTTTTCTTATTTTGACCCATAGAATCATCCCCCGAAGTTTGGCACTTTACTTATGGGACACCCTCTATAAATAGAAATTAACTAAACTAAAATTATTATTATTATTATATACAAGTTGAGAAGGGGGTGTATGTTAAAAGCACCATTTTCTTAATCTGCTATGTATGTTGAACACATTGGACAGGTAAACATATTCCACGAAATTTAATGAAACTCAGAATTCGTAATTGTTCATTTGGACTTTTTTTTACATATTTGACAGTACCTTTCCTTCAATTTAACGAGCGAAATTCACGATAATATTGTTATAAATTAGTTGTTAAAATGAAATTATTATGCAAGTGTTTGTTTCACAGTATTTACTGGAGGAAGATTGTGCAATACAAAAAAAAATGTAACATATTCAACACACAGTTAAGAGTAAACTGAAAGAATATAATTGTAAATTCATGATACATCAATTACCGTAAAATGATTTATGTAGCATTCAAATATAATAATTACATTTTAATTTAACAGAACAAAATCACACCGAATAAATACTAGGAAAGATCTACCATACATGTTTGCGCAAACACTACCCATACACTTCAAACCTTGTTGTCAAGCATAAAGGTTTGCACAAACTTTTACGGTCTCGACCGATTCGCTTCAAACTTTTGCGCAAACAAAACTATCAGCCATACATTTCAACCTACCGTCAAAATGTTTGAAGTGTATGGGGGCCTTAATACGGTTTTGGCTGTCTACAAAACTGAAATTTTGCGGGGTAAAATAAATCTCAATTATAAAAAGTGTTTAAGTAAAACTGCTTTTTATTAAATTGTTGTAACAATTGTCATGTCAAATAATTAAAATAATACAATCATCGTTTTATAAACATTCCTTGTAAAGAAAGAAAACCTGCCATTGTAGTGTATGTCCCAAACCACACATTACTCGGTTATTCCATTGTTGTCATATTACCGTTACGTGTAGTAAAGAGTATAAATAATAGCCATGCACGGGTGGACCAACGAACATGCTCAACATTCGGTTAATATCTAGCAGATTTTTTTTAAACAAGCTGTTTTGAATTTGTCATGACATTAAAAAAAAAAAAAATATATTCTCATAAAGTTTTTGTAAAATGCATAGTTTTTTTCGTAATATTAGGTTTAAATGTAAATGGCCGCCATTTAGAAAGGGAAAAAGATGATTGCTTTTAAAATATTTGTCAACCTAGGGCAAGGGTAATATTCAACCAAAATTCGGGTTAAATTAATTTAGCAGTTTTCTTAATATACATTTTTCAGTAAAAATTACAGACAGACACAGAAAAAAAATATATCCATGGTTATATGACGTTTTACGATTCTTTTGACCCAAGGAACAATATCCTGAAGTTTGTGCATAGAGTTTGGAGGCACTCTGAATATTGTTGTGTAGGTTCATGATTATTTTTATATTTTAATTTACAGTTTTGAATAAAGGAATGAATGTTAAATGGCATGTTTCACATCTTTTATAATTCAATATAAACGCAATTTCTAAAAGCATCTCACTAAGAAAGTAACAATTTGACTATGTTGTACTTGCATTACTGGATAATCCACAGCAAGAGATGCACTCACCTAAAACAAAGAACAAATAATACATTAATATACTTTATTTAAAGCATGTACAAGGAAAATATATATTGTACATATTGATGTACAGTTGTTTTGGAAAATTTGTAACTTAAAAAGAGAAGGGAAATTTCATTGCATATAGCCAGGTTAGAAACAGGGAATTTTATTGCATTTGTTGTTTACGATTTAACTCAAAAACTCCTTAACCGATTTTGGTGAAACGTATGTGTAAGTCAAACATGGCCATTTGGGTAACGTGGGTTGTGTTGCACTTCATCACAATTTAAAAAAATAGGGTTCCATCGTTTGAAATATTAGTGACCGGAGAAGATTATTACGTGTTTCACACGCCAACCTTTAGATAGAGATCGGAATCTCATAATATTTCAACGGTAATATAACTCAAATAGTTTCCGGAGTAAAGAAATTAAAAATGTTTACATTATCTTCCCCAAAATGGCAGGTTCCATATAGCGAACATATTTTGATATAATAATTCGATTTCGCAGTTCAGCCACCGACGTGACTTGAGTAAATTTACAAAATTAAGTTTATATGTTTCAAGGAGTCAACCATTTGTGAAATTGGCCAACTTCGAAGGCACTGAATAGCTGCATGCGCGTACGAAATATATTACTAAAATTTGTATGCAACTCAGCCTTGAGCCGCTCGCGCGCTGCTTCGTTCCGTTAGCAGGGGAAAATTTCGCTGCGCGAGTTTGAACCTCAACCTTGGACTATGGATTGCTTCGCTTCGCTTGTGGCGATCACCCACGGATCAGAAGCTGCCAAATGATAAAATACTTACATGGATTTAAACCGAGTAATTTTGCGGCATTTTATGTTTTGATCGATTTTGGGGGAACCAGACGGGCTATTATAAGGTCGTGCATACAAAAACAAATGTGCAGAATAATCTCCTATATTTATTTTTTCTGATAAAACCCCCAGAGATTTTGGTTGTTGGATTTTTTGGCTGACTTGTGGATTTTTGGCCTTAGAAAACCATCGTGTGTACAAAATTTGGACCTAATCGGACGTAAAATGCGGCCGTAAGAGTGCGAACACATCTATACTAATATTATAAAGACGTAAAATTTGTTTGTTTGTATGTAGAGGTTAATCTCTGCAACTACTGAACCGATTGAAAAAATAGTTTTACTAATAAAAAGCTTCACTATCTCTGAGTAACACAGGCTACAATTCATTTTGATAAAAACATTTTTTATATAAATATTTGTAAATTTAGTCGAAAAAATTCTTAGGTTAGGCCTAGAATAATAAATTACCGTAGCAACCAATTGAATAAAAGAACAGATGAAACAACTGTTTGCTCTAATATTTAAATTATCACCTGATTTCACACTTTGAAGCAACTATTTGTACGTATTTCTAATTTTTAGGTTAGGTTTTTATTAAAGTGTAGACCCAAGCCTTGCTGGTTCTTTTAACATTTATTATAACTGCTGTTATAATAAATACGAAATAATTTGATTTGAACAGTTAACATTATTTACCATCTTAGTTTTGGGGCTATTATTAATCCTACAACTTTATTATAAAGAAAACTTATGTGGAAAACTTACAAATGATTATGTGTATAAGGTTCCAACGGGGTTTCAGCTAGTATAATATAATATACATATAACATTTTTAGTGACACCCCAAAACGTGTTCTAGGGACCATGACCGGTGCTCATTGACCACTCCCGACCTTAGGTCTCACCCTAAGGGTCACTGCAATAGCTCATCTTTGAAAATTCGCTAAAAACATATTCTACTAGACGTATCTCTGTGTTACATCTGGATTGGAACAGTATCGCCTGTTAGTTGGTTGTAAGCCGTATTATTAAAGACAGCTTGCCGTAAAGCCGACTCTATTTGTCGTGTAAAATGTCTTTGTGTATTTGACAGGTAAAGCTGACTCCCAAAGGCAAACCGTTTACCTTCCACAGAAGTAACTGTAACAGAACTGTAAATGTGCATTTGACTACACAGTGAAATAAAACAGTAGGTATTGTGTAAAAAGCTTTATCGTTACCAATGTTTGGTAAAATTTTAAATTCTCATAATAAAACCGTTCAGCCATACTGATTGATACCAACTCGAAATGCAAAATTTTGCACGTTTAAGCGGCTCTTTTGAAATGGGACCAACTAAACGTTTCATGTAATGTAGTTTTGTAGTTAGTAAAATTTAATTTATATGAAAATACTAGGGGAGAACCCTGCATGCTCCGCACGCCAACCCCCGATGGAACTTCTTAAAAAAAAATGTTATGTTTTATTTGTAATAAAAGTGTAGGATTAATAATAACCTCAAAACTAAGATGGTAAATAATGTTAAATGTCCAAATTAAATTATTTCGTATATTTTATAACAGCAGTTATAATTATTTAATAATTTTTTCATATGTTGAAATCAGTTGTTAATATTGGTTACTCACTATCAATTACCGTATATATATCTATTAAATTATAATATGTCTTATTTATTTTTAATAAGGATGTAACACATTTTTTTCTTATTTTTAAATTCCATAACGCAATTTTTTATTGGTTTGTGTGTGTTGAATCATGTGTTGGTTCAGTCTAGGCCTAACTTAAAATATTAATATTTTGTACTAAGCTGGACATCTGAATCAACAGTTTAATCTTTTCCGGCACTTGCTCCAATTATTCCCGTACTCGGCTTCGCCTCGTACGTGAAACTTGGGCGCGCACCGGAAAGTGCCACTTTCGGTACTAGTAATGAAATATACTATTACAGTATTTTATTCAATTGGTTGTTATGGTAATAATTGTAAATACATTCAAGATATGTATTGGTTCTAGGCCTAACGTAAAATTATGTTTAATTTATTTTACCTTATTTAACGGCAACATAGGCTACACACATAATTAATGTTTTTGTGCACATCTGTGCACAGTACTTAGGTTTTGAATGATATAAGTTTCATTTTTCAATTGTCGTTTTTTAGTTTTTCATAATGTTGCCTATTTTATGGTATTACAGCTGTTAGACGTTATGGGTTTAACGTCCGACTTGATCCTGTGAATTTGTTCCGACTGAATTTACAAATATTTAAATGAAAAATGTCTTTATCAATATGAATTCTAGCCTATGTTATTCAGGAATAGTGTAGCTTTTTATTAGTAAAACTATTTTTTCAATCGGTTCAGTAGTTCCAGAGATTACCCCCTACATACAAACAAAAAATTTTTACCTCTTTATAGGAAACAGCTGACTGCTGTTAATATTACAGTCAATAAACATATGTAATAGCACCTACATTTTTGTTAAATATTGAGTATATTTTTGAACGTGTCTATGTTCATTAGATGCTGTAGTTTTTTCAAAAAGTTTATAAAAACACTCGTGGATTCGAATTCAAGGTTGTGTAAAAATGTCAAAGAAATTTCGGAGATTATCGATTTTGAACAAACACACGTGTACATTTTTATTTATATAGATGTATTATAAATTACATTTAACTAGCTGACCCATGAGAATATTTCGCAAGTTAAGAGTACTTACCTGATTTAATTACGTAAACAAAATGTTATTTATGTTAATTTGTCGAACTTTCCTACATTGTCACGCATGCGCATTTCAATATGTCTACAGTCAGGGTTACGTCTGTAACCATCTAGTTTCCGCCTTTATGAAGCTGCTCTATATTTGCTAGTGGAAGAATGCAACGCACACAAACTCAATGCTAGTAGTGTATAGCTCTGCCACTTGTAGATTTGCGATCAACTCAGAAATATTTGTTCATTCCTTCCGACTCTTAATAGAAAACTGAACTATTGTATTATCTCTAGTATGTTAACAATCGATTTTTTCCAGAATGGACAAAAGTATCATAATTACATTATAAAATACCTTGTTTAAAAATTGCTACCATCTTTTTATATTTCCTGATTTTTCGATAACTATTTTGTCCTTTTCAATTAAAGAAACCCCCTAAGTTGTGTTTTCCTGTCTCGTTGACACTCTAACAAATTGTCAACTCTATTTGTTCGTTAGTCCAATATTTTCCGCCATAGGAAGGACCAATATGTCAACAATTTTAAATATATATATATTTTCAAAGTATGTGTAAATTATGTTCTTTCATTATGAATATATTATTCGAATATTTTAATATTTGATTTGTTCTACCTTCGTGACTTTAATAGAACCAAAATAAAGCTTAGACTACAAAGACTAAAGCTCAACTTTTGTTTTGTCAAGAAAACGATCCCCTCTAAACAGGGCAGGTGTACTCGGAGGGAGAAAATAAATTTCCCTTTCATTGAAGGCTATTGTCCCCTCCTTGGCATTGTTTTTATCCCTCCTGAAAGTCGACTCGAGCTCCCGTCTCCATCCGTGCAGCTAATGTGCAGGCCTGGCATGAAAGGGAAGCTCGTTTCTATGTTTATTGCGAATCACGGTAATTAATGTTTCATATTGATAGTTGAGGGTGTCCGACGTCGGGGGAATTTTTGAAATTAGAAATAATAAGAAAATGTGTCCGTTAATTTGGGTTATTCAAAACCCCCAGGGTTGTTAAAATAGTCCAGTCAACGGTAGTTCAAGTAGTCGGATTATCAGCGGTTCTATATGTTTTTGGGATGCTGAATCCGAATTTGAAGTTTACAACCAAAAATTTAACTTTTTCAGTTTATTGCCCGAAATACCGAAGCTATTCATTTTATAGAAAACACCACACTAAACAAAATCAAACAAGACAAAATTTACTATAAATTTCATCTGTAGTTTTTTTTAATGTAGGACCAATGGGTGAGGTGCTAAAGGAAGTTGAAAATTTACGAAATTTGCATACTTTGCAAAATTAGCGTTCTTCGTCTGTTTTTCGCAGATAACTCATAGACAGTGAATTTCTAATAAAAAGCACTATGTACAACTTGAAATAGCGTTACATTTTTTTGTTAATATGCGAGAAGTTGAGCAGCCATGGAGGAGTATTTCGGTCGTTACTGCCATGCTCAAACCATGTTCATCCTTTCCACTTGTTCGATTTGTCTTATTAACCTATATTTATAAAAGAACGAGAGGTAACCGCTCGTGCTCCGCACGCCAACCCCATTGCAACCTTCTATACACGTAATCATGTAATGTTTGCTTTATAATAAAGGTGTAAGGATTAATAATAACCCCAAAGCTAAGATGGTAAATAATGTTAAATGTTCAAATCAAATTATTTCGTATATTTTATAAAAACAGTTATAATAAAGGTTAAATGAACCAGCAAGGCTCAGGTCTACAGTTTAACAAAAAACAAAACCTAAAAGTTTGAAATAAAATAATTGCTTCAAAGTTTGAAATCTGCTGTTAATGGTAATATTGGAGCAAACAGCGGTTTTGTCAGTTATTTTATTCAATCGGTTGCTATGGTAATAAATGTAAATACATGTGTTGGTTAATCAGTCTACTAGGCCTAACCTAAAATTTGTTTCCGACTAAATTTACAAATATGTCAATAAAAATTAAAAAAAAAAATGAATTATAAATGTTACTCAGGGATAGTGTAGTTTTTTATTAGTAAAACTATTTTTTCAATCGGTTCAGTAGTTCTAGAGATTACCCCCTACATAAATACAAACAAACAAATTTTATCTCTTTATAATATTAGTATATTCCAGTACATATTATTACCCTCCTTACCCAACATTCATCGTGATCTGACTACCTGTCTTCTGGACAAAGAAGGAATTATTTTATATTGCTCTTTCAATTTGTACACAGTGGATTTCTTCAAAAAAAAAAAAAATACATAGATTATGAGTTATCTGCGAAAAACCGATGAAGAACGCAAATTTCGTCAATTTTCAACTTGGTGAACAACTACAGATATAATTTATAGCAAGTTTTGTTTTCTTTAATTTTGTATAGGGCAGTCTTTTCGATAAAATGCACATTTTCCGTGTTATGTTCAATAAACTGAAACAGTGCGAAAACTTAACAATTTTTGCGAATATTTCGGAACGCTCCAGGAAATTTTGAATACAAACTTTAAATTCGGATACAGTACCCAAAAAACATATAGAACCGCTGATAAACCGGCTACTTGAATTTTTTTCATAAGGGGGGAATTTTTGCTATTTTTTACCGGGCTAAAACTAAACCCGAAGTGAGTTTCTAAAGATTTAGTTCCCGAAACTACTTACCCGATTGAAATTTAATTTCATTGATAAGTTGAAAATTGTCTAATAACTGGGCTTGGAATCATCACTATGGCTCAAACTAGGCGACTAAAATACTTTGTAATTTGATAAAATATAGAGAATAATGTTATTTATTTAATGTTTTGTTTTCTTTACATTGTAGGGACCCTACGGCTTTTTTTAGTTTACAACAAAAGTTTATAATAAAGGTTAAAGATCCAGAATAACTTCTATTCCTAAAATAATAAAACCTAACCTAAAAATAAAAAATACAAATTATTCCAAAGTTTGAAGTCAACTGTTTTATGAGAAATTATTTGCAGCGGTTCGAGAAAATACTGTCCCACATTTCACCATAGGGTTAAGATAGAGACCTCTAATTTGTGTATTTCTTCTTCATTT
>JAGFPH010000408.1:537771-552919 GCA_018207615.1 Philaenus spumarius | reverse complement strand
TTGTCTTTTCTGTTTTACATATTTTCTTCACTAAAGGCGTCTTCCCGTAGTATTCTTTTTACAAATGTAACTTTACATACATATATGTACTGTATGAAGAAATCAACTCGAGGTTTTCATCTTTTCTTACTTCTTTTACGTAAAGAAAACTTTACTTTATCCTCACAAAACCTTTCAACCACTCTTAGGATATCATTTCATCTCAGCGATTGTAATTCTACTTGAGTATGTCGCGTGTGTGCACGTGCGGGTGTAGTTCATTATACTTAAAAGCAATAATTGTTTCTTTCCAAAGTGAGATGGAAGACGAGTAAACAAAGACAGTAAGACTGATATTTTACAAAACTTTAGTCTCAGGCAGTTCTGAGGAGCCAGTAATGAAGGGGGAACTTTGAAGTTTAGTAAAGCAATAAGGGTATTCGATTTGACTGTGTTAACTTAACTTGGCTGTCTGTAGTTAGTGGGTGCTAGCTTACTTGTAATGCAATTTGTGTACATAACATAAAATACATGTTAAGTGTCGGAGTGGTATTTATGAATGGATAGCTTATGTATAAGTTAGTAACTGTAGTTACAGGATTCGTTATATAAAAGTTATCCTGGTAAATATTAATTTGTGAAACAGACCACCTGTGCGGTTCGTCTAGACAGGCCCGACGAAGGGGTGTTTTCCCCGAACCGGAGTTATCAATGGAGCCCTGTTTTTTTTTTTTCATAAAATGAAACCTAAACCTGGATCAAAAAATTTTGTTTTTCATAATTCATGCCAATTTAATTTCTGACAGAGGCCAGTAGTTTTCGACATTTTTTGCGAATTTCAATGCATTTTATAATTACATAATTGTAATCAATGCGGAATGCCAAAAGTTTTGTTGATTAGCCCACACAATTATTATTAGCGAATTTCCATATAAAAAATGAGCTATTGCAGTGGCCCTTATGGTAAGACCCAAGGTCGGGAGTAGCAAATGAGCACCGATCATGGTCCCCAGAACACGTTTTGGGGTGTCATTAAAAATCATATGTATATATGTGTTCGCACTTTACCGGCCGCATTTTAAGTCAGATTTGGTTCAAATTTGGTACACATTGCGACGATCTCACCACCTCTCTTTTCTCGCCGCCGCAAGAATTTTTTCACTATCCTGCGGACAGTACTTCTTACTTATTGAAAGGAAGCTACGTTAATTGTTTGCCTATAAAGAACCTCGACTCTTGTCGGGATCGTGCCGTTTGGAGAACGCTTTACCCTTTTTATAACAAGTAATATTTTCTGAATATATATATATATATATACACATAGACTAAGATTATCAGCTGGTTCAGGACTACTATTATTATAAATAATAAGAAGTTATATGCTTTGAACAGAGCCAACTGGCTTCTGGATTTTTTAATTATTATCCAAGCAAATTATATACATTTATTCTGAACAATTACTCAATGCGACGTTAATATGAAAATTTTATATTTACAAAATAAAATATATTCCTTATTCTATACCTCAGAATTATGACAGAATTTAACAATAATATATGCAAATTGTAACGTAGACTGCTGTGAGAGATAGATAAAAAAAGACTTATATATTTATAAGATTTAATTACTTTATCGATGAAATTAAAATAAACAAATTTTCGAATTGGGTCAATGATGCAATGTATGCCTGAAAAGCTATCACTGACTGTACCTTATGAGAGTTTATTTAGCGTTCCCCTTGGAGTTCCTGTAGGTCTAGGAGTTACTGCTGACTCTTACGCCGATGACGTGTGATGTATCCCTGAATTATGTACCATGAACTTCAGAGATGTCCTAGGCTCGTCTGCAGTCGCTGGGTCCCTGCACTGACAGTCTTGTTGATCGTCTGGTTTCCTCCAGGGTTCGAATAAATAACCCTTACTTGGATAAGTCCTGCTGTAGTCCTGAAGGCTGTAACCGTCTCTAATGTGTTAGGTTACGTTAAAATAATCATTGGTAGTATGCCTTCCTTTCGGTGAGATCCACTGTTAATATTACAACCATTGATTCTTCACAGAACGAGAATACTGTCTTGTACATACAAATATTCTGCGTCCTGACTTATTAATCTATAGCACCTGCTATCTCTTAAGACTGTAAAACAAATTTAATAAACGAGTAGCGTGGTGACTTCCTCGGAGTTCATATTAAGACTGGCGATCTGAACCACAGCTTTTTCGGTTCTCCCTTTCGAGGGAAAAATCCATTGCCATTTAGTTCAAATAAATTCCCTTCGTTTCCCTTACTTTAAAGGTGATTATCTTGGGTCGCCGGAATACTACCCCCCGGAAAACTACCCCCCCAAGCAGGTTCCTACGTCAGAGATCGGGGGGGTAGTTTTCCAGTCACGCACACTCAAGTTTCGATATAATTAGAATAAAAAAAAACTAGAGGACTAACCTAAACTGTTTAGTCACAGTATGTTGCCGATAACAGTATAATTGTAGGAACCTGCTTGGGGGGGTAGTTTTCCGGGGGGTAGTATTCCGCATCCCCATTATCTTCGTTGATTCTTGAAGGAGAATTTTTTTTAAATTATTTTTCCTGATCCCAGGATAATTAGTTTTATTAGTTTATCATTTAATAAATTTTATTACGACGATTTATTATTATTTAATGTTTAGTGTGTATTTTAGGTTGTTACCCGCACTGGCTAGTGGGCGGAGTCTGCTTATCTTGTGTCGGTTCAAACTAATTCCTGTCCTTTCGAAGAATTAATCGTGTCATTTTTGGTCAATCAGAAATGCACCAGTTTTTACTGATTTCCTATAACTCCCGATCCCGTAGCTGGATTCTGAATATCTCTTCGGTTTGTTGTTCTGGACAATTTCTGGATCATCAGCAAACTCGAATTGAAGCTGTACGACTTCCGGTTCGGTATCTGCGATTATTCGCGGTTTCAGCATTTTCCGTATCGCACTTTTCCGCGATTTCAGTTTTCCGGCATTTTTTCTTAATGTTATTTGTTCTAATAGACCCAACGATTGTTTTAATGTTTTTCCTATGTTTCTACCAATTTTAGTTCTCGATTTCTGACACTTTTGGTTTTCCGAAAAATTTCATTTTGGGTACTTTAATTATAATGGGTTTATTTTATTACGTATTATCTCTCTGGAGCCTTTACATTACCTTTTATCATATTTTGGCAATTGCCGTTAATGTAAACTGATTTTAGGCCTTTTTAGGCCTATACCTTCTATTTTTACTGAAATATGTTAATATTCGTGAGCTATTAACATTACATATTCTAATTTTTATTAGCTGTTATTATATTTGATTGCTATTAACATTAATTTATTTTAATTTACCTTTTATTCATTAATTTACTTTCAATTTGATATTTAGTCTTCAAATTCAATATTTATCAAAATCTGTTTCTGTTAACTTTTAATGAAATTATTTATCTATATATTACACTTTTTACTTTTTTCAAATTCTCAAAATTACCAATTTCGGTTTTTTGTGTTACTCTTGTTTTACGCATAATTTTTACACCTTCCATTTTATCAAAAAAACTTTATATAAATTGATCCATTTAATTTCCTTTATACAATGATAGAAAAATATCAACTGTTGTTTAATATTTAATTTTTCTATTGTTTTGTTGAACCTGCCCATGCCATTATACATTTGGCCTGAACGAGTCGTTCTGGACCTTGCTTTCTAGGCTTGTCTAACATTGAATAAGCCTGTCTTATAGACTTAGTAAGTTTTACGATTTTATTTGAAAATTTAATTTTTTAATAATTTTTGAATTGCGCGAGCTGAGCGAAGCCAGCCCGTCGCAACATGTTGGTTGTCTACGTCGCTCGGACGAGTTCGTTAGCCAAAAAATCCAACAATCGGAAGCACGTTTTTTGACCGGAAGTAACTATTTCTTGAGATTTTTACTACGAGAATGAATTTTTTTTAGATTTTTTTTCTAAAAATATAAATGTAGGACGTTATTCTGCACATTTTTTTTACGCGACCTTATAGCTCGCTTGGTTCCCCCAAAATCGATCAAAACGTAAAATACCATAAAAGTACCCGGTTCGAAGCCAAGTGGTGCAAACTCGCGAGGCCACTAGGCGCAAACAAATTCTACTAATATATTGCGTACACACAGACAGCTGTTCAACGCCTTCTTGAGTAGAACCATTTTCCAAATCGTTGGTTGAAACCCTAAAACATAGGCATATAAACTTAATTTTGGAAATTTGCTCAACTCACGTCAGTGGTCCAGCTGCGTGGTCGAATTATTTATTATTTAAATCGCATTAATCGTATTGTATACTTGGTCATCGTTACTCGAGACTAAGAGGAACTCGAACATAACCTAAAAAAACAATTTTATATATGCAATATTTTAATCCGTGTAATCTAGAGAATACTTTCAAATTAGAATCACATACCAACTATTTAATCAAATACTAGTTGCTAGGGGCTCGCTTCGCTCACGAACCTGGCGGAGACCCATGGGGAAGCTAATGCAAACAGATTATTGTATACTCTGATATTTTCACGGAAATTACTGCTGAGTGGTGACCTATACACGCTAATGTAAGACAGAAATCGAAATAGATACGACCATCCCAAATAATTCGAACTGTAGGATGCCTTGTAATTCCACCATTAATATTTAAATAATTAATAATCAAAATTTTAAACAAATTTTGATATTACCAAATAAAGGAAACTATACAATATGTAGCACCTGATGTTTGACTTATAATATAGTAAGGGTTTTGTTTGCTTTTACCTAATCTAAAAAAAACTGTTACCTGAGAGGAATATATTTACCTGATTCTAAATTTGCCAAATTAGTTGCAAATAAACGTGTTTCGGTTCATAGAAGGCCCAACCTAAAATTATGTTAAGTTTTGATCCAAATCAGCTGTTTTATTATTATTATTTTTCAAATTATAATGCAGTAAGCATTTTTCATTGATTTTTGTTTGTGTATACTTTTAGTTTGTTAACCTAACCTAAACAATTTGTTGGTTATGAAGAATAATAAACTGTTTCAAAATTTGCTAAATTGTTTGCTATGATGATAAATGTAAAGGAACTTGTGTTTCTAAGCTTTTGATATGATCAGTTGTTTTATCCAAATTTACAAAATACATTTTTTGCAATATTCTTTCTTATTTTGCGCCAATGGTTCCATAAGAATATACCTTTTCGTTTTTTTATCTTAAGTAGTTTTTGCTCCACGTTGATTCTATGTCTGTCATTCAGTCAGGATAAAGCCTCTCATATATATAGACTCCGCCCCTGTTCGCTTCGCTCACCAACTCGCGCAGCGAAGCAAATGCATACAGATTATTGTATAATATGATATTTTCATGGGAATGACTGTTGATTAGGACAGAGATTTTTTGATTTCATATAGAAGAGGGGCAATTTTCAAGTTATAAAATATCATCAAAATGTGATGCGATAAAGCAGTATTTCAAACTGGTCAAATAGGCCTAGTAAAGAATAAAGTTGGCATAATTCTTATAGTGATAGATGTTTGAATTACTATATCGTAAGCCTTTTTCGTTTGTGTTTGCTATAAACTAACCTAAAAACGGTTGGTTGTGAAGAATAATTGCATGATTCTAAATTTGATAATTTGGTTGCTATGGTAATAAATCTAAATGCTTTCAAGAAACATGTGTTCGTTCAGAATAGGCCTAACCTAAAATTTTGTTATTATGATCCAAATTAGCTGTTACTTATAATAAATGTAAAAACAAATGTTTGAATTATCAAACAATAAGCCTTATTCGTTTATTTTTGGTTTGTGTTTGTTTTTATTTTGTTAACCTACCTTAAAAAAACTGTTTGTTGTGAAAAATAATTACCTTTTTATAAATTGGTTGTTGTGGCAATGAATGTGAATGCGTTCTACACACGCGTATTGGTTCAGTATAGGCCACATCTAGAATTGTGTTGCTAAGCTTAGAGATTCAAATCAGACGCTGTTTTAGGGCTGGAAATGAACCCTCGTATTTAAAATTTTCAACCATTAAAATCAATATTTTGCAAAATCGTTTTTAGTGCACCTCTACATAGTGGTTTGAAGACACCCTGAAAGTCTCTAGGCATCTGTTTTTGTTACACCCTCTCTGTTTTGTAGCTATCTCTAGCTACAGCCTGAAAGTTTTGGCGGTAAGTTAATTATGAATCAGTCAGTCTGGAATACTTCTTTTATCTATTCAGATGGTTAAGCTTGATCAACTCCTATAAAAAGGAGTGTACGTAAGCTTAAAAAAAAAAGGCTTACGCTTTATAAACTGTACACATTTATCGAGTTAAAAATCACCTTCAGTGTAGTTAGGCAGGTTTAGGTAAAGTTTGTTGTTTTAAAACAGTATTTTTACTTTGTCACTATACTATAGTATAGAGAAAGTATAGTGATCGCAAAAAAATCGATGTTGAGATTTTTGTGGAAATATCCATTTTGGGCCCCCATGAGTTCAAAAAAATGGTTTTTACAAAATGTCTGTATGTATACAAAGCTAGAGCGAAAACTAATTGATCGATTTCAAACAAATTTACACCAGACATGTCAAGTAGGCCTGTATAGATGCACGAAAAACGGTTTTGAAACATTTTGAAAGACAACCCACTTTTTGGCCAAAAAACCCCCAAAAAATCAGTTAGAGAGAAAACTTTTCGATCGATGTCGAACAAATTTGCACCGGACATGTCAATTTTGCCTGTTTCGAAAAAAAAATTGCACAAAACACGACTATTAGGCCTGTATAGATGCACGAAAAAAGGTTTTGAAAAATTTTGAAAAACAACCCCCTTTTTGACCAAAAAATTAGTTATTATTTTTTATTAAAAAAAAACGGCTCTAACGATTTTGATCAAATTTGTCTTATTTGTAGCCCTTAATGTACCCTACCATATGCACAAAATCGTATCTTTCTAAAAATTCTAGTTTAGCTAATAATAATAATAATAATAACTGATTTTTGGGGGTTTTTTGGCCGAAAAGGGGGTTGTTATTCAAAATTTTTCAAAACCTTTTTTCGTGCATCTATACAGGCCTAATAGTCGTGTTTTGTGCAATTTTTTTCGAAATCAATCGAATAGTTTTCTCTCTGTACCTAATAATAATAATATTTAGTTAATCTCCTACTTTAATATCACCTCTCCTACCCCACCTACAATTCAGAAGTCACAGTGAATCTGTTTAATAATGTAAATATGTTTGTGAGAAAGTATGTGCCAGTTCCTGGTACCGTTTATTATAAATTATGTATTTCTGATGTGTATCTAATTAATCTGCCTGTGATTTTTCACGGGGGCTTACTAGACGTGTACTCGTATTTATTGCAACGACAAATAGGTTATATTTACAATTCTCTCCACAGACACTCTTGTAACATTCACAGCTACAGTGTATTCATTATTAACAACTTGAGCTAAGGCGACATCGTGTAAATAATAAAACAGTGTTTCAGCGACGCCTGATTTGGCGCTTAACGGTTGGTTACTTTGAAAATGTCCTTTACTGTGAGTGGATTATCATGTCCTGCTAGTCAATGTAAACATTCTGAAAGCGTTTCTCTTAACAAATTGCTACTTTTATGATTGGTTATATTATTCTTGCGATTACTTTTTGTTCTACTTTTATTAGGTGTAATTATTTTTCTGAAGAGGAAAATTAGACAAATCTTTAATAAAACTGTTTAGTAAGTAACAGTTATCAAATAAAATTCACGCTTGGAGAACACCAGTTTTATGATTTAAAAAGGCAAAATGAACAGCACTTTTTTCAAATTGGGTTTCGTATTATTAAAGAATGTCCATAGGAAAGATGAGCTATTGCAGTGACTCTTATGGTGAGACCTAAAGTTAGGAGTAGTAAATGAGCAATGATCATGGTCACACGTAGAACACGTTTCCGGGTGTCATTAAAAATTAAGTACATATGTGTCCACACTCTAACGGCCGCATTTTAAGTCCGATTTGGTCCACATTTGGTACCCACGTTGGTGTTAGAAGTCACTAGGACGAGTTCGTTAGCCAAAAAATATATCAACAGGAAGCACGTTTTTTTTTTACTTTAAGTAACTATTTTTTTAGGCTTTTCGAATGAAAATGAAACATTTTGGTCCAAATTTGGTGTACTAGAGAAGATTTACCATGAGCCGTGGCCTCGAGATGCTCAGTAGACTCGGAGTTGATTTGAGTGGTGGGGGGTCAGAAAGGCTCAGTCTATTGTTACACTCCGAACATAATACCACGGTCTGCAAGCCCTTGTACAACTGTGATAGTAGCGTGGTGTGCCTTAACCTCCAGCGTTTGGCGTCCCCACTTGCCTAAGTTCTTCCCTCCCGCCAGCACATCGTAGAGGTCATGCTCTATTGGTTTTCTAATTAGCTCGTTCGCGTTCATGAGCCAAAAATATCCATCAAACGGAAGAACTTTTTTTTTAAGGAAGTAACTACTTTTTTAGGCTTTTTGAATGAAAATGAAATATTTTGGTCCATAATTTGGTATAGTAGAGAAGATTTATCATGAGCCGTGGCCTCGAGATGCGCAGTAGACTCGGAGTTGATTTGAGTGGGGGGGGGGTCAGTAAGGCTCAGTCTATTGCTACACTCCGAACATAATACCACGGTCTGCAAGCTCTTGTACAACAGCGTGGTGTCCCTTCCCCTCCAGCGTTTGGCGTCCCTACTTGCCTAAGTTCTTCCCTCACGCTAGCGTAGAGGTCATGCTATATTGGTTTTCTAATTCGCTCGTTCGCGTTCATTATCCAAAAATATCCATCAAACGGAAGAATGATTTTTAACGGAAGTAAATTTTTTGAGGTTTTTTAATAAAATGAAACATGGTTGGTTTTATCTGAAAATATATATTCTGGAGATTATTCTGCACATTTTGATTTTTTACACGATCTTATAGCCCATCTGGCTCACAAAATCGAGCAAAACGTATAAAACCATAAAAAGCAAGTTGGTTCGCTGCGATAAGATTATAAGAATCATCTCCAATGGAATTCGGATTTCATTATGTATAGTTGTAAGGCTGCTTCAAAAGCAAACACGTCAACAAAGTGTTTTGCTTTTAAGGGCTACAAGTAAACGAATATTTATCAAATATTTACTATATTTGCATTTTAATAATGTATTTTCTTTCTAAAAGTAAAAATAAAAATACAGAACACAATTCTCACAAAAGTACGTTTATTGGTTAAACGCGTTTCATATTATACCAGCTCGATTATATTTATAATGTATTTTCTAATTTCCAACAGTAACCATGCGATCAAAGCATTGTGTTAATTATAGGTTAGAGAGAGGCTTATACAAAACACCTTTAATAAGTGGGATTAGGTAAAAAATAAACACACAAATCTGAAATATCCTTATCCTCTTTTGGTGTTTGTATTTATTTTGCTTGTAATAGAGTAACACAAACATGTTTCACGGTCTAAACACACTCGCAGTTTTTACAAGCAACCAAGAAACAAAATCGCGATGGCTTGGATATAGTCAAGAAAAGATAAGCTACCCGAAATTGTAAGCTTATCCGATCATCTACTTTAATCACGCACATTTACATGCAGCAGGATTCTTCTCTGTCTTTACTTGCCGAGTTCAAATCTTTCACTCCTTACTATCTTCCTCAGTATACACAATATTGCGCAAAAGTGAACAAAGAAAAAGTCAAATTTATCGAAAACTGTACACTTACTGATGTTGAATTATTATTGGTGGGAGGAATACTGAAATTTACAAACAATTTAAAATAATATTTAAGCCTAAATAGTTTTGGAAAAAACAATTTTCTCTTTAAAATATTTTGCACACTTATTTTAAATCGCATATCTTTCAGATACAGAAGATATTCAGTGACGGTACAATATCAGCTGTTAGTTCTAATATTTGACAGATGATTTTATGCTTTGAAACAATTACAGATAACTCACGATTATCCGCCACTCGATTACTCCGGATAATCGGAAGTTTATTTCGTATAATCCGAAGACAAAAAAGGCCGAAATTAACACAAAAATGCTTTAATTTTTTTTTATTTACACTAAAATAGCATTAGGCCTACGTACAGTGACATACATTGTACACAATCATTTCATTTTACTTTATTTTGTTAATTTATAACAAACAAAATTATGTTAATTGTCTTTTTGAAGTAAAAATTTCTTTACCACTTTTTGGACAAGGTAAAATATACGAACTCGCGATACGCACTTAAAGTGAGACCTCTACGTATTTTATTTCGTCGATGGTTTCTTCTTCTTCATTGGTTTACACACGTGCATATAAACCAGAAGTTCAGTGTAACAGCTGATCGTAAAAGAAGAAGAAATCGACGAAATAAAATTAGGCAGTGATAAATTCAAGGGCTTAAACTCAATAGCTGTGTGGGTGTAGTCACGCCACGCTAAAGATGAAATGGACATTGTTCTTCCTCATTTTGTAAATTGTGTTAAAATTGACATATTGCTTCTCACTTTTTTTATATGTTTTTGCTAACTTGGTTGTTATGGTAATGAATGTAAATGCGTTAAAGAAGCGTGTGTTGGTTTAGTATAGGCCTAACCAAACATTATGTTCTTATTATTAGTTGACTATAGACAATCATGTTTATGTTATTTTTTATTTCAATTTTAAATGGGACAAGATAAAATTAATGATAACATTTCAGATTAGATCAATATAACAACCGTTTTATATTCATTACAGTTTTCACTTCTGTCGACAGTCCCACGTTTGCTTTCTTTATTTTTTTCGAAACACCTTTTCTTTATTTGTGACTGCAGTTTCTTCAGTAACATTTTGTCACAAATCGTTGCGTCGTAAAAAAATGTAACAATGTTTTAATGCCGTAATTTATTGTTTTCAGGGGTTTACTATATTTCTAATTTTGTAGGTTAGGTTTTTGTTTATGAGTAATTACAACTTATAAAGGTTCTTTTAAACTTTTTACGACTCCTGTTTTGTTATAAACTTAATATTTTGATTTAAACATTTAATATTTTTTATAACTCCAGCTTAGGTTATGATTAATCCTTCGCCTTCATTAAAAATAAATTAAATAAGATGCGTTTGGTGGTAGCAAAGCGTTGCTTTAAGTTGATTTTTATAGTGATTTCGAGGATGTAAATTAAACTTCCCGTAAAGTTAATTTGTATACCTTTTTATTTCGAAAGCAAAATTAGAAGCACCTGAGTTACAGTAACAATATTTGGATGTTCCTATGAAATTACTTTTGGAACAGGCAACAGATAATGAAGAAATAGTTGTAACTGTTAACAGCTAACAACTGTCATTATCATGTATAATTATTATTATTTGTTAACCCTTCTTACCCCAACATGTAATATTGCATTACGGTGAGCGAATGTTATTATTAGGATACCGATAGTGGAAAATAAATACATCAATTGATTTAGAAAAACGAGTTAAATTGTACTTAGTACCATATTTAGATGAATTTACAACGTTGTGCTTACTGCAGAAAGTTTTTGAAAAAGTTATAATTTGATGCCTGTTGGACATTTTTCCTCTTCAAAAATAAACAAAATTCCACTAGAAACCCTAGAAGTTAAATATTTTAAGGAAAACGAAAAAAGGTTATAAAATATCGTGGTTTTTAGCCACAGAAAGGTTTTTCCAAAGTGAGCTTCTAAATATATTGACCTTATTACTAAATATATTAATGTGTTATTTCTCTTCTGTTTTAGGTGAGTGCATCTCTTTACTTTGGGTTCCCCATTAATGCAAGTATAAGTACCACTTTTTTTAAATATTTAAAACATTTTTTTGTGATTAAGTTTTTATCTTGTCGGTGTAAGGCGATCCGTCACCAAAAATCAGCATTTTTTTAATTTGTTGACAATTGTTTTAAGTTCAATTTTTGTATTGTACATATTTTTCTGAGTATATGTAAATTTTAAGCTTTTGTGATAATTTTTCATACTTTTTTTTTTTTTATTTATTTTGACATATATTAGATTTACTACAATCTTAAGCTACTGCTCAAATAATTAGTACATATACAAGAGAGCGAAACATGTATCGAAACCTAAATCACAATCTAGATTCTAACTATGTAAACCTTACTAGGTATCTAAAACTTCACTATCGAGGTAGATCCTGAGGCTTCAGCCGGCAAAGTCTTCTTATACACAGTTCCGTGTCCAGTAGCTGTAAAGCTTCCACGTTAACATGATTAAGGAGTCTCTTCTCATGTCTACTTGCATAATCCGTTATAACGTCTTCCACTGTTTTCAGATTTAAGTCCAAATGTAGGTCCTCATTACGCTGATACCATCTTGCGTTGGTCATTGCACGAATTATACTATTTTGGCTTCTTTGTACCAACAGTCGGTTAGATCTTTTTGTACATCCCCAAAGTTCTACTCCGTATGTCCAGATTGGTCTGAGTATTGTTAGATAAAGTAGTCGCTTATTGTAAAGGTCCAATTGCGATTTCCTGCCAATCAGCCAGTACATTTGTCTTACTTTAAGTTGAATCCTTTCTACTTTTTTTTTCACATGGATTTTCCAAGTAAGGCGTTTATCAAGGTGCATTCCCAAATATTTAACCGAATCATGTTGCGGTATAGGCTTGCCATTTATATAAAGACATTGCCTGGTATCTACGTGTCGCAAGGCAAATGTAACATGAGTTGATTTTTGTTCATTGAGTTGAATTTTCCAGTCACGGGTCCATTCCGATACCCTGTCAAGACAACTTTGAAGATGTTCAGTTGCTTGAGCCTGAGTTTCACCAGTGGTTAATATTGCTGTGTCGTCCGCAAATGTGGCTACAGTTGTATCACTAGTGGTAGGGATATCTGCTGTGTATAACAAATACAAGATGGGTCCTAGAACACTGCCCTGAGGCACTCCAGCCCGTATGGGATAGAAGGTTGATCTAGCATCGCCGTAAACAACGCAAAACAAACGACCCACAAGATACGATTCCAACAGTCTACAGTAATTACCAGGCAAGAATCCACCAAGCTTAATAACAAGGCCTTCATGCCACACCCTATCAAAAGCTTGTGCAGCATCAAGAAAAGCAGCACAGCAATATTGCTTATCTTCAAAAGCCTTTTCTATGACGGCAGTCACTCTGTGCAATTGGTCTATTGTAGAATGTCTACTACGGAACCCGAACTGATGATCCGGTATTCTCGTTAAGGGCTTAAGTCGCTTGAGGAACAAAATTTCTCCCACAGTTTAGATATCGCCGAAAGGAGTGAAATCGGTCTGTATGATGCCACATTTTCAGTAGGTTTGTCTGGTTTGTGCAGCATGATGATTTGCGCAATCTTAAAACACTCTGGTACATGTTCGAGACGGAAACAAGCATTAAATATGTATGTGAGAAGTACAACACCCTTCCACGGCAATTCCTTAAGAACTCTCGGCGAGATTTTTTCTATTCCTGCCGCTTTCCTTGTTTTAATGTTTTTATCAATTTCTTGAGCAACTTCTAGGGGAGTTACAGGCTTAATAGAAGAAGAATCTCTATACGACTTTGTCAATGTGACTCTAGAAGTGATGCTGTGAGGTTGAAACACATTATATAGATGCCGCGAAAACAGCTCTGCTTTTTCTTTATCATGACACATCCAGTTGCCTGACTCATCTTTGATTGGAGGAATTCTCTTTACAGGTCTCTTAAATTTACTAGTTGCTTTCCACAAGGAGTAGTCCAAGTCCGCATCCACTGCCAAATTCACCAAATACTCATCAAACCCCTTCTTCTTAATATCCTTAATCAATCGGTTCAACTGATTGCTGATACGATTAAATTTGTTCTTGTCTTCAGGAAGCCTTGAATGATGCCAGATACGCCGTGCCTTCCTTCTTTCTTTGATCATTTCTCTAACTTTTACTGGATAACAAATTTTATGATTTTTTGTGCTTCTGTCAGCTGGAGTTGAGATGGTTGCTGCTGTGGATACTACTTCAATAAAGTTTTGCGCTTGGTCATTAAGGTCTTTGATAGTTTTAAGTCTTACTCTAAGGTCAATTAACTGGTCTAGTACACATCTGAATTCATCCCATTTTGTAAACTTGTCAGTTAGCAAGCCTCTTTTCTCCCTATGTATAGCTGTCATGCTAAGCGTCATCAGAACCGGTATGTGATCCGATGAAAGATCCACTATATCCTTAACCTCAACATAATTTGAAGATACACCTTTAGTAATGAAAAAGTCTATAACATCAGGTATTTTATTTTTGTCTGAGGGCCAATAAGTAGGTCTTCCAACAGAGTGGCACTCACAAGAGTTAACATTTATGGCTTGCAGTAGCTCTCTACCTTTAGCTGTGGTAAGACGGGATCCCCAAGCTGTATGCTTGGCATTAAAATCTCCACCTATTATAAATCGTGGACCCAGTTTTTCAAATAAATCATTAAATTGTTCTCTTTTGATGGTGTGTCTAGGAGGGCAATAAACTGATGCAATAACAACATCCCTATTATTTTGTTCTATTGCAATCAAAGTTCCCTGATGGAAATGTTCTTGAACTTCTTCTCTCTGAAAATGCTTTACATTGTTTTTAACGATAACAGCTGATCCTCCATGTGCTCTACCACTCGGGTGCATGGAGTGGTACATTGTAAATCCAAACAGTTTTAAATGGGTCTTATTTGTAAAGTGAGTTTCAGTAATGAGAGCAATATCTATATTTTCGTGGTGGAGAAACGTTTCGAGCTCTCTACTACGGAGAGCCAAGCCATTGGCATTCCATGTGATGATACGAAGTGATGACTGTGTCATTTCTTCTTTTTGCTCTTACTGGTGACGGACTGTGTAATTAGAGCCTTTTCTAACTTAGTTAGTCTTGGTTCTATATCGTTAAGTGTTTTTTGCATCTTTTGAATAGCTTCCCAAATATCTTGAATTGTTGGAGAAGTAGTTTTATTACCAAGTTGCGGTGAAATACTGACCATCTGTGGTTGATCGAGAGATATACTCGCTACTTCTACGTACGATTTATCTGAAGCAACCCTTTCAGCCGGTACCCAGGATCTCTGTTGAACTCTTTGTGTAACTGACGTTTTTTGTTTTTGTAGCATTGATTCCCTAGCCTTATAAGCTGGACAACCCTTCCAGTTAGCCGTATGCTCTCCTCCACAGTTGGCACAATTGCATGGA
>JAGFPH010000408.1:520841-537671 GCA_018207615.1 Philaenus spumarius | reverse complement strand
GATGCACGAAAAAAGGTTTTGAAAATGTTTGAAAAACAACCCCCTTTATGGCCAAATAACCCCCCAAAATCAGTTATTATTATTATTAGCTGAACGAGAATTTTTAGAAAGATGTGGCTTTTTGCATATGGTAGGGTATATTAAAGGCTAGAAATAAGCCAAATTTTATCAAAATCGTTAGAACCGTTTTTTTATAAAAAAATATATAACTGATTTTTTGGGTTTTTTTTTGCCAAAAAGGGGGTTGTTTTTCAAAAAATTTCAAAACCGTTTTTCGTGCATCTATACAGGCATACTTGACATGTCTGGTGCAAATTTGTTTGAAATCGATTGAATAGTTTTCGCTCTAGCTTTGTATACATACAGACATACATACAGACAATTTGTAAAAACATCTTTTTTGGACTCAGGGGGTCCCAAAACGGATATTTCCACAAAAATCTCAACATCGATTTTGTTGCCATCACTATACTTTCTCTATACTATAGTATAGTGAGAAAGTAATAGAACGACATTTAATAAACCGATCATTTTAACTTCAGCTATAAAATGTCCATTAAAAGTACTTGTTATACAGTAATTAATTGAAATCATGATCATCCATAATACTGTAGTTCATTATTTAGGATACATTTACTCAGAGAATCTCCATTTTGGAATTTGTTGTCTCGGTATTATTTGATTAGACTCGACAAAACAAGACTGCGTCTCACGAATGCAAATTATTTTGATTAATTTTACCCAATCCACCCCCACCCCCTCTTTTGTATTGGATTTTCTAAACGATTTATTTTCATTTCACCTTCGCTTAGGTCTGTCGTTTCGCTGACGCAACCTTGATATTATCTGGGACCCTCCAGTCCGTATGATCCCCCATTGTAGGGACACCGGATATCGGAAAACGTTTTCCCTCTTAAACTGCGAGACGAAGGGGGCGTTTACCTTTTGTAACGCGTATTTATTGTCGACCATATCTGACTGTGCGGGGCTTTCAGACGTTGCGCGTACAGTACGTTTAGAAAGTATCACGTGACTCTCGTAATAATATAACAAGATGTACAGTCAACTTCGGATGTACAGTATAATAATTTGGGAATAATGTCAACCCACGTACAGACTTATTATGTATAGAAGATGAATTCCACTTTTCAATAGTGTAACATTGTAACTTGGATTTCCTAAACGTACTCATAACAAAGATCAATTTCAACAATGGATATACGACTTTATATGAATTTTAGTCGTATTAAAATAATTGTGTTTCTTAATATCACATATATTATTTCTCAAGGCCATTTTTTTGTCGGTACGCCATAACTTCCTTAATACATCCTCAAATTACATGAATGAGGCAACATTTTAAAGCTTTCCTTAACCGCTACACCGGAAAAATATACAAAATACAATTATAAGAAAAAAAATATATAAAGAATCCGAAAGTAACAGTGATGTAGGATCAAGTAAGTTGTAGGGATATTTTCCTGGTGTTGGCAACACTGATGATAACAATACCCAGCTGGAGAGCTGCCGTAACGCCACTACATTGCTATTTTTAATTAATTGTAAGCGTGGTTATAAACAGCATTGTGGATTCACCTATTACTTTAATTAAGTGGGATTTAAGTAAGTTAGAATGCGAATGCTTTGCACGGGTCAGCTAGTAACATATAATCTCACAACTAATACGTTTATTAACTCAAACGCGTTTCAACGATAACTAACCTAACAGTTGTTTTTGAAGTGTAAACGTAGGCGCTATGTTTGCTGGCGGTGAATCGGATTTTACCGTCACGCATTTTCTGAATCGCTCTGTTTCGTCACGCTCTACCTGTTCGTAAAAATTACGCGGACGGATGAGTATGAAATTTGGCACAGTTAAATTTTAAATATGAATAAGTGCATAAATCTAATATTTTTATATAATATGCATCAGAAATACATAAAATTAAAACTAAACACACAAAATAATTATAGGTTAGGCCTAGACTGATGAACCAACACATGTTTCTTGAATGTATTTACATTCATTACCATAGCAACCAATAAAATAAAATAACCGATCAAACAGTTTATTCGAATGTATAATCTTTAATAATTTTAGGTTAGGCCTAGACTGATGAACCAACACATGTTTCTTTCATGTATTTACATTCATTACCATAGCAACCAATAAAATAAAATAACAGATAAAACAGTTTATTCGAATGTATAATCTTTAATAATTTTAGGTTAAGCCTAGACTGATGAACCAACACATGTTTCTTGAATGTGTTTCTATTCATTACCACAGCAACCAATTGAACATAATGACAGATAAACAGTTGATTCAAATGTCCAGCTTAAAATAACACAAAATAATTTCCATAATATATTTTATATTTATCAGAATATAGCCATAGAGTTTACACTTCTCCCATGTGGTCTTAAGTACACAATTTTTTTCTTCGGTAGGGTGAAACGCTTTTACGGTAGCAGCACCTAGAGAACTGACTAACGGCTGCAAGCTGCAATCTATGTCTTCACTGAAACTATAATATCGAGTGGCATGCAAGATGGAATCTTCAGTTCGTGGAGGCTCAGCAGACATCATTCTAGGAGGATAGCTCATGGAGGCTGGTCAAGATGACTCCAATCAGATCTGCAGGGAATGTATTTACGGAACATAGAATCGCGGGAATGATCTGGATGATACCTGCATCAGCTTCTCTGTAGAAATGGCGGCAGGTTTGGTGGTGACAACGCTTCTGTCTTCGTGGGCAGACGGCTTGCTCACAGGCTGCTTTTTCAATCGTCGACGTCCGACTCCCTTTCGTCGGTATCAGAAACAAAAGTATTGTGTTTCACGCTTTAAAAACTAAAAGGGGCGTGGCTTAAAACTACGTTACATTAGTAAGGCCTGAACAAGTGCTTAGCGTTATTGTACCCTAAAATTAACTATATAACTAAACAAATGACTAAACTAATATTAATCTAAACAAATTTTTTTTTAAATTATTATTACAAGTGGACCTTGCAATAAGGGTGGTTCTCCCATTTCTTCCCTTTGACTTAAGTAATTGAATTGCAGATGTTTTCTTCTACCAATTAAGTATAATAAAATAATTTTTGGTTAGTAGGAATTTAGTGCAATTTATTTTTATTGTATAGTGGTAGCTACCTCATTTAAATCTTTTTGTTTGTAGTGGCCATATTCTCTAAAAATCCTCGTACTAATATGTGTAAATTGTGAAATTTTAGTAAAATTATATGAGTAGTTTTTGAGAATATAGAAAAAGTAAGTGGATTATTACTTAATTTTAATGGTAGTTCTTCCATTGCATCCCTTTAACTTAATAAGTAATGAAATTGAAAATATTTTCGTATATCCCATAAAAATAATATTACATAATTTTAGCTTTATAAATTGTAGGTAGTTAGTTTAATTTATATTTATTGTATAGAGGTAGCAACCCCTTCTAATTGTGAATCTAAACTCACACACAACAATTTCATCAAAATTAGTCCAGCCGTTTAGGAGGAGCTCAGTGACATACACAATACACACGTACAGAAGGATTATATATATATACAGATAAGATTTTGTTCAGTTTGATTATTGTAGCTCGTGCATCACTGAAGATGGCGATTTTGTAGTTGAAACGTGTTCGAGTTAATACACGCATTAGTTGTGAATTGTGTTCAAGTTTTAATCTATCAAGTATATCTTTCAAAGTCAATATTTGCTTTTTTGCTTCTTATTTGAATGAGGTGAAATACACGAACTCGCGATACGCGTCTTAAAGTAAGACGCTTTGCGTTTTTCATTTCGTCGATGATTTCTTCTTCTTCGTTGTTTTACACACGTACTTATATAAAACAGAAGTTGATCGTGAAAGAAGAAGAAATCGACGAAATAAAATAGGCAGTGGAAAATTCAAAGGCTTAAACTCAATAGCTGTACGAATTTAGCCACGTCACGCTTCAGATGAAATGAACATCGCACTTCCTAATTTGTGTACTTGGCGATACTGTACCTCTAAAATGGACGTAGTTCTTTCTCTTTTTTTTTTTAATGTCTGAATTTGCTAACTTGGTTGCTATGGTAATGAATGTAAAGCAACGAGTGTCGGTTCAATATAGGCCTAACCTTAAACTATGTTGTTAAAACTTTAATTCAAATTCGCTATTTATCTTTAATATTTAACAAATGATATTAAAATTATAATAAAGTAAAAAGATTCTCGAAGATTTTCAAGAAACCTGCGTTGGTTCAGTACAGAAGTGAAAACTGTCATGAATATAAATCGTTGGTTGTATTGGTTTAATCCGAAATTCTCGTATGTACAATCATGTTTATGTTATTTTTTATTTAAAATGGGAAAAGATAGTAATAATATTCGACCACGCAGCTGAACCGCTGTCGTGAGTTGAGCTAATTTCCAAAGTTTATATGTAGTAGGGTTTCAACCAACTATTTTGGAAATTGGTCTACTCACAAAGGCGCTGAACGGCTGCCTTTATGATACGAAATATATTAGTAGAATTGTTTGCACCTAAGCCTCCAGCTTCGACTCACTCGTTGCACTCGTTGCGGAAAAACTTACACTTCGATCTTGCGGCCTTGGGTTATGGACTGCTTCGCTTCGCTCGCAGAGTACAAAATCGGCCGTTGGCCTCGTATCAGAAGAACCCCACGTGGATTTGAATCGGGTACTTTTTATGCTATTTTTAGTTTTAATTAATTTTGTGGGAACCAAACGAGCTATAAAGTCGTGTAAAAAGAACAAAATGTTCAGAATAATATCCTACATTTATGTTTTTATATAAAACTCCAAAAAGTTTAATTCTAGTATGAAAAATCTAAAAATACAGTTACTTCCAACGGTTGGATTTTTTTTGCAGACGAGCTACATAGACATCCAACGTGTGTACCAAATTTGGATCAAATCGGACTTAATATCTGGCCGTTAAAATGTAAGTCATATATACATACTAGCTGGCCAGATGCGGCTTTGCACGGATAGACAAATCAAAGTTAAATGTATATTAACAAAAAATATATATAAATAAATATATTATACTATGTATTTCTTATGGGGATTTTTAGTAACTTTAAGCCCCTCAAACCCCCCTAATATTTCGAATTTTTGAAAACCTTTCTTAGCGAGCACCTAGGGCCCTAGAGGAAGCTACATACCAAATTTCATTCCAATCCGTTCGGTGGTTTTTTAGTAACTTTGACCGCCCCAAAGCCCCCTAAAATTTCGAATTTTTTGAAAACCTTTCTGAACGAGAACCCATGGCCATAGAGGAAGCTACATACCAAATTGAATTCCAATCTGTTTGGTAGTTTTTGAGAAATCGTGATTTAGTAACTTTGACACCACCAAATCCCCTAAAATTTCTAATTTTTTTAAACCCTTTCTAGCGAGGAGCATCAATGGCCCTAGGGAAGCTACATACCAAATTGCATCCCAATACGTTTGGAAAAATTGTGATTTAGTAAATTTGACCCCCCCCCCCCCCCCCCAGACCTCCATTTTTTTTTAAACCCTTTTTTAGCCAGCACCTACGGCCCTAGATGAAGCTACACATTAAATTTGATTCCAATCCGTTCAGTAGTTTTAGAGAAATCGTGATTTAGTAGCTTTGAACCCCCCTCCCCAAACCCCCCTAAGATTTCGAATTTTTTTAAACCCTTTCTTAGCTAGCACTCACGGCCCTAGAGGAAGGTACGTTTCAAATTTCTTTCCAATCCGTTCAGTAGTTTTTGAGATTTCGTGATGAGTCAGTGAGTGAGTGGTATTTGGATTTTATATAAAATATAGATGTATATAAAAATGTTAATGACATTCCAAAACGTGTTCTGGGGACCATGATTCTGGGTTCGGTGCTTCTTTACTACTCCCGAACTTAGGTGGTCTCGCCATAAGAGCCACTGCTCATCTTTAAAATGTAAATTTCGAATTAAACCAATATAACCAACGATGTGTACGCATGACAGTTTTCACTTCTGTCGGCAGTCACACCTCCTGTTTTTTTTTTTTTTTTTTTTTTAGTAATATGCACGGAAACCATCGTTGTAATTATTGTGTAAAAGAAGATTTATTAATTGGTTCATAGATCATGTTCGAGCCCAAGTGAGGGGTTGTTTGCTGATGCCAGGCACGTCGACAGAGCAAACTTTTCCATAACTTTTTAATCGAATCACTCTCTGCCCAAACATCCCCGGAACATTCAACAATAGTAACTTAATTTCATCGTATTTCAGGCTGGCGAGATTTGTTTTACTGAAAAATATTCAGAAAGTTTATTTTTGTAAACTGTACCAGTGATAGAAAATTCTGGAACGTGGAGTAAGAAATGATAAATTTTAATAAATAGAAGAAGGGTGGCTAGGTTTCTCGAAACGTTAAATATTATTTACAACGCAACATGTTATATAATCAATATAACGAATAAATTATACATGAAGTGTCGGTAGATCCCGTGCCACACGCGCCGCGCCGTCTGAATTGAATTGTATATTACGTTAAAAGCATGTTGAGTAGGGGTTACGACTTACCAAGCAAGTTACATACTTTTTATTGTACTATACCGAAAAAGTAACATTTCACAATAATTTTACCTAGTAACCCGTTCTCATCAATTGCTTCATTTAAGAATTGCGTAACTTGCTCTGATGTAAGTATCTCCGACTTTTTGGTATGACGGTTTGCTCTGGTGTTTCAGAAAAGCAATTGGTTTAGGAAAGTTAATAACATTTACAATTTCCTTTCGTAAAATACAATTAATCCCTCAACATTGAAATTTACTCCATAAAGAAGTAGGTTGCATGCGCTTTGCTTTTTCAGATAAATAAACAAACGATTTCTTACCTGCTTGATTTTTCTGTTGTTTTTCCATTGACAAAACTGGTTGTATTCATTGTAGTACCTGTATTTCAATTTACTTGGCATCAAATTCACAGTTATACTAGAGAAGATCTAGCATGATACGCAGTAGACTCGGTGTTGTTTCCAGTGATGGGGAGTCAGAAAGGCTCAGTCTATTGCCGTGCTCTAACGTAGTACTTCGGTCTGGAAGCGAATAAAATATTTTAATAAATATATTGTCTGTGCGTGGTATCCCTTCCCATCCAGTGGACGGCGTCCCCACTTGCCTAAATTCTTCCTTCTCGCCAGGGCATGCTATATCTGACGAAGTATACTTCCTGTGCTTGTTTTAAAATATGATCTAGAAAGTCAGGTTGATTATATTCGTCACTGAAATGCTTTATGAAAGTTGCTAGAAACACAAAAGGTGCATAAACTACTTCGTTCTATTCTTATTTCAGGCTTTGCAACCAATCTTTAATAAATAAAATAAGTACAGGAAATTACTATAAGTATATTGAGTCCAACGTATGACTTCCTTATGATGTCTGTTTACGACGCGTTTCGTAATCTCATTTTCAAGTATTATCACTTTTCAGGCCGTCGTATATTCATAAAAACGCAAATACATTGAATACAAAAAATTGCACAACACATAATTTATGGGGCGTCGTCTATGGTAAACCAAACTAATCGGACTACTTTGTACGTTAGTTATTGGCCAGTTCTGTCTTGATAATCGAGGGCTGTGTCTGGTCAAGCATCAGTAAAATATATATATAAAAGGAACTGTAAGGTTAAAGCTTATTGCAATATGAAAAATTATTTGTTTACTAGTTTTGGTCGGAAAAGAAGTTTATAATGAACATTGTTAATTTTTGAAGTGTAAACTTCTATAGGCGCGCCGCGTCCAAAAAATGTTGTTGGCGGTGAATCGGATTTTACCGTCACGCATTTTCTGAAACGCTCTATTCCGTCACGCTCTACTATATACCGGGTGTCTTAAAAGTTTCCCCTCCCCTATTATTTTTTTTTAAATTAGTGGAAATAGACAGTTTTGCTTTGGGGATTGTTAACATGATCAAAATTGGATTTTTTTGGCGTATCGTAAATTTCAAACCCTCCCCTAAAAATCACACCAGAAATGTTGGGAAATGTTAGGCAACACTTTGAGTCCAGGCTGTACTTTTGTCAAGAAGTCAATGGTTCTCCCGTGTGGTCTTAAGCACACAATTTTTAATGAAATTTGTAGTATTATTTAGAAGATAGTATAGAAAGAGGGAATTTTCACCAAATAACTACAAATTGTTAAAAGTTAACTTTATAAGGTGTAAAAAGAAATTGTTAAGTGAATTTAACTTTTAAACAAATTTTACCTCAATTTTTGTGTTTTTTATTGGGGATTTTTACTCCCTGCACCCACTAGTGTTATGAATACGGGTACGCCCACTTAAGGGTTAATCTGATTGAGAACGAGGATTGTGGATTCTGCGATTGTAACAAAGATAGTGTACTGCACACAATGTTCGTTTGTGCAGCATTTGAAAAGGATAGAGCAGAAACAAAAATGGTAGTTAGGAGAAGGTGCACGTGAAAATGTGTGCAACAGATGATAAAGTCACATGGAAGGTGTTGTTTGATTGGGGAATTTGTTACTAGTACCACGAAACAGAAAGAGTGTCAGTTAAAGAACCTGAACAATAGAGACGAAATCCTTCGCGGCAGTTTTCGCAGTAAGGAAGAAAATGTAGCTTAAGTTTTAGTTAGTAAACCTGATTAACTGGAGACTGGTCTACCGATGTTGCTTAATGTATACCCCCTAAAAAATTAGCGGTTTCTGCAATCATCCCCAAAAACAAATTTAGGCCTTTCCTAATGCTACCTCCTATATACAACTTCCAATAATAACACCGCTATATCTAACTTTGCATGTACGTTATTTTATAAAGTTTACTGGACGATACGATTTAAGACCGATTTGTTACATTGAAATGGTTTAAAAGCAGCCAAACAGTCGTGTACGGAGCGGGATGTCTGAGTAAAATTGAAGTGAAGACTGAAGTATAGTCGTTACAACTTGACAGAGACGGACACTAGAGTGGAGTGGTTCTCTGCGCCATCTTAAATGCGTTGTACTGTGAAATGTTATCTTTGTAACAAAGAACACGACTGATACTCTTTCAGTTTATCTGAGGTTGTTTCTAAAGCTTTGAACGACAGTTTGAGGAAAATTAACCCTTACTTCTCCATTTCGAGTCTAGTTTCCGTAATCAGCTCCTATAAAAGCGAGTAAGTCCACGTGAGTAACAAAAGAGTATAGCGCATGCGCAATTTATATTGTTGTATTTATTCTTTAACATACATCAGCTGATTTCGTCCAACAGCTGTAGTACTCCAACAACTACGTGAACCATTCAAGGTTATGTTTAGAACTTTCAGGTTAAAAAATTTGTTATATCAATATACATCTGATTCTTTCTGGCATATCAACTTCCTGTCTGTATTAAAATGTCCATTTTCAAAATACGATTCATTTTTAGTTTTAAATCAACTCTTAGTGCATTAAAAACTAGTATACTTTTACGTCAGTTCGTTGGTAAAAAAAGAATATAGCGCACGCGCAAAGTGGTATTATTTTATTTGAAATATTTATTTATTCATTCATCAGTTTTTTGTTATTTGTTCCAATGGAATATGTGACATGTCATTATTAATTAAACATTTTATACAAATAAAAGGCCCCAACAATAAAACGTACATATATACAAAATCACACATAAATTTTCATACAAGTTTGATAAAAACTACAGTTAATTGATATATTTTAAGCCCTTTCTGACACGTCCAGGCTGGGCTCAGGTACCTCAGGAAAGATATTCTTCTACTGACTATAACTCATTTTGTAGAAGGTAGAGCACCTGAGTGAACTCTTGAAACTGTGGACAGAACGTATGTTCTTCATATTTTCTGGAACAACTTTATGCCAGAGTAATAAATTCCAAGTTAAAAAATGTTAAGTGTGTGAATAGGATCTTGAAAATGTTTTTGACGGATAGAGTATTTGTGGTGGTGTTGATTAATTTCAATATATTATAATTGTTCTTAAATAAAATAAAATTTTCATAAATATACTAGGGTTAACAAAGTTATAATATTGTGTTTTTTTTTTTTTTAAAGGTATACACGATTGATTATAATTTAAATGGAACATTGAGCGTCGAATTCTTTTTTTATAAACTGAATACTTTGATCGATTCAATAGAGTTCTCCCAGAATACTACCTCAATCTTAGGCGAGAACTGACATAGCCAAAATAAACAGCTTTTATTACTTTTAAACTTGTCACAGAGGAAATTATTTTGAGAGCAAAGCAAACTGACTCCAGTGCCTCGGCTAAACCTGAAATGTGATTTTTCCAATAATTTAAATTTGAGTCCAGGGTAAGGCCAAGAAATTGAACATTATTTGAGCTTTGGATTACTTCCTTACCTTCATTTAGGATTAGACTGTAGACTAAAATTAATTAATTTTATTTTCGACACATTCAGTTTTAAGTTATTTACACAGAATCAATCTTCCACCATAGACATTGCTAATGCTTCTGCATCAACCAAATCTGTATCATTTACTGCTTTTGAGGTTCCAACATTTTGAGGCAAACCATCACATATATATTATTTCTCAAGGCAATTTTTTTGTCGGTACGCCAAAACTTCCTTAATACATCATCAAATCACATGAATGAGGCATCATTTTAAAGCTTTCCTTAACCGCTACATCGGAAAAATATACAAAATACAATTATACAAAAGAATACAAAAAAAAGAAATAAAGAATCCGAAAGTAACAGTGATGTAAGATCAAGTAAGTTGTAGGGATATTTTCCTGGCGTTGGCAACACTAATGATAACAATACCCGGCTGGAGAGCTGCCGTTACGCCACTACATTGCAATTTTTAATTAATTGTATATTTAGTATCGTATAGTATAGTGTACTTTAATTAAGTGGGATTTAAGTAAGTTAGAATGCGAATGCTTCGCACAGGTCAGCTAGTTTACATAAATTAGAAAACAATGGTCCAAATATTGACCCCTGAGGAACACCGCGAAGGACTATTCCCATTTAGAATGATGAGAGTTTAGAGCGCTGTCAGTATCTCTGTTTGCTCTTATAAAGATATGAACTTATCCAACTATTTGCTTTCCTACGTATTCCATAATATTCAAGTTTTTGGAACAAAATCGCATGATCTACACAATCAAAAGCTTTTGAGAGGTCACAGAAAACAGAAGCAATTTGGTTTTCCCATCAATAGCATTTATCACAGCATTTAAAACAGAAAAAATGACTGAAGAAGTTGCTAAACCCTTACGAAATCCAAACTGAGTTTTGTTCAATATATAGTATTTACTAAGAAAAGAAATGATTCTTTTCATCATTGATTTTTCAAATACTTTGGAAAAAACTGAGACAAGAGTTATAGGACGGTAGTTGCTACTATCGCCCTTTTTAAAAATTGGTTTTACAACTGAATACTGTAAATGTTCCGGATATATTCCAGTTTCGAAAGACTGATTTATCAGAAAAGATAGTGGTTTTGAGATAACATGAGCCCTGGCTTTAACTACTTGATGTTGGAATATTATCCCAGCCAACAGACTTCTTGTTTTTTTTAAACTTAATATAATTTTGAAAATTTCTGAAGGGCTTGTAGGGTATATAACAGCTAATGTCCTCCATCAACTGTAGTAGTTCAACAACTATGCAAACCATTTTAGGTTATTTTTACAATTACTAGATTAAAATTTTGTGTTATATCTTATTCTGTTTGTCATGTCAGCTTCAAATCCCAGTAAAGTTTGATCTTATCCAAATTATTTCAGATAAAAGTTTTTGATTATATTTAGAAAGGTTATAACTTTTTACTTTGATATCCTAAAGGAGTTGTGAATTATTTTTACTTCAACCCTCGAGCTAATATTGAAAAGTATTTTAAACACAAGTGTTTTTGTTACCTCTAAGAGTTTAAGTTTTTTCCTCATTTCTGAACTTCTTGGTCTGAATTCTGTCATTAATGGATTTGACTGACACTTTTCATCTCTTTAGCCTGAAAGTAATCTGTGCAAAATTACAGCACTTGTGTCCATAACAAGAGAATGTTCAGCATGGCCCAAAACAAACAAAATTGAAGCTTTATTTTAGAAACAAATTTCTAATAAACATAAATAGTTAAGAAGTTATTTATATATAGTACAGGTAAAAATAACTAGGCCTACATTTCAAATTGTTCTGACATTTCAAGCAGCACTCGTAGCGTCGCGTAGCTTCTAAAATATGTCTCTGAAAAGCGGTTGAGCTATTTCCCTTACGACTTTCACAATCTTCACACGTAGCTCGCCAACAATTGCCGGTGGTTGGGTAGCGTAAAACCCCATACTTAAGGTTGAGTAACTGTAATGTATTTCATTTATTAATCGTATTGAACAGAAAGAAATTCGTGTTCCACAATAAAAATTGTCTCTGATGTGTTATATCATTTTAAACTCTGCACTGCTTGATTACAAATCAACAAACAATACTATCGCTATGGCAGCGATAGCTTAATACAAGTGTTCGCCTGACATTGACTCTTAGGGTACAAATACACAGGCAGCGATGCGACGCGATGCGACTAGACGCGACATCCAAACACATAGAGGGCGATGCGACGCGGAGCGACTTGTTTTTGTTTCTTGAGCTAATAACTTTGTAAATTTTACATCTATAATTTTTTTACTGGCATATTTAAATTCATTGAACCTTTCTATAGAAAAAAGCTATGGAATACTTTTGGATTGGGGTTCATTTACTATGTCTGGCGATTTTTTGTAAAAATGCTTTCAAACGCCAGAAAATCTATTTTCGTTAAGTAAAACCATTGTATTTTGATAACCTTTATTATTCATGATCTATGGTAAAACTAAGCTTACTTGTACTTGATAGAGCAGCAGCTACTTCAGTACACATCTTGTCTATAACTCCTCTGTTCCTGTGATGTATTTGTTTTGATTCCCAAATCGGTTGTCTTGAAACTACATCGTTAATTAACAACTCACCATCCATCTCGGCTACTGAACACACACTGCTAACGCTTCTAGTCGCTTGAAAAATCAAACTGATTTGTTTCAGAGCTTGCCGCGCCTCTTCACGTCGCGTCGCGCCCTGTGTGTTTTATGCCATATGTTAATACGTGTTTGATAGTATCGCGTCGCGCCGCGTCGCATCGCATCGCTGCCTGTGTATTTGTACGCTTATAAAAGCGATGTAAGTACATCCGTGAGTAACATAATAATATCGCGCAGGCGCATAGTCGTGTGTAAAATCAATCATTTTAAAGACATATGTTACGTTATTGTACAGCTGTCAACAATATACCCCACTTCAGACATGTAACAGCTGATTTCGCTCATCATCTGTAATACTTTACCAAAAGCTAGCCTAGATTATACTTTGGGGTTATGTTTACAAGTTCAATCAAAATAAACTTCTTACAATGTCTGGATGTTGGTTGTTTTGGTTTCTGGGTCGTGAAACTAATGTAGACCATAATATGTTATATGATCGATCGGCTTTGAGGTTAGAAATCGTTGAAAATTTATATTTGTTTACAGTCTTTTTTGTTCACTTCGTTCTTGAGAACCTAAAAAAAACAACTTAGGCCTACAAACATAAAACTATATTTTAAACTATCACTATCTTGGGCTATTGGTCTGAATTATTTATATTTTAATAGAATCATACAAGTTTGAGCTTCTGTTAATTTACAGTATAGGCCTTAAAACTTAAGTGAACATTAAAGTGAACAATAATACAGTTTTGCCTAATCGTCTGTTTAAAATATTTGCTGTTGATATCGTTGATGTAAGTAGCCCTATGATTAAAATGTACGATCTTTTGTTTTGTTTTCCAAATTTTATTCCAGGTCTTTAAGTAAAATGTTTAATCTCTACCATGTTGAAAAACCCTAACTGCATACACCCAGTTGGATATAGTTTGTTGTTGGTAGGCCTAAAAGTAGTTTCTTCTAAAAAAAAACGAAGTAAACAAAACTAAATTGTAAAAAATATACATTTTCAACGATTTCTAACCTCAAAAAAAAGTCATATAGCCTACATTAGTTCTGTAACACATTAAACTTAATAAGTGCGTCTAATTAATCTGCACGTGATTTTTCACGGGATCTTACTAGTACCTTGGATAATTCTTTGAACTTAGGGCAAAAGGGCTTAAGTCAGAAATTGTTAATGATACAGAGAAGCACTCAAAGTTTTGACAAACTCGTGGTTTGCATTGTAGTATATATTATACGCGAAGAGAAGGGGCGAGATAAGCAATATGGTAGCACGTAACTCAAGTGCTGTTTTCTTCTGTTCTTACTGACAAGCCATAGCAGAGTGGGTAGCGTAGAATCTTCCTGATCAGAAGATATTGGGTTCGAATCTCGGTTAGACCAGGTAACTTTTCATATCTGTGGTTTGAAGGTAGAAGGGCGGAAATAAAGCAAACGGTGGTTGGCTCGCTGACGGGATATGACTACCAGGTAGGTCTCCGGCTTGGGATGTTTTGCATAATTTGTATAAGATATTTATGTATGTCTATATATATGTTTATTTAAAACAACCACGAAAATTTGTTTTTATATAACTTCGACTTTTTTACCATTGACGTTTGACCGTGTAACCATTGAAATCACAAACAATATATATTTTATTTGTACAATAACAATTCGTTAACAATTTCTGACTTAAGCCTTTTGCCCTAACTTTAAAGAATTATTGTCGCAGAAGTTGTGTAGGACCATGGCGTCTTTCGAATTTTAAATGAAATTAAGAGTTTTATTTTCTCGTTTTTTATCAGGCAATACCCACTTTACAAAACCTTCTGTGTTTAATATCAGCAAATCTGATAATCACCCTCTCATTCACATTAGTGTCCATGGGCTCTGATGTATGTGGTCCTTGTTATTTATTAATTAACACAAGAGTTAATTTTAAGAACAAGATTTATTTAGATACCTACAAAGTTATCGTCAAAGTAGGTACACACATGGACAAACTCATACTCCATTACAGAACGTCGTATCCTACGTCATCTTAAAACTAACATAGACGAAGCATTGATGCCCAACACTATAACAATCATTACCAGTATAGTAATATACAGTAGGTTCTTCGCCAGCGCGTCTCATTATTACTACTATTACGGTTGGCATTATTCTGATAACGAATTTGAAAGCTTACAATTTTTGAAACAATATTTCTCTTTTTGCATTTCTCCTTGTTTAAAGGATTGCTTGAAATTTTCCACCCTGGGGTTTTAATTTTGACTTTAATTTACCTCACAATAACTAAACAGTATAAAACCCGACCGAGCTTTAATTTTGTTTGATACAGACGTTTCTAAAGCGTCGCATTTAACCCAGTGCGCTAATGAATGTGGACCTAGACTGTGCTTTGTTCCTTGCGACATTCAAAGAATTATCATAACGTATAATAAATTTGCACATTTTATATTTTTATTCGTTTATTTTTCAAACTCCAAAATATGCAGTCAGCTAAAAATATTTATACAATTAAACATGAACTGATAACACTAAATAAACAAAACATGGATTGGTGATGTCACAGCTGGGTAGCTTTAAGTAGTTGAGGTCACCGCTTAAAAAAGGACGAGTCTTCGACGGTACCGAAAAGAAAATTAATTCGATCACGCAGCTGAACCCCTGACGTGATTTGAACGAGTTTCCAAAAAATAAGTTAGGGTGAAACCAACTATTTGGAAGGCGCTGAATAAGCTAAGCGCACGATATATATTAGTAGAAGTTGTTTGAACCTCAGCCTATAACCCCGACTCACGCTCTGCTTCGTTGCGCTCGCAGCGGAAGTACTCGCTTTGAGGCCTCGGATTAAGGACTGTTTCGCTTCGCTAGCATCTGTTAAACACGCTTCGCGAGTTGGAATCCCAGCCTTCGACCTTGGATCGGAAGCTGTCCCACAGTACTTTTATTGCATTTTACGTTTTGATTTTGAGGGAACCAGACGGGCTATGAGATCGTTGAAAACAAAATGTGCAGAATAATCCTAGTAATCCTATCCTAATTGTTTCATTAAAATATAAAAAAGTTCTATTCTAGTACAAAAATCTTTATTTTTTTATTTATTTTTTTTTTTTTTTTTTTTTTTTTTTTTCTTCCCCCTTTGGGCCTTTTCTCTAACGGGCTTGTTTTTTTTGGGTTTTTAATTTATGGTCCCCCGCGGGATTTGAACCCGGGACGTCTTGCTTATGAGGCAAGTACCATAGCCGTTGAGCTATGACGGAGGACATAAAAATCTTTAAAAAATTACTTCCCGTCAAAAAAAGTTCTTCCGGTTGTTGGATATTTTTCGCTAACAAACCCGATCGAGCCACTTAAAAATCAAAACCAACTTGTGCACCAAATTTTATACTAAATCGGAAGTAAAATGCGGCAGCTAGAGTGGGAATAATTATAACTAGCAGGGTGCCCGTTAAGCTCGATAAAAAAAATATAAATTTCAAAGGCATCCCGTATACTCTTTGTCAATACGCTATTTACATTATGTACTACTTTCTTAGCTTAAGTGTATAAAATATTCATCTTTTAGTTTTATTAATTCCTGTCGAAGGACAGCTTTTTTATATGCTTATTTAAAGAACCTCCTTTCTAACGCTTTTTACTTTTTAATAACTTTAAACGCAAACAATTTTAAAATCCCTTCTTATTGCACATCTAGAGCATAAGGGGAACCACTATGTCAAGTCTCAAGTTAATATGTTTTGTCGTTTTTGAGATGTAGTGATGAATAGTGAGTCAGTGGCATTTGGCTTTTATCTATATTCAACGCTTTTTACTTTTTAATAACCTTAAACACAAAATATTTTAAAATCCCGTCTTATTGCTCATCTAGAGTATAAGGG
>JAGFPH010000408.1:503648-514518 GCA_018207615.1 Philaenus spumarius | reverse complement strand
TGTCGCAAGTTCCTAGATAATGTGGAATCCTTATACACGATAACACACTTTTATATTTTATCACATATTATATAATCAGACGTCCAAGTTCACAGTCGCAAGTTCCTAGATGATATGATTTCCTTATACACTATAACACAATATATTTGATCGCACATTGTATTATCATCCTTCGGAAATCGGTGCAATACAGCCTCAGTCGCAAGTTCCTAGACAATATGATTTTCTTATACAATATAACACTTTATATATTTGATCATACTTTACACTATCATTTGTCTGAATTACTTATTACTTCATCAAAATTAAGATGGAGTAGTCATCTGACGCAACTTGGTGCAAAAAACGAAGTTTTATAAGAGCTTATGTTACGGCTATCGGCGCGGGATTTCTACTGCCGAATAAATTAGATATTATAAGAAACTTTAGAACGCAATATGTAAACATCCTGTAATAGAAAACAATATGGAAACATGATATAAATAACGAAGATTAAGGTAATTTATACTATTATTTAAACTTCCTCAACCTCCTGAGCCAACACTAACAACAATAGCCAGAAACACACCACGTTCTGTAGTTGCTGGCCAAATTACACCCTGTCACGCTTAACTGGAGGGTTGTACAAATTTATGTCGTCCTTATTCCTTAACGCCTTTAGCCCCTATTTATTTACTTCTTTTAACACACACCCCCTTAACGCCCTTAGAGCGCTGATAAGTAAATGCCTTTTGTCATGTAAGGCCTATTCATATGTATGTCCGTGTAAAGGAATTGGAAAGGAAGTATCTGATTTTAAACACGAGTTGAATTTGATTTCAAAAACATAAAGATTGATTAAGTCAAAACAAATTGAGAAAGGGATTTTTATTTAATACTAATGTATTTTACATAATAATACTACATATTGTACAAGGGAAGTTTTTAACGGCATATGACATCTTCTAAACGATAACATAAGAGAGCATTAAAGTTTTTTATGTTGTTAATTTTGTACAATGATTACACATTTTAAATTTCAAAGATAACTTTTTATATTTGATATTTTAATATTAACATTACTGCACCTAAGTTATTTTAAGTTAATCTTGTTGGAAATTTTATTTTCAAATTTTTTTAGATTTTGAAAATGATGTAAAACCTAACAAAACATGCATATTTATTCAGGAAATTGCAGTTTTTCTTGCACAAGTACCCATTTTTAAAACAAATCTAAAAATATTTATTAAGGGTCTGCTCCAGTAAACGAGGAAGCAACCGGAAACGCCAGCGCTTTTCTCTATAGCCTTATCTAAACTGTGCAATTTCTTGCAGCTGTGCGCTTTGACATTGCCTCATTTTAAACCATTTTATAAATCCATCTTTTGTAATTGATTGCTGAAAAAAACTTCTTTATACAAAATATTCTTTATAAAATTGCGGATCCGGCTTGCGTTTCACTTTTAATTATAGATTTTTTATTGTGAAAAGAAAAAAGTTCAAACTTGGTACTTCAAAAATGTCAATTACGTAACAAAAAAATTACAAAAAATTTTAAACGCAAAACGGATGCGTATTGTGACTGTGCTTAAAATGAGACCTTGCAAACAATTTTATGATAAAACATAAAACGAAATAAATGGTTTGAAATTTAACATTGCTCTTGTGGGATAAAAATCAAAGATGGCCGCCACTACAGCAGACCCTTAACGCACGAGCATGGTAGAAAAAAATCAATATGCACCATGATGTCAATAGTACCAAGTAGTTTTTCACATTTATCACCTAGCCAAAAACACTATTATTTAACGAAAGGATCTTCTCAAGACAGTGCTTCCAAAATATAAGAACTAATTTAAAGTAGAGATATTAGAGACATGTTATTTGATCCGACCGAAATAAAGGCAATTAGATTTATTTGGCAACCTGAGTATGTAATTGTGACTAAGTTTAACACCTTAAGACCTGCCCTAAGGTAAATATTTGTATTTTGTTCTTTCATTAAAAGTCATTATATCTCCGGCATTCAATAGGCTTAAATATTAAGTAGAAATGTAAATTAAATTTCGTTAACTTAGGTTTATGGACACGTGACATTTTTTTCTCAACGTTTTAGATCTTTCTCTTAAATTCGGATCTGTATCATCACTTCTTTATTCTTCAAATATTGACACTTAAATATACGTCACCCCTGCTCGCCAAACCCTGCGGCCACTCATGGCGAAGCAAATGGAAACAGATTACATTACTACTTTAATCTGATATTTTCTCTGAAATGACGATTGATAGGCACTTGGATCGGGGCAGGATGATGGAATGTGGTTTCCCATACCATAGGTTTTTTGCGTGAATAACAGGATTTTTGTATATAATACTGTACATCAATATAAACCTAACCTAAAACCTCTAATGGTTGTTTAAAAAAAAACGACTCTAAATTTGTTAAGTACGTCGCTGTGGTAATAAATGAAAATGATTTCAAAAGAATTGCTTGTTGATCGAGTATAGGACTAACCTAAAATTGTGTTAAACTTTTTATCCATATAAGTTGTTATTTATAATGTGTAACACCAGATAATTGTAATACAGTAGGCCTAAGCATTTTCTTTGATTTTTGTTCGTGTTTACTTTTACTTTGTTAACCTAACCTAAAAAACGCGGTTGGTTGTGAAGAATAATACACTGATTATAATATTACACAATTTTAGCTTTATAGCTTGCAGGAAGTTGGTTCAATTTGTATTTATTGAGAAGGTCCCATTTCTACACCTTAGACTGTAGAAATTAATTGTAATTTCTAAACACACCTGGCATTAATATGTATAAACTGTTAATTTTTTAGTGAAATCGGTCGAATAGAGGACAAAAAAAACAAACATTCCTTTTTATATAGAGAGATACGTTTGTAACAACAGATGTTTGAATTATTGAATTTTAATCTGTGAATTTAACCTAAAAAAAGCTGATGGTTGTGAAGAGTAATTACACTGATTCTAAATTTGCTAAGTTGGTTGCTATGCTAATGAATGTAAACAAACAAGTGTTGCTAAGCTTTTGTCCGAACAGCTGTTTTATACGAATGTTCACTATTTGTACGCTTTAAAATGAATTTTTTGCAAAATCCTTTCTTAGTGTACATCTATGACCCCATCTTTATATCTGCGTACTTGTATCATTAAGTAGTTTATGCTCACGTTGATTCTGTATCAGTCGGTCACTCATTCAGCCAGGACAAAGCCTTTTAATATATTAATAGAAAAGTTACTAAAATATTAAGGCTGCTGAAATAATTTTAACGCATGTTCGGTTATGATTTTGAATTGTTTTTGCAAAGTTATCTGTTTCACCGTTGCATAATAAGCCATTTTTCAAATTGCAAGTGCATACTCCTTCTTCAAACTGACGAGAGCATGGTATATAATTTTAATGTTTTCAAATTATAAATACACCTAAACAAATACAATCTTTGTATTATAATTCTTCTGTAAGTGTTTTTGTCACTGTACTCCTCCTAAACGGCTGGACCAATTTTGATGAATTTTTTGTGCGAGTCCCTAGATGGTTTAGATTCACAATTGGAAAGGGTTTAAACCCCTATGCAATAAATATTAATTAAACTAACTTCCTACAAGCTATTAAGCGGAAATTATGCAATATGTAATATTATTTTTAAGAAAAATACAAACTATTTGCAATTTCATTACTTAAGTCAAAGGGATGAAATGGAATAACTACTCTTAAAATTAAATAATAATCCACTTACGTTGTCTATATTCTCAAAAACTACTCGACTAATTTTACTAAAATTTCCCAATTTACACACATTAGTACCATGCTGTTTTAGAGAATATCGTCACTACAAACAAACAGATTTAAATGGGTTAGCTACCCCTATACAATAAAAATAAATTGCACTAAATTCCTGCAAACTATATAAATCTAAAATGATTTAATATTATTCTTAATTGATGTAGAAAAACATTTGCAATTCGATTGCTTAAGGGAAAGGGGTGAAATGGCGTAACCGCTCTTAATATTAAATCAAGCACTTAACGAAGCATTGCCAGGTACTCTTATAAATTTAATCAATTTCTCTTTTACATAAGTTAAAAGAGTCTTCCAGTCTAACGAAATATGTACCGTTTGCTGATATGACATGATTTTGGCTTAATCTTAAACATTAAGTAAATTCAACGAATAAACCTTTTAATCAATGCTAATAAACGATACCAGAAACTGGCACATACTTTCTCACAAACATATTTAAATTATTAAACAGATTCACTGTGACTTCATAATTGTATTAAAGTAGGAGAGGGGATACATTAAAGTAGGAGAGTAACTAATAAATATTATTATTATTAGCTAGAGAGAAAACTATTCGATCGATTTCGAACAAATTTGCACCAAACATGTCAATTACGCCTGTATAGATGTACGAAAAAAGGTTTTGAAAATATTTGAAAAGCAACCCCCTTTTTGGCCTAAAAACCCCTAAAAATCTATTATTATTATTTTTCTTAGCTAAACGAGAATTTTTAGAAAGATGCGGGCTTTTTTTTGCATATGGTAGGGTACATTAAGGGCTACAAATAAACCAAATTTTATCAAAATCGTTAGAGCCGTTTTTTTATAAAAAATAACTGATTTTTTTGGTTTTTTTCAAAAAGAGGGTTGTTTTTCAAAACCTTTTCTCGTACATCTATACTGGCTTAATTGACATGTTTGGTGCAAATTTGTTTGAAATCGATCGAATAGTTTTCCCTCTAGCTTTGAATACATACAGACAGACATTTTGTAAAACCACAGTATAGTGAGAAAATAAAAGTGGCAGTGATTGGGAGCGGTAAGAGCTGGTGGTTTGTATGCTTTGTATGCATACAGACAGACATTTTGTAAAAACCACTTTTTGGACTCAGTGGGTCCCAAAACGGATATTTCCACAAAAATCTCAACATCGATTTTTTTGCGATCACTATACTACAGTATAGTGAGAAAATAAAACGGCAAAGTTTAAAAATAGCCTCTGTAACTATGCATTGAATTCTATTGGTTATTTTTCCAAAATTGTTCTTTACTTCGTGGAAAAGTTCCAACTCAATCGGTCAAACCGTTGTGGAGATATAAGTTATTTATTTAGTATGGCGGATATCTGGAAAAGTAAATTTCATTCTGAATATTTTATGTATCCTGAGCCGCAAAATCGTATGGGGATGCGGATTACTACCCCCCCCCCCCCCCCCCCCCCCCCCAGGTGAAACGTGACGTCACGAAATCTGCCAACTAACCAATATGGGAGCGGTGTCCGCGACTGGAATACTACCCCCCGGAAAACTACCCCCCCAAGGAGGTTCCTACAATTATACTGTTATCGGCAACATACTGTGACTAAACAGTTTAGGTTAGTTCTCTAGTTTTTTTTTTATTCTATTTATATCGAAACTTGAGTGTGCGTGACTGGAAAACTGCCCCCTCCCCCCGATCTCTGACGTCAAAATGACGTAGTAACCTGCTTGGGGGGTGGTTTTCCGGGGGGTAGTATTCCGGCGACCCAATCGTATCCCTAAGTTTCACAACTTACGAGACACTCTCTATATAATTAAAACTTTCTACCTAAAGTAAACTAGCTACAGTAAACTATTTAGTTCATAACTGCGTGAGCGGAGCGAAAAAGAAAGGTCTTGTGTATTTTATCTGTTTTCTTTCTCTTTACTTTAAGCCAGACTAATTAATTAAGAGCGGCATACATCGTAAGTAAACTGGATGAGCGTGTTTAACCACTTCGTCATTCGGATCTCTTAATTAGCATTACAAATTTATGGCATATATTCCCAAGCTTAGATTGTATACATCATCATCGATCTAGCTTATAATATAACAGTAATGTCAATAAAATACGGCAATGTACTTAATGAAAAACCACGGTTTTATTGGTATTTTACAACTTTATTGTTTATATACTTTAAATTCATATAAATCCCGTCTCGTTTCACGTTTCACTACTTGTAAATGATTTAGGAGCCACCTGTTGCTTCCCCCATGAAGGATATTTCGAAATTTCCAAATATAAATATCAGTAGTGTAGCTGTGGGAGAATGAAGCTTTGTTATTAAAGCTGATTGCTGGCTCAAAGGATCTCATCAAAGGGCTTTGATCTTTTTTCCCTTAAACTGTAACAATGATCTCTTACGCTAAACTTTGCGACTCTTACTTTCTCGCTTCGTTTTGGTTAATTTAAGTCTTACACGAAATCATTCTTTGAAAGGCTGATATTTTTAGATGAAATATTAAAGACAGAAAGTATTCTCCCCCTCCTCTGTGCTTCCACATAAGGATGTTTCTTATAACTTGGGGTCAGAAATGCTTTGTGTCTGACTGTTGTGTGTCTGTTAATTGGTATCAAACAAGATCATCTAAAATCTTTATATGGTGCTTTATAGCTTTTAGGAAGTTAGTGTAATTTATTTTTGTTGTGTAGGAGTAGCGACCCCATTTTAATCTATTTGTTTGTAGTGACTATAATTCCCTAAACAATCCTAATAATATGCGTAAATTGTGAAATTAGTTGAGCAGTTTTTGAGCATAATATAGAAAAAGTAAGTATATTAATTATTATTTAATTTTAATTTTTGTTATTCCATTTCATCCCTTTGATTAAGTAATCAAATTGCAAATAGTTTTTTATGCTACTTAAAAATAATATTACATAATTTCTAGTTTAAGGGTCGGCTCTAGCTGTCGGCCATGTTGGCTGACACTCCATAAGACCAATGTTAAATTAAAATCCAAATTTTTCCTTTATTTTTGATCGGAAAATTATAAACGATATGTCATTTTAAAGCTATGTTCAATATGCATGCAAATGGCTTTTTAAAAATTAAGAAAAATATTTTGTTTAATATTTATTAACAATTTAAAACATTGAGTTTTAATATTTTTTTATGTTGTCACTGTTAATTATAGCGAAAAACTACCAAGCCATTCGCCTGAAGAATTTCATCTCCAAGATTTTGGTATTTTTTTTAAAACGCTATTTGAAAAATTGCGGGTTTTAAATGGATTTAGGCTGAGCAATGTCCGTGTAACCTACCGCCGCTATAAGGTGATTGTAAAATTTTTTACGTTGTAGCTATTAATTATTTCGAAAAATTACCAAGCCATTCGGATGAAGAATTTTGTCCCCGAGAGTTTGGTATTTATTAAAAAACGCTATTTGAATAATTGCGGGTTTTAAGGCTCTTCTTTACCTTGAAGAAAACTCCCGAGTGTACAGTATGATTTCAATGCTAAAGGCCTGACTCAAGCCGCAAAATCGTTGAAACATGCATTCGTAATACCGTGTTTCGAATTCTATTTATAAATTAATAATCTGGGAAACTACTTTAAGTTATAAAGAAGGCTTTATATTTTTTGCGTGTTAGCTTAAAATATGGAAATTATTGCTTAAAACTCCCAAAAAATTCGTAAAATTTTTTCGATTTTTACTCATTTAAACTGTTGATTAAAATGAGTTGCCGACGATTTCTTTCAATTATGAGGTATAAGACAAAAGCGCAAAGCCTTTAAGAACAATTTAAGATGTTTCACAACTTTTTAGGTTGAAAAACTGCGTCCGAAACACGGTAGTACGAAGTGCATATTTTTGCTGTTTTACGCAAGGTATAGAAGACCCTTAAATGGATTTAGGATGAGCAATGTCCGTGTAACCTACCGCCGCTACGCTGGAGTCGCAGGTTGCTTTCTGTTTTACTAGAGCCGACCCTTAATTTATATGTATTGTATATTGGTAGCAACCACATTTCAACACCTTCGTCTAAACACTCCTCGCAATGATATGAATATACTGTGAAGATTTTAGTGAAATCGGTCGAATAGTTTCTGAGTCTATAGAGGACAAAAAAATATTAATTTTTATTAGTGAAGATAAAAATTAAAAATATTACTTTAAAATACTCATTAAATGCTAAACATCATTCAAGCTAACAACCACGCTTTCATCATGTATTCAGAATGTACTGAGTGTTGCACTTTGCTTTATGTCTTCTGGAGTTAAGTTAAATATTCTAGACATAACAAATGTATAAAATACTAGGGGAAACCCGTGCGTGCTCCGCGCGCCAACCCCGTTGGAATATTCTATACACATAATCATGTTATGTTTTTTTTCTTTATAATAAAGGTGTAGTAGGATTAATAATAACTCCAAATGTTCAAATCAAATTATTTCGTTTATTTTATAACAGCAGTTATAATAAAGGTTAAAAGAACCAGGTTTAAAAGGCTCATGTCTACACTTTGAAAAAACCTAACCTAAAAGTTAGAAATACAAATAATTGTTTAAAAGTTTGAAATCAGCTGTTAATGGAAATATTAGAGCAAACTACTGTTTTATGTGTTATTTTATTCAATTAATTGGTCGCTGTGGTAATAAATGTAAATACATATGTTGGTTCATCAGTCTAGGCTTAACATAAGATTTTTTCGGACAAAATTTACAAATAATGAAGTAAAAATGTTTAAATCAAAATGAATTATAACCTATGTTACTCAGGGATAGTGTAGCTTTTTATTAGTAAAAATATTTTTTTCAATCGGTTCAGTAGTTCAAGAGATAACCCCTACGTACAAACAAACAAACAAATTTTACCTCTTTATATTATTAATATATATATATAGATAGACACGTCATTTAATTGGTTTAAACTAGAGAGGTTTCAACTTGTTTTAGTTTGTTGTCATATTATGTGTTAATTACAAATTGTTGAAATGAGAGGATGGGTGTGGGGTTTTGGGATTTTGTAAATCGGTTTTCTAAGGTACCCCTTGACGGTGAATAACTGTTGTGTTAAAAACCTTTAAAATAATATAAAATTATAAAAATAATTTACAAAAAAAAAACAATTTTGAGCGTAGTGAACGAATGCGTCAGGTGATTTTTATTTGTTTTCCAGCAGTTAGAATAAAGGTTAAAAGAACCAGCAAAGCTCAACTCTACACTTTAATAAAAACCTAACCTAAAAGTTAGAAATACAAAAATAATAGCTACAAAGTTTGAAATCGGCTGTTAGTGGAAATATTGGAGCAAACAGCTGTTTTATCTGTTATTTTATTCAATTGGTTGGTATGGTAATAAATGTAAATGCATGTGTTGGTTCATCGGTCTAGGCCTAACCAAAGATTTTTTCTGACTAAATTTACAAATATTGAAATAAAAAATGTTTTTATCTAAATGAATTATAGCCCATGCTACTCAGGGATATTGTAGCTTGTTATTAGTAAAACTATTTTTTCAATCGGTTCAGTAGTTCCAGATTCCATATACGCAAACAATCAAATTTTACCTCTTTGTAACATTAGTAAAGATAATATAATATGCAGTCGAACTAGAAATATCTAAATAGTGTCATGTAAGTGTAATGCGCAACTTTTGCAACACCCTGTCTATTAATATTTGCTAATTCATTATAGTGTGTGCAACAATTTTATTGTACTCGTCCGTATCCTCGCTTACTTCTCTCCCATTAAAAGTTATCATTGAGTACCTATTTATAAGAAGCATTAGCATTTTCCACGTATTGTATAAAAACTTGTTGTAGACGCTGCTTTCTTTTGTTTCTACTCAACGTGTTATCAAGCAAAGTACCCCAGTTACCTTGCACCAGCTTATCCTTTGAACTTGAAGCATACATGAAAGACACAAAAAGCTACCCTCGCAGCACATCCGGAGGGGTGGGCGGGTGTAACCCTCAGACATCTGCTGCCTTGTTTACCCCAGACTAAAATCATTTACTTGATGAAACCCTTCGCCAGGCTTCGGGAGGTGGATGTATTCAAAATTGAACGAATATATTGTTTGGTATTAGAAAATGTTGGCGCTAGGTCTCTTTGAATATACGCAGTATATTGTGTGGTTTTATTTAGCATTCGTTTAACCATATACTTGTGGACAGCTTAACCCTTAATTGTATTACTTAAAAACCTCAAACCCAGACTTGTGCGGTAAGAGGGCGGAAGTGAAGCAAACGGTGCTTGACTCGATTTAAAGGTGACAGGATATAATAAATAGTCATCGGTTCTTCGGTTTTTATTATTTTGCAACATTCTACTACTATATTTAAGGCTCGGCAGACCCAGCCACCATCTTGAATTTCAACTCAAATAAGAGCAATGCTAGACGCGTAACAAGATTGCTGGAGTAATAATGATAAGCCAATTATTCTAAATAATGTAATTTTAAAGATTAGGACAGTCGATTTGTGGATATCATTTAGTTTTTTTAAATTTGTTTTTAACTAAATTTGTTCTTTGGCTTCACTCAAAATCAAAGTTTGCGGTTTTGTTTTCTTATTCAATAACTAGCTGACCCGTACGGCGTTGCCCGTGGTGGTTGGTATTTTCAGTCTTTTTAACGTAATTGTAGTCTTTTTAAGTGTTCAGTCAGTGAGTGGTATTTGGCTTTTATATATAGATCTTAAATAATAAAAGCACTATTGTCATAATAATAAAAGATCTGAAATTATGATTTTAGTAACATTGATCCCCCCCAAACCCGTCCTAAAATTTCGAATTTTTTACAACCCTTTCTTAGCGAGCGCCTATGGCCCTAGAGGAAGCTACATAACAAATTTCATTCCAATCTGTTCGGTAATTTTGGAGAAATCGTGATTTAGTCATTTTTACCCCCCAAACCCCCCTAAAATTTCCAATTTTATAAAACCCTTTTTTAGTGAACACTTATGGCCCTAGAGGAAGCTACATACCAAATTTCATTCCAATCCGTTCGGTAGTTTTGAAGAAATCGTGATTCAATAACTTTGATCCCCAAACCCCCCTAAAATTTCGAATTTTTTCAAACCCTTTCTTAGTAAGCACCTATGGCCCTAGAGGAAGC
>JAGFPH010000408.1:473335-494857 GCA_018207615.1 Philaenus spumarius | reverse complement strand
AGCACCTATGGCCCTAGAGGAAGCTACATACCAAATTTCATTTCAATCCGTTTGGTAGTTTTGAAGAAATCGTTTTTTAATAACTTTGATCCCCAAACCCCCCCTAAAATTTCGAATTTTTCAAACCCTTTCTTAGTAAGCACCTATGGCCCTAGTGGAAGCTACATACCAAATTTCATTCCCAACCGTTCGGTAGTTTTGAAGACATCGTGATTTAATAACTTTGATCCCCTCAAAACCCCCCTAAAATTTCGAATTTTTTCAAACTCTTTCTTAGTAAGCACCTATGGCCCTAGAGGAAGCTACATACCAAATTTCATTTCAATCCGTTCGGTAGTTTTTGAGAAATCGTGATGAGTGGGTGAGTGGTATTTCGCTTTTATATATATAGATTGTGATTCGCGGATATTGTTCATGAAGATCTAAACTATTTTTCATAAATGGCAGAAATGGTAAATAATTCGATCACGCACGTGAGTTGAACGAATTTCCAAAATTAAGTTTATTTGTTTTAGGATCCCAACCAACTATTTGAGAAATTGGTCCAGTCACGAAAATGCTGAATATATTATGTAGTAGAATTTGTTCGTACCTCGGTCTCTAATAGCTAAGTTAAATATAATGACAGCAAATGTACATACAATATTGTAGTGTTTACTGTGTTGATATATGATGCCGGGTTGAACAAACCAATTATTACACATAACTTACCTATTATCCTTCATCCGATTGTTTTCACAGTTACACCACCCGATTGGGAATCAAAAGGGCTACAAAAAAGGTATCTTGACATTTTTTGTTCAAATGTACGGTTTTTGAGTAATTTAGGTTTGAAATAAACAACCGCCATTTTGAAACTCATGATTGTATTTAATCGCTTATTTTTCTTGAGATATACCATTGTTAGGTTAAACTTCATGCCAAGTTTGAACTCAATCAGTCAAACCGTTCTCTAGATATGAATTATTTTGTACAAAAAACATAATGGCGGATATCTAGAAAACGAAGCGTTTTCGGGTCTGTGTTTAAATAACTTTTTTCTTATTTTGACCCATAGAACCATCCCCGAACTTTGGCACTTTACTTATGGGACACCCTGTATAAACGAAGACGTCCTGACTGACTGATTTAGTGACCGAATCATAAACAACGTACAGCCAAAACTATGATAGCTAAAAACGTAAAATTTTCAGGGTACTGTCATCCCACTATTTAGATGTGCATTAGGGATTTTAAGGATTGAAAATGGTCGAAATACAGGGGTTCGCTCATAGCACTAAAACAGATAAAACAACTCGTTTGAATAAAAAATTTAGCAACGCAGTTCTAGATTCTAGCTGAACCAACACAACGTTTGTTGAATGCATTTACATTCATTACTACAGCAACCAACTTATCAAAGTTATAATTAGTTAATAATTATGAAAACAGCTTTTTAAGGTTAGTTTAACAAAATAAAAACAAACACAAGGGAAAAATCAATGAAAAATACTTACTGTATTATTATTCAAACATCTGTTGTTACATATTATAAATAAAACAGCTGGTTTTTATCAAAAGCTGAACTCAATTTTAGGTTAGGCCTATACTTAAGCAAAACACATTTTTTTAATGCAGTTACATTCATTAACATTGCAACTAATTAAAACAAATTTAGACAGTTTTTAGGTTAGGTTAACAAAATAAAAAATCTGCCAAAAAGGCATACTAATTCAAACATTTGTTGTTACTTATTATAAATAAAACAGCTGGTTTGGATCTAAAGGTTAATTTAATTTCAGGTTAGGCCTATACTGTACCGAAACTCGTTTCTCGAAAGCATTTATATTATTTATTGCAATAACAACCAACTTGACAAAATCAGGTAATTATTCTTCACAATAACGGTTTTTTTAGATTAAATGCAGTAATAGCAAACACAAATAACAAAAAATACTTATTTACTATATCTTAATTCACCTATCGCTATTCAAATTAAGCCACCTTAATTTTTTACTATGCCTATTTCACCAGTTGGAAATACTGCTTTACAACTTGAAAATTGTCTCTGTTCTATATCAAAATACTAATTTTAGTCGTAAGCAATCATCATTCCCGTGAGAGTGTACAATAATCTGTTTGCATTTGCTTCGCAGGAGTCACCGCGAGGGTTGGTGAGCGAAGCGAGCAGGTGGCGAAGGCCTCTAGTAGCGTATAAACGCATTGAGTACATTACGTTATACTGTAAACACGTTACAAGATATGTATAGAGAGAGATAGGGAGAACACTGGGGGAATACACCCTTCATGTCACTGACGACAGGAATACGCACTTTGCCGTCGTGAACTTTACCCTAATGAGTATGAAGCCTGTCAAAAGGGAAGGGTCTTGTACACGTCCCCAAAGATTCTGGTGTTATTTGTCTTATTTACTACGTAGATTTTCCTTGACAACCATTTGTTTACTATGCTTTACACTAATTAACCGTTCATTAATAGTTTAGCATATCGAGTGTGCATCTTAATAATTTTATTAAAAACTAGGGGAAACCCCGTTGGAACCTTCTATACACAGAATCATGTAATGTTTGCTTTATAATAAAGGTGTAGGATTAATAATAACCGCAAAGCTAAGATGGTAAATAATGTTAAATGTTCAAGTCAAATTATTTCGTATATTTTATAACAGCAGTTATAATAAAGGTTAAAAGAACCAGCAAGGCTCAAGTCTACATTTTAATAAAAACCTAACCTAAAAGTTACAATTACAAATAATTGCTTCAAAGTTTGAAATCAGGTGTTAATGGAAATATTAGAGCAAACAGCTGTTTTATATGTTATTTTATTCAATTATACATTATGTAAAAATACATGGCTACCAGTAGTTACACTTTTTTTTACCAATATAAGTTAAAATATTACCATTAATATTACCGTTAAGTTCTTCGATGGTTAGTTTTTAATGCTTTAAATTTCCCTCAATAAAATATTCCTGCTATAAATGACTGTACCTGGCCTCAAAAGGTTTTCACTCGTTAAAATTATCAAAACTTGATTTGGTGTAAATCAACTCCGCTACAATATGGACAGGCAACGTTCCGTGACCTGTGAAACTCGCAAATTACAAATACCGAGGTAAACTTTACGATGATTATGTGAAATAATCTGTTTTGGTATATTATTAAAAAGAATGTTTTAATCATTATAAAAGCCAACAATATCTTTCTTAGTGTGGAGATAAAGCCATCGCGGCAGGTCGTCGCCATCAAAGTTTTACTACAATGCAGACAAATTAGGTTAGGTTAGATGAACTGACTAAATTAACCGGTCTACTTTCGGTTAAACTTTTCCCTTTGTCTGTTTACGGCCGGGGTTGGCTTATAATAATTTGAATATTTTACCCCGGCAGATTAAAATTTACTTGGTCATCGCAAACTGTCCAACAAGTAAAGCAAACAAATTGAATTGCGTAAAAATTAGTTGCAAACCACATGCCTTATAGAGAGCAACACAACAGCCGTCTTGGGTGTAGCAAACGGCTTTCGTTAGAAGTAGGAGATAAATTGCAACCCCATTAATTTGTGTATCAACAATCTTGTGATTTTGAAGTTTAAACTTCTATAGGCGCATCGCGTCTAAACAAATTTTACACATGTGTAGGCCTATACAGGATGTCTCTGAACTCTCTACCGACCTTTTCAGGTATTATTCCTGGACCATAGACAAGCCAAAATATCATATTCAAAATTTCGAAAACTCAAAAGTTACTCGTATAGCCGCCATTTTGTTTTTTCACATAGGAAATTTTAATTCGAGAACGGCTAGTTATAATTAAATTAAATTTGGTATTTAGCTTTATTACCTAAAGGCCTAATTACAGAAAAAAAATTATTTTTTTACTATCATTAATTTCAAAATGGCGGCTGCCTACAAATTTCAAACGTAAATATCTTAAAAACCGCTCATAGTAAAAAAATTACATTTATAACGTTTTATTTATAGGATTTAATTGCAAATCTAATGACACCAAATTTACGGAAATCGGTTCATAAATAATTGAGAAAAATCCATTTTTAAGATATTGCATTCTTGTCAATATCAACTGTTATTATGTGACATCGCTGCTAGTGAGCCACGTCGATCAGCTGTTTCAAGTATAATTCCACCAAACAGCTGATTGATCAATGTATTGTTAAAATATGACAGTTTCCTGTTACAATGTGTCTTTTTCCTGTATGTTGCTTATTGTTAATCAGTGTGCTGCTTTTTAGTAATCTGTGTTAACGTATTCAGTATTCATAATTTATTGATAAATTTCTAATTATAGTAATGCAGAGTATTCCGATATGCATTTTTATTATGGAGCTGCATTTGGAAATGCAAATGAAGCGAGAAGGTTGTATAGCGACTATTTCCCCAACAGACAATGCCCTAGTGCCAAAACGTTCACTGCTGTCCACAACCGTCTCCACGCAACTGGTACGTTTCATGTGAGTATGGCAGATACTGGTGCTGCGAAGTCGGTGCGTACAGTTGAATTTGAGGAGGAAGTCCTTCGTAAATTTGAAGAAAACCCTAGAACAAGTACTCGAGATGTGGGTAATGAGATGGGGGCAGGCAAAGACACTGTGTGGAGGGTACTCAATGGAGAAAATTTGTACCCATATCATCTCCAAAAGGTTCAAGCCCTATCCAGGTCGGGTAGATTGTTCCAGGTGGTTCCTGCACAAACTGGCGGACGATCCAGATTTCTTGAAATCCGTTATTTTTACAGACGAATCCAGTTTTAACCAGGATGGTATTTTCAATACCAGGAACAGCCATGTTTGGGCTCCTGAAAATCCCCACGAAACTGTCATTTCCAGCAAGCAACATAGTTTCTCAGTTAATGTTTGGGCTGGAGTTTTAGGGGATAATTTAATCGGCCCCTACATTCTCCCAAATAGGTTGAATTCCCCCACCTATCTTGTGTTCTTGAGGAACATACTCCCAGAACTTCTGGAGAACGTCCCCTTGGCAGACTTACAGAACATGTGGCTGCAACATGATGGTGCTCCTGCACACTTTGGGCAAATTGTAAGAGATTTCCTCAACCAAAATTACAATCAGCAGTGGATTGGTCGCGGGGAACAGGTATCGTGGCATCCGCGATCACCTGATCTTACTCACCTAGATTTCTATGTTTGGGGGAGAATGAAGGAACTTGTGTATTCAACACCTGTGGAAAATGAACTGGACCTGATCGGTAGAATTGTAGAGGCGGCTGTGGTCATACAGGAGAAGAATGAATTTGAAGCTGTCCGGCAATCCATGACAACTAGGTTCACGATGTGCAATCGACTTGGCGGTGGGCATATTGAACATCGTTTGTAAATAGAATTATAGTCATATCTCATGTAAATAAATCCATTTGTTTTTTTGTAATATTAACGCATTTTTGATATTTTATGTTTTATTTGAAACATTAGTGAACCCTAGGAATCGTAAGGGTATCAATCAGGTGATTGGTGCAAATGAACTTAATACAGCTGGTTAATGTTTTAATCAGCTGTTTGGTGGGATTATACTTGAAATAGCTGATCGACGTGGCTCACTATCAGCGATGTCACATGATAACAGTTGATATTGACAAGAATGCAATATCTTAAAAATTGATTTTTCTCCATTATTTATGAACCGATTTCCGTAAATTTCAACAAACACTTATTTTTTAATTTGATAATATTACCGGTTGATACTTTGATGAGCCGCTGCACTTGTTGGTTTAAGATTGGATAACTGCACAGGTTTATTTAGCTTTGTTGACTTGACTTGATCTTAATTCTGTTTCTACTAAAATGTAAATAAGATATATTAAAATATAATTAAAATATACTTAAATTATTTCACTTAACAATTTTTTAATTACATGAAGTAGGTAAGTATTATTAAATTTTGAATCAGTCATATTACCCATGGATCAATTATATAATTATATTATATTGTATGCGAGTACTCACGTCTATTGATCCTTTTTGTTTTTTCTTGTTAAAACAATTGCAATTTTGGGTATGACATGCCCATCATCTGGTTTTATAAATAGTATATATCACATACACAAGAACATAAAAACACATATATTTCACATATCTTTTTTCGTGATTTTTTCGTGTTTGACTATTGTAGCTCGTGCATCACTGAAGATGGCGACTTTGTCGTTGAAACGCGTTTGAGTTAATAAACGTATTAGTTGTGAGATTTTGTGTTCTAAGTTTATTCTATCAAACATATCTTCTCACAAGTCAAGCTGAATATTTATTTATTAGCTATGCGATTAATTACGGAAAGGCTTAAATACCAAAACAGAATCAGTATACATGCAGGTTTTAAAACATCGATCATAGTAGTATGTTTTCAAAATTTTAAACACCAAAATCACCATTTTGTAAAACTAAAAATATCTAAACTTGTACATCAAATTAAAGATATTGAAAATTACAGCAATTTTACGCTATCGGGTTTGAGGTATGGGACTTTTCAGTTTCCCTTAAAGTCCCTTTAATCCCCTTTATTATTTGTGATACTAAAAATAAGTTAACCAGACTTTGTTATATAAATTGTGTTGATAACAGGAATTGTTTTTGACATGTATGATTTTTGGGGCTCGAGAGGGGTAGGGCGGTTAACAATTTCAAATGTAAAGGTAGATCATGTAATACACCATTGAAAAGCTTATTAAAAGAGAAGCAGAATGGCGCAAACTAGAGCTTAGTATCCTGCTTCGTTTCAAAGTAATGGTCATCAAAGTTCTGGGAAATTTTATTATTTTGTATCATAACATCAAAGCAGGTTATTAATTTGTTAATATGTATACTAATATTATAAAGAGGTAAAATTTGTTGTTTGTATTTATGTAGGAGGTAATCTCTGGAACTACTGAACCGAGTGAAAAAATAGTTTTACTAATAAAAATCTTTTATCCCTGAGTAACATAGGCTATAATTCATTTTGATAAAAACATTTTTTATTTTAATATTTGTAAATTTAGTCAGAAAAAATCTTAGGTTAGGCCTAGATTGATGAAACAATACGTCATATTTTTTGAATGTATTTACATTCATTACCATATCAACCAATTGAATAAAATAACAGATAAAACAGATGATTTAAATTAACAGCTGATTTCAAACTTTAAAGCAATTATTTGCATTTCTAACTTTTAAGTTAGGTTTTAATTAGAGTGTAGACCTGAGCTTTGCTGGTTCTTTTAACCATTATCATAACTGCTGTTATTTCATATACGAAATGATTTGATTTGAACATTTAAAATTATTTACCATCTTAGCTTTGGAGTTATTATTAATCATACACCTTTATCATAAAGAAAACCTAACATGATTATGTGTATAAACGCTTCCAAGGGGGTTGGCGTGCAGAGCACATATGGGTTTCCCCTAGTTAGGAATAAGTAAGTTGCCGGTTGAGATTAAATGATTTTAAAAATTGAAACTATAAATAAATGTAGCACGGTACCAATAATTTTTCCGAGTTTCTATGTGTACTTGAAAAATTAAATGGAACCTTGAATACAACCCTTGACTTTTGCTCCTGACTTTCTCTACTGTATGTACAGCACCACTTGTCATGTAATGATAGGGTGCATAATTCAAACATTTAATTTAAGTCAGCCAATTCAGAATATTTATCTGTCATTGGGATACACAAAAATTTGTCAAGTGTGTTAATAATACCAAAATATTGCAATAGTGTTGAGCATTTGCTATACTGTGGTAGTTTTTAGAAAATCTCTTTTAAATATCACTAAAATCCTAGCCTGTATTTGTAATCACATATATTATTTCTCAAGGCCATTTTTTTGTCGGTACGCCATAACTTCCTTAATTACATAAATGAGGCATCATTTTAAAGCTTTCCTTAACCGCTACACCGGAAAATATACAAAATACAATTATACGAAAAAAAATAAAGAATCCGAAAGTAACAGTGATGTAAGATCAAGTAAGTTGTAGGGATATTTTCCTGGCGTTGGCAACACTGATAATAACAATACCCAGCTGGAGAGCTGCCGTTACCCCACTACATTGCTATTTAGTACTCAAAGAGGTCCTGTAAACATTATGTAATGTTCAAAAAAATAAATAATATACAATTTAAACACATCTATTCTTTACTTCAACCCTAACCTATGCCCATGACGCACTAAATACGCACTATACAATACTAAATATACAGTGTGTACTTTAATTAAGTGGGATTTAAGTAAGTTATAATGCGAATGCTTCGCACGGGTCAGCTAGTACTTTTAAATTGTGTTTGATTTTTTTTTAAATCTAGTTATAAAAACATTGTCGGAATAAAATTTATTTTTAATTAGTACCCTCAACAACCTGCTTATTCCTAATATTAACCTGCTTCGGTGTTAGAGTGAAAGTATCATTTTCCAAAACTTCGATTGTCTATTACTTTGAAACGAAGTTAGATATTAATCTCTAGTTTGCGCCATTCTTTTTCTCTTTTAATAAGCTTTTAGATGGTGTTACATGACCTACCGCTATATTTTAAATTGTTAACCCTTACCCCCTCAGCCCCCCAAAATAATAGAAGGTCAGATATGTCAAATATTGTGTCCTGTTGTAAAACACAAGATATACAGTATACAAAGTTTTGTCCGGTAACAAAAATAATTAGAGGGGTTAAAGGGACTCTAAGGCTAACAACAGACGAGACACCGGTGTACGGGATACTTTCCGGTGTCCCAGCTTCTCGCAGGGAGAGACACCGTAGAGCCACAGAATCTGGTAGCGCGCTACTCAGTGTCTCATCTGTTGACATACATTTAATTGATAGTACATTTAGTGTCTCGTACACTAGTGTACCGTACACCGGTGTCTCGTCTGTTGTTAACCTAACTAAGGACACTCTGTATATGCGGGTGAAGGCCTACATGCTTTATAACTATTTAAAATTCACCTGTTTTTTTGAAAATCTTCTATCAGACAATCGAATGGTTTTATAAGAAAATTGTTTAACCCTAAAAATGTTCCCAAAAATGAGTCCCTTCCAGAAGAGGCTTGTAGCTAAAATTAGTGGGGTGAAAACAACACAACCAAACATGATTACTTTCTTTAACCTACATTGTTACAATTCAAGCTTCTATTTAAAAATGAAATCCGTTCTTCTGGTTTTCATTTGCGCAAAAAGATCAACAATATCCTCCTTGATCTCTGAATGACAACTAATTTCGACTAAGATATATTTTCGCACTTTAACAATAAAACAAAGTGTCACGTTCTGCTTGTAAAATGCAAATCTGTTACTTCACCTGTCAGATAAAATGTCTAGTAAGTACCTTTGTTCCTTCTGAAATCATAGCCTCATTACCACATGCGAATTTTAAAAAAAAATTACCTTCCTCCAGTACGCCATTATTCCAGTCGGCACTGCGATAGCGACAGTAGTCCCACTGCCTTGCAGCCTCGCCTTTTTATTAAATGTTAACAATAGTATGAAGTGGAAACAAGGAATGCTCCAGTTCCACAGTCCATATACGCGAGCCGCAAGTGGCTCCTCCTAAACTGTTATGTTTTGGCCAAAATTTTGGAAAAGGCAATAGAAAAGCTTACACAAATTAATGAAGTTAACCTATTTGATATTTTATAAACCCCTATGTCGTAATACATACGCTCAAAGTATGGATTCAATTCAATGAGAACAAATTCTAACTTATTCGGCAATATAAAAGGCCTTTCTGTGCTCATTGATTTGTCTTGTGTAAACAAACGGTTGCCATGGTGATATAGTAGGTCCGCACTCAGGTAGACTATATTAAGATGTATATCTGGCCTAAGGTTTTCCTCTTAATGCGTTATAATCAATTACTTTCATTCTACGTCACGTGATATCTCCATTCGTCATAATCCCTTTAGAAAGATTAACTGTAATTGTTCTTATTGTGGCTTTATACTTTTAGCTGGAGTAATTTGTGGGGTGGCTTTCACTGTTGACAAATCAAGCACGGAATTCAAGAAATCAACGCCTATAAAACCGAGTGTACGTACGTGAGTAACACAAGAGTACAGCACATGGTCCTGTAAAATAACAATTATTATTTGTTACGTTATTGAGCAACCCCACTTCAGACATATAACAGCTGATTGCACTCATCGTGTGTAATACTTTAACGAAATCTAACCTTCATTACACTTTGGGGTTAAGTTTAAAAATTTACAACTTCAAACAAAACAAACTTCGTATATAATTTTATATTAGAGTAATTTTGGATATTATGGACAACTACCAAGATAAAAAATGTAAATTGTGTGCTTAAAGATCACACGGAAGAAGTGTAAATTTTCTAACACAACTTACGAAATGAGGAAGCACAATGTCCATTTTTAACAGAACTTATGAAATGAGGAAGCACAATGCCCATTTCAGAGGTATTACCAATTAAACTATACATTGTATTAACATTAACGGGTTAAGCCTTTGACGTAGGACAATCTGTTACACTTAAATACCCAACCCAAATATACTAAACTAGAAATGCGTTCGTGGCCTAAACGGCTAAAGCGCTAGTCTATGGTGATGGAATCTGCTAGTTCGAATCTCGGCAAGACCTAAACTTTTTCAAACTGTCGGAATAGAGCGTTTCAGAAAATACGTGACGGTAGAATCCGATTCACACGACAGCAAACATAGCGCAGAGGCGCGCCTATAGAAGTTTACACTTCAAAAGTTTTATTTATTATCCGATAACTCGGTTATCTTTTAAGTTATAGAAATCATTCAAAATAAAAACGTTATCTTATGTTGTAAAAAAAAAAAACTTATATAGATGCACCGCGACCAAAAAATGTTTACACATGTGTGTATAGCAGTTTACTTATTGCTGGCGGCGAATCGGATTTTACCGTCACGCGTTTCACCATGCATTTTCTGAAACGCTCTACTGTGAAATGCTCTACTTTATATAGTTCACATGTGTATCCGTTTGTTTAAAAATTTTAGTTTTGCCGAGATTCGAACCAGCAGAGTCCATCGCCAAATCCTAGCGCTTTAGCCGGTTAGGCCACGAACGCATTGGTAGTTTAGTATATTTGAATTGGGTATATAAGTGTAACAGATTGTCCTACGTCATAGGCTTAACCCACTAATGTTAACACAATATATAGCTTAATTGGTATACCTCTGAAATTGACATTGTACTTCCTCATTTCGTAAGTTGTGTTAAAAAGTGTACACTTCTCCCTGTAGTCTTAAGTCTTAATAACTGGAAAACGAAGCATTTCCGAACCTATGTTTATATGAACTTTTTTCTTTAGTTTACTGGCTAACTTACAACGGCGGGGAAGGCCCCCCGACGAACTTTACTTCACTAGACTCCGACCGTTGCTCGCGCGTTTACGTTTATGGTCGAGTTCAGGACCACTTTTAACCAAATTGTCAGCATTTTGACGAAAATCTTAAATACACGTTTTGAACAGCTCATGCAACCGACTTTCAGAATCCGTTTGACAAATTTAAATCGGGCGTTGACAGTTAATTTATATGCAGTTTTCAAGATAACGCTCTAAATTATTTAAACAGTTGCAAAATAATTAATTCATCCGACAGGGCCCACCTTGTGCATGGTTAATCTACAAGTCATTAACTGTCATTTTACACAATTCCAAAGCTATAACTTTTAAAATGTAGAAATTATAAATTAAAAAAAAACATTTTCAGTCAAAAATGCTTCGATCAAAACTTACAAAGTCTTATTTTAAAGCTTTTACTTTCTCCCCTCTATACGTAGTATATGGAGAAAGTATTGTTTTCGTCCAAATTTTCGAATTTGAATTTGTAGTGGATTTATCTGTTTTGGTGCTCCCTGAACCCCAAAAAATTTGTTAGTGAAATTATCTGTGTTGGTGCTCCCTGAACCCATAAATATTTTTAGTACAATTATTTGTTTTGGTGTACCTTGAACAAAAAAAGTGTTTTTTTTTTTTGTGGTGTCTGTCCGTGTGTCTGTGTGTCTGTTAGGATGTGTACAGAGCTGGAGATCATACCAACGGTCCGATTTTGATGAAATTTGGTAGCCTATGTAGGTGACATTCTGCAATATCTCTAGTCATTTTTCTCATTTTTTCAAATTTTTGATTTTTAAGGGGTTTTACCCCAAAAAATAAGAAATATCAAAATTTCTAAAAAACAGCTCAAACGATTTTGATAAAGTTGTAGCCCTTAATGTACACTACCATATGCGAAAAACAGCATCTTTCTAAAAATTCTCGTTTAGGTAATAATAAATATAATAACTGATTTTTGGGGATTTTTGGCCAAAAAGAGGGTTGTTTTTCAAAAATTTTCAAAACCTTTTTTCGTGCATCTGTACATGCCTAGTTGACATGTTTGCTGCAAATTTGTTCGAAATCGATCGAATAGTTTTAATAATAATAATAATGTTATAATACAATAATATAATATGGATGTGTGTTACATGCATCTAATATTTTCCATGGTATGTCCTACTTTTGCAATTCTAAATAACCACCTCCTATGCTACTCTTGGGAAGGTATAAAGTTTCAACTGGGAGAAAGTATGTGGCAGTTATCTGGTACCGTTTATTTAAATTTACTACAACTTTTCCATTGAATGTACAGCGTTTCATCAAATGATTTACAAAATATAAGCGAAAAAATACAAAATTTTCACGTTTTTGTTGTTTCAATAATTCTACAATTAAAATCATTGTTCCCGAAGATGATATTTTCATCTACAAACTATTCCTCGAGTCACAACGCAATCGGTTTGCTGTTAAATTTTTCAGCAAAACCTGCTTTTTTTTGTCTAATGACTGGTCTAATACCATACGGCTTGTTTACTGCATTTGAAATAAAATGAAATATTTTATTCGTCAATTTCATCGCAATTTTTACAAGATATTTACAAACTTAAACAACATTAATACAATAATAAACGGAAGACAATAAAATAAAACATTTGTACTAATATTATAAAGAGGTTAAATTTGTTTTTTTTTTTTGTTTGTATGTAGGGGGAAATCTCTGGAACCACTAAACCGATTGAAAAAATAGTTTTACTAATAAAAAGCTACACTATCCCTGAGTAACATAGGCTACAATTCATTTTGATAATAACATTTTTTTATTTCAATATTTTTAAATTTAATCAGAAAAATTTCTTAGGTTAGGCCTAGACTGAAGAACCAACACATTAATTTCTTGAATTGTATAATTTTCATTCATTACCACTGCAAACAATGGAATAAAAAATAACAGATAAAACAGCTGTTTGCTCTAATATTTCCATTAACAGCTGATTTCAAACTTTGAAACAATTGTTTGTATTTCTAACTTTTAGGATAGGTTTTTATTAAAGTATAGACTTGAGCCTTGCTGGTTCTTTTAACCCTTATTATAACTGCTGTTATAAATTATACGAAGTAATTTGATTTGAACATTTAACATTATTTACCATCTTAGCTTTGGAGTTATTACTAATCCTACGCATTTATTATAAAGAAAACAAAACACGATTATGTGTATAGAAGGTTCCAACGTGGTTGGTGTGCGGAGCACGCTGGGGTTTCCCCTAGTAATTAATAAAACAAAAATAATCAATACACGTACTATTAGTAAATATCCTAAACATATATATAATTACAGAATCTGAGTTGGATCGAGGTTAAAGACCTGTTTTGAGATAACCTACACTATATACAATTTTTTAAACTTTAGAGGAAGTAGCAACAATAACTGCGCTGGGCCCACCCATCCCGAAAGCACAAAAATCAAACAATACCATTATTTTTATTGTGACTTTAATCTCAAGCACAATAATAAGTTGCAAATTGATATAAATACACTCATACACAGCATCCTTTCACACATACTCACATTCATTACGCTAAAAACCATCACCACCCGGATTTACACTACTACTTTAAAAAAAACATCCATATTATTGAGATTAATTAAAAACACTGAACATTTTATAGAATTTATTAAAATGCGCAGCCTACAGATTTTAATTTATTAAAAAAAAAGTTAATGTGTGCTGTTGTGGGACCCTCGTCGGGAACGAAGTTCATCACGCCTTTTCTTCTATTCTTTTACCAGCCTTAACGACAACATACACACATAATTTTAATCTTTCAACTAACTGTCGTTTATTATTAGATTTTTTTTTATACAAATATTATTTACTGTTTCCATACGTTTAATGTTATAATAAAGGTGTAGAATTAATTAATCAAAGCTAAAATGGTAAACACAGTTAAATGTCCATTCATGTAAATACATTCAATAAACATAATTCTTCGTTCATCAGATTAGGCCTAACCTAAAATTATTGTCTGTATGTTTAATTTATTTTACCTATCTTAACGGCGACATAATTGTAGGTTAGGCCTAGAAAGTATTTTTAAATCTAGGCATAACCTAAAATTATTATATGTATGTTGCCGTTAAGGCAGATAATATAAATTAAATATACATACAATAATTTTATGTTAGGCCTAGACTGTTAAACGAACATTATTTTATGTTTATTGAATGTTTTTCAGCGCTTGACGATAATATCTGAACTATGCCGGACGGAACCGATCGTCTCTTAATTTAAATTGATGAACCAAAACACATGTTTCTTAAATGTATTTACATTCATTGCCATAGCAACCAAGCTTGTAACGCTTTTTCGTTACTCGTATTTTATATTTGTCATTGCCATAGCAACCAATTAATAACACTTTTTTCGTTACGCAATACATTTTCTATTTGTTAACTCCTAGAGCAACCCGCTTTAAGGAACTTCGTTCCACAATATGGATGCTAAATATGTAAAAACAATTCATAAATATTGTTATCTTAGGACATAAATAATTAATTCAATAGCTTTATAAATTAATAACAGGTATGGAACCCGATGGTGTATTTTCGTCAGACGTTCAACTTAAACGAAATGACATTTCAGTGTACTTTCCACTCAGATAAACTTGACTGAGGTTGGGTAGGTCACGTCGGGTTGACTGAAGGAAGCGTGAATAAATCAATCAATGTGGGAGAACCTGAAGCTAACTCTAGCTGGGCCGCAACGTAAAGCGTGAATAATTGACAAACTAACTTAACCCGCGTCCCACTTCTATCTTCTTAACTCGTTTATGAGCTAAAATAACCGACATTTATTATAAAACTAATAAGCACCGGTGAAAAATCACGGCAGATTAATTTGATACACATAAGAAAAATATTATTTTAAAAAAATCAACTCATAAATTCGAGTGTACGTTCCTTCGTACGTATGTCTGTGAGTAACGTTTTTAACTTTATTTTTATATGTAATAATGTATATAAATTCGAAATTTTATCAAATAGGCCTACAGTTTTATAATATTTAAACTTTTAAACCATTTGATCTGTCAATATAAACTTAATAAAAATCAATTAAAAAATAATATTGTTATCTTTCTTGATAAATAATAATATACAGTACTATGTAAATAACACATATGATCAAATAGGCCTACAGTTAGTAATCCTTATAAATTGTATATTTTTACCAGTTAAAAATTCCCTCAGCATAGTTAGGTTCGCCTAGGTAAAGTTTGTTGTTTTTAATAGTATATTTCATTACTAGTACCGAAAGTGGCACTTTCCGGTGCGCGCCCAAGTTTCATGTGTGAGGCGGAGCCGAACACAGGAATATCGAATTTCACGTGTGAGGCGAAGCCGAGTATATAAACATTTTCATCACTCCGTACCGAAAGTAGCTACTTTCGATGTCAGCTGGTAGCAACGAAAACGATCGTTTCCCAAGCTCTAATTTAGAGCAAGGGAAAAACGATCAGCTGATTTTCCCTTGCTCTAAATTTGTTTTCCCTTGCTCTCAATTAGTTTTCCATTTGCCCGCTACGCGCTCTGACGTCGCTTTGCCGTTTATTCTTACAATTTATATCAGCTGTTCTTATTGTTCAACTGCACAATAAACATAACCTTGAACTTCTAATTGTTACGTTGTTATGTAGGCTTATTATAGTAAATTTGTTATTATAAAAAAATGTTAATTGAGAAATATAATAGTTTGCATTTTACTGAGGTTTCTTCTTCAGCATTGTGTGTATTTTTGCGTCGTGATGAAAAGTACCGTTCATAACTTGTACCGAAAGTGATTTTCCGGCACTTGCTCCAATTATTCCCGTACTCGGCTTCGCCTCGTACGTGAAACTTGGGCGCGCACCGGAAAGTGCCACTTTCGGTACTAGTAATGAAATATACTATTTTATAAATAATGTATTTCAGATATGTATCTAATAAATCTGCCTGTGATTTTTCACGTGGCTTACTAGTACTGTTTAAAAACAACAAACTTTATCTAAGCCTACCTAACTATGCTGTGGAGATTTTAACCCGATAACTTTATACAATTATAAGGAATATTACTATAGTCTATACATTTTTAGTAATTAAACAATATTAAATTTAATGTCCCTACTCACAATGAACATGTGTTTTTAAACTGTTATACAATTTATGTAGAATGTATTATATGTTTTGAGGTTAGAAGTCTTTGAAAATGTATATTTATTAGACCCCTTTTTGTTTACATCGTTACATCGTTCTTCAGATAAAACTGCTTAGGCTACAGACAAAAAACTACATATACATAACCGAGAGTATGCCTGTAACTTTCCGGTTACAAAATATATAATTATTTATATTATGAAGTTAAAATTATCAGCCCCACTTGGCAGCGCCATTTAAAAATGTATTGAGTTAAAAAAATACATTTAACTTCTCACCTTTTGGGGTTGAATCCGTTGCTTTCGGGGTTAAGGTAATCAGTATAGGAGATCGGTTACATGAATTACTTTCAAATATTTTTCGAAAAATATTTATTGTTAATGAAAATTAAAGACAGTCATATATTATGAAAAAATACGTAAAATTTTAGATCGAATATCAAATGGTTGTTTAATGACAGCTTATAATATGAGAGAGAGGGATACAAAATACTTTTTACATGCCAGCTGGTTTTAATTCCCCTACTTACCAAAGTAATTTAATACACTGTTTATTATGCACATTTTTTACCCCACTGTCTTTTTAATGTATTTTTTGATCGATGAATGCCCATCTTAGTGCCTGAGGTCCCACGTAAAACACAAGAAGATATCGTATCTGTTGTATCGGTTAAATCATTTTATGTCGATGGAATTTTCTTCTGTCATAAGCACATCTAAACCATTCTAGTAATCCAGATATATAGAATATTCATTTTAATGGACTTCATTCCAAAACTTTATCGTAAAAGCAACTCACTTGTGACCATCTCGCTTCGAGGATGAACGTAGAAGCAGGAAACCTTAGTAAAAGGTATTCAGCTTCTTTTCCAGAAATCAATTGGGGGAAGTTTCATTCTATGATTGCTTGATATCGTGCATATCACAATTTAGTATGTTTTTATTTTAGATCATGGTCACTGTTGTTCAATGGGCAAATTTCACTGTTAGTCTAATTTGTCTTTTATGTACGATCTAGGTAACAAATCTATATCTTTTATTAAGCTCTCATTATAAAATTAGGAAATAAAACTTAAAGGTTAGATTAGAAACAAATTCCTTTTATCAAATTGAAGGTGTTAAAGTACCTTTAGGAATTTTCAACATAGTAAATGTACAGAGCCTAATACTTTTCGGTGGACAAGAGTAACGCGCAATCGCGCATGGTTGTAATGTTTGATTTATTCGTCATATTTAGTGGGAATAAATTAAACAGCACACAAAACTTAACCTAAAAGTTTTAAACATAACCTAAATAGTTGAAATAGTTGTTAAAGAATTACAACTGATGAACGAAATCAGATGTTTTATTTTTACGAATAAATCAAAGTAGCCTACAACCCTGCACTTACGCTATACTATTTTGTTAACCAAGAACGTACGTACATACACTCGCTTTTAACCTTATATTTATATTATTTCTCAAATGTGTTTTTTTTTTTGTCGCTAAGCGATATCTCCCTTAATTTTTCATCAAAATTAATTATTCAAGCATCATTTTAAAGCTTATGTTCCCCGCTATTGACGAAAAATAGACAAACAGCTTAAAATTCGTGTTTTATTTACAAAAATTGATTTAATAACTTTTATATTATACTTCATATGGTTCCTAATGAAAGACGCCATCTTTTAACAATCTTTTAACTAATATGACAACTGTTAGTTAGATTGTTTGCATTGTATATGCAATGTAATGTATCACACAAATTAATCAAACTAAACTAACGTAAATAAATAAACGTAATTTACTTAATTAAATCAATGTTTTAAATCAGGTAAGTAATATTTAAATATTCGCACAGGTCAGCTAGTACTAGTTGATTGAATTATTTAAAGTAAATCTGTAGATGGCCTAATAGCCCAGTATATTAGGTTGACAAAATTTCAAAATCACCTCAATTTAGAAAAATCGGTGTTTTTTGAACTCAGGGATTGATGCTCTACAACTTTTAGGGAGGGGGGTAGTGATAAAATTTGATGTTGGAAAGTTACAGCACATTGAAAATGGGTAAAGCACAGTTTTTGGCAAAGTTGGAAAAATTTGCTGTTTTTTGGATCCCCATAAAAATCAAACTACTGGACCAATTTTGAACTTTGTTTTTTTAATCAACGCGAAATTTTGTCCTCTTTAATTTACTACAGATTTATTTTTTACATAATATGGACCGTTTTTTAGTTATAAGCGAAAAATGGAAAAAGTTCGAAAATTTTGAGGTTTTTTGCCCCCCAAAAGTTGTCTCCCCCACTTTCGAGGTCGCAAAATTAGATTTAGCATACCCACACCATACCAAACGATCCTAGGAAAAAAAATCTTTTACCGCAATTAATGTAAGCTGAAACCCTTTTTTATCCTCTATATACTGGGCTATAAAATGGTTTAGTTAAAACGGTTTGCTTTGAAACGGTCTTTAAGGATCGGCAGACCCAGCCACCATCTTGATTCCAACTCAATTAAGTGCAATGTTAAAGGCGTAACAAGATTACTGGAGTAGGCTAATAATGATTAGAAAATTATTCTGAAAGGTTAATACAGGCCGAATATGGATATCATTTAGTTTTTTAAATTTGTTTTTAACTTTTGTTCTTTGACTTGTGATTTAAAAAAAATCAAATATCAAAAATGTAAAAAGCTCACCACATTCGAAGTTTAATTATCTTTCAAATAAAAGTAATTTCAATAAATTTTGATAATTTGTGACGAAAAATCAGCTTTATTGTGGAAGTATGTAGGCCTACGCGCCGAATTTGTGTTTTACTCAAGTATTTAGCCTACACTCTGGTGGTTATCACATCAACTTGTTGTTCGAGAAGGAATACAGAAAAACAAAATACCCGTTAATTTTGAATGTATGAGAGGCTGTGTTTAATAAAACATACTCACATACATACATTGTCACGCATGCGCATTTCAGTACGTTTACATTGCTACGTCTGTAACCCTATATTTGCTAGCGGAAGAACGAAACGCACACAAATTCAATGTTAATAGTGTATAGCTCTGCCACTTGGAGCGGTCAACTCAGAAATATTTCTTCACTCCTGCTGAGGCTTAAATTAAAGAGCCGCACAAAGAGATTCAGTTAGCCACACGTGGCAGTACACAGCATATGTTCTACACCTGTATATAAGATGTTTACGTTGACCAATCCAAATATTAATCATGTGCGTGTTAAAAACAACCTTTTACTGTTAAAAAATATAGTGTACTAATGGGTGATTTATCTTTTGTTTCAGGTGAGTGCATCCCTTTCTCCAGTATTGCAAGTATAACACGATATTTTGTTAATTTATTATTTCGTAGTATAACCTCAACGCTAACCTCAACCGGACCTCGGCTTTAGTACAGATACCGGCACGAATGCTGGCACTTGAGCAAACCGCTACTAACCTGACTGAAAACATCAGTAACCGGTGCATCTCTGTTTAACACGTTCACTGCTAAGGACGCACATGTGAGCTTGACACTGAACATTATGAGAAGCGGTCGACGCACAATGCATTCCACGCCAACCCCCGTATTGGGAGTATTTTCAATACACAGTGCATTGCGTGCTTCGCACGTCAATTTTAAGCCTATTTGCTATGGATGCACATGTGATTATTACGTAGAAAGGTTAAAAATAAAAAATAAAAGGTCAGCTCCTAGCATAGGAAATATGGAATTTGCGTAGCAGTGAACGTGTTAAGGGTGACGTAAACATCCACTAGTTCGTTTAAAGGATTAGTCACATTAGGAAGCGGTGTGGGGAAATGTTTTTTTTTTATCCACTTACGCCCTTTCCCCCCTCCACCGGCCCATCGCGCCCCCAAGTGCCAGGATTCACGCCGATATCTGTATATTGATAAGGAATCAACACCAGAAGTTTAGTGCCCTATTTCAGAACTCCTTTTACGGACACGATTTTAATTTTCCGTCAGGCATTTGGCCGGCAATTTCCTTTAGATATTGGGATACCCAAAATAAAACAAATGTTTGTAGCACAGCTGTACTGCAATCTAGTTGTATTACAACAGATATAATCTGTTAAACAATACTGTGGCTATGTACGAACGTATCGACAATAAGCAGTAGCACAGATTGAAGCCGCGTGCCTATACGTTTCCCCTCCGGACATTCGGTCTAGGTGTAATTTTCTCTCCCTCTTCCATTATCACGAGTGCTAACGTTTCGCTACTTTATTACTGCGCCGATGGATTGATCTCGCTGTGGAGCGTTTTTACGGACTCGTTTCTCTTAACAAACAGCTTTTGTGTTTAACACAAGTACAATTTTACAAAAATCAGATAAATTCTGTATAAGACATGGATAGAATTTCGTATTCTTTACTGTGAATATTAGAATTCCTAGCCTCTTCTGTGTACAGTATATTAGGGTACCTAGCCTCTACTGTCTATATTAGGGTCCCTAGCCTCTACTGTGTATATTAAGGTTCCTAGCGTCTACTGTGTATATTAGGATATCTAGCCTCTACTGTGTATATTAGGATTAATAGACTCTACTGTGTATATTAGGATTCCTGGCCTCTACTGTGTATATTAGGGTACCTAGCCTCTACTGTGTTTATTATGATTATTAGCCTCTACTATGTATATTAAGGTTCCTAGCCTCTACTGTGTATATTAAGTTTCCTAGCCTCTACTGTGCATATTAGGGTAACTAGCCTCTACTGTATATATTAGGGTACCTAGCCTCTACTGTGTATATTAATTTTCCTAGCCTCTACTGTGTTTATTAGGATTTCTAGCCTCTATTGTGTATAATAGGGTTCCTAACCTCTACTTTGTACATTAAGGTTCCTAACCTTTACTGTGTATATTAGGATTCCTGGCCTCTACTGTGTATATTAGGGTACCTAGTCTCTACTGTGTTTATTAGAATTCCTAGCATCTACTGTGCATATTAAGGTTCCTAGCCTCTACTATGTATATTAAGTTTGCTAGCCTCTACTGTGCATATTAGGGTACCTAGCCTCTACTG
>JAGFPH010000408.1:461930-473325 GCA_018207615.1 Philaenus spumarius | reverse complement strand
TAGCCTCTACTGTGTAACTGAAATACATTAAGGTACGTAGCCTCTCTGTATATTAGGATTCCTAGCCTCTATTGTGTATATTAAGGTTCCTAGCCTGTACTGTGTATAATAGGGGGCCTAGCCTCTGCTGGGTACATTTGGGTTCCTAGAACCTACTTTGTATAATGGGATACCTAGCCTCTATTTTCACACAACTTTCTCTATATCGTTTTGTAGCAAATTAAATAAATATTCACTTCTCTGTACTATATTTTGTATGAATAATTCCGCCTTAGGTCGCTACGGTAATTGTATTGCATCAATCATGTTTAAAATATTGAAATAACTTCAATATTTTGTGTTACCCGAATAATTTGTGTGCCTTATCACAGATTTTACATAACGATGGTAAATCATTTTAGAGAAAATCAATGGTACAAACAACGCATCTTATCTCAACCTCCGTTTTGAAGCTTTCGTATTTAATTTTACATTGAGAAGTAGTTGTTTTTATACATACTTTTGGCTATGATTTACATGATAAAGTTAGTTATGGAATGTAACAAGTGCCAACTTGACTAGCCGGATTCGTACCTAAGTCAGTCCGTAACGTTCTGACGTTAACATGAAATTTCCGTCCGGAAAATGAAACAGTTATCACGGACATCGGATAGTTTCAATAAAATATTAGTTTCTGCAACATGCAAGTCTAGACTGTCATAAACACACGTTCAACTAATTATATTTGTTCGCACAGATACAATCTGACAGAATGTTACATCTGTGAGACTGACCGTTGTACGAAGTAAATACAACTACACTACAACACATCGTTTAAATGACTTATCTGTACCAAAGTTTCTAGTAACTATGTTTTCAGAAATCATCTGTGGTATTATATTTTCAACCCCCGACGCAAACAGAGGGTGTTATAAGTTTAACGTGTGTATCTGTCTGTGGCATCGTAGTTCCCAAACGGATGAACCGATTTTGATTAGTTTTGTTTAAAGTTGATTTGATTGAGAGTGTTCTTAGCTATAATTCAAAAAAATATGTTCCGCTGTTTTTTAAATTTTTAATGAATCTGTTATGTTAGATAATAATGTGTATAAATTAAAACTTTTACAAAGAGGCCTACAGTTTTATAATCCTTATAACTGTACACATTTACCTGTTAAAAATTCCCTCAACATAGTCAGGTTGGCCAAGATAAAGGTTGTTGTTTTTAAATAGTATTTTTATCAATGATGTATTTCCGACGTGTATCTAATTAATCTGTATCTAATTAATATATCTCGAGAAAAATAAGCGATTAATTCCAATCATGCGTTTCAAAATGGCGGCTGTTTGAAAATTTCAAACCTAAATTACTCAAAAACCGTACATTTTAAGAAAAGAAAATGTCAAGACACCTTTTTTGTAGCCCTTTTGATTCCCTATCGGATGGTGAATATGTCAAAACAATCGAATGAAGGATAACAGTTAAGTTATGTGTAATAATTGGTTTGTCCAACCCGGCATCCTATACCAACACAGTAAACACAACAATATTGTTTATACATTTGCTGTGATTATCTTTAACTTAGCTAACTTAGCTATTATCCTTCATCCGGTTATTTTGACCGTGAGACCATCCGACAGGGAATCAAAATGGCTACAAAAAAGGTACCTCGAATGTTTTTGTTAAAATGTACGGTTTTTGAGTAATTTAGGTTTGAAATTTTCAAACAGCCGCCATTTTGAAACGCATGATTGGATTTAATCGCTTAATTTTCTTGAGATATATATTTGTTAGGTTAAACTTCATGTCAAGTTTGAACTCAAATCAGTCAAACATTTCTCTAGATGTGAATTATTTTGTACAAAAAACAAAATGGCAGATATCTGGAAAACGAAGTGTTTTTGGGCCTGTGTTTATATGATTTTTTTTCTTATGTTTAGCTATAGAATGAGCTTCCGAGAGATTGCAGCGTAGTTCTAAATCGCCATGTATATAAATATAGTATATGCAATAATGTGAAATATACTCATAGATGTTAAATATACATCAAAATCTGATTTGTAATGTTTATGTTCGTTCGGGAGTTTGGAGTTATGAATAACAAACTGGCGAAAAACGGGATTTTAGTGTTTATTGGTGCATAGTTAATAATTTACGTAGACCTAAAATGGATACATACGATATACTCGGGCCATGGAACGCGGATCTAAAATCGTTTTTTTTAAATTGCGTGTAATGGTGAGGGACAAAATTTACTCGATAGTCCTTTTATTTATTTAATCACATCTGCGAGCGAAGCCGTAGCTACCAGCTAGTTAAATAATAAAAAATGTTATGTATTTATTTTTTGTTAAATAATGATAAATTTAATAATACTTATTTCTTTGTTAAAAATAGCATTACAAATACGCTATTTTTCGTAAGATCATTACGAGAGAGAAGAAATTATTTAAGAACAAAACCAACAACACGTTTAATAATCAAACGCGTTTCTACGTCAGTGAAGTCATCTTCAGTGATACATGAGCTACAACTAACAAATTAAGTTAAATTTGTATATCGATACCGATTTGCTGGGAAGTGTCAAGGTAAAGAGACCGAGATGAGATAAATAGTGCATGTATGAGATAAAGAACTTTCTTTTAAACAAAAATAACAATAATTGATACATAAATAATAGCTCGGGTACAAGCCGCTTTCGGATGTCTGCAGAAAACTTAAATTCGGCCAGTAACAAATTTATGGAGGAACAAAATTCAAGTGCTAGTTACTCAGGAAAGTTTTAAAGAATTCGTTTTCGTGCTTCACGAAATATCTCCAAATCTTGGCCTAGTAGAAAGGGCTTGTCAAAGTACAATTTTTTATCAAATATTTTTAGTCCTTACGTTTTTTAAATAATGTTTGGAAGTTTGGAGCCCTGCTAGTGAAAAGATACAAAATCAAACATTGGGTGTGCTTAATACCACACGTTGGAAGTGATAACTTCTACGTTCGATTTATATTTTTATCGGTATTAATATTAGAGGAGAATAAAGGTCAAGAAATTACACAAGTCAATATATTGTCAAAAAATATTGCATCATATTGTAAAGTTGCATAATTATAATATTATAATACTAGCTGACCCGTGCGAATATTTCGCAAGTTCGGAGTAGGCCTACATTTACCTGATTTAACACGTTGATTTAATTCAGTTAATTAAGTTTATTTATTTACATTGGTTTATAAATAACAGTTTCCCTATACAATCTTACAGTGTAAACAATCTAACTAACAGCTGTCATGCTAGTTAAACAGATGGTTAGTAGATGTCGCCTTTCATTAGGAACATACAGAGTATAATATAAAAGTTTTTTAAATAAATTTTTGTTATTAAAACATGAATTTTAAGCTGTTTGTCTATTTTTCCCGTGTAGTGGTTAAGGAAAGTTTTAAAATGATGCCTCATTCATGTAATTTGATGATGTATTAAGGAAGTTATGGCGTACCGACAAAAAAATAGTCTTGAGAAATAATATATGCGATAGTAATATTATTATGTAATAATATTATAATTATAATAAGTATACGAACAATAGTGATAATTATAAAGTAAACAGTATTTATTTAATGACTAATGGGTTTGAGTGAGGTATTAGTGTATGCACTCTACATAGAATTCTAAGAATAATTCAATATGTAAGGGACAATAATTATAATAATTATTATAATATTATAATAACGTATTATAATATATTATGTATCGGATATTCCCTCTCCATGCGCTTACTTGTCTATATATACTACTAGCTGACAGAACAATGCTTCGCTATAGCAATAATATGGTTACCTACTACAGCAAATGTTACATCTTAAGTATTTTAGCTGATTTTGGGTGTCTTTTGATACAGTGTTTTTTTTACCGCTTGCCTATGTGGTTTTAGACGATTTGTATTAGAAAAACGCTGTCGTCTTTTTTCCCTCGTTTTTTTGATATTTCTTCTGGATGCGACCGAATTGCATCAGATGATGGTGTACACTGTTCTGATAGGGTTGGAAGTTGAGAAATTTGGAGACCATCGTGTGAAATCTGGGATTGGGAAGCTGACTGTATTTCCTCCACATTAATATGCATTGAGTTGTCAGGTAAAGAAGGTGAGAGAGGAATGAGAACATTAAAGTGGCCTCTCGTCAGTTCCCCAGTAAACCTTAGCTTCCCTACTCCCTCAATCGGTTCGCCAAAACTCTCTCACAACAAATAACCATCTCTGTACACCTGAAATTTAAAAAAAAATATTTCGGATGCTGCTTGAATTTCACTTGCGGTTCCAAAAGTTACTGGTTTGCTCTTATCCGCGATATTTATATTTTTTTTTATATAAATATCTCCTGTTGCTTTTAAAGTATATGGTTTGAACCTTGCGCCAATTGTTTAAAACATGACTAACAACTCTGGTCCTCACCTCAAACCCCAGTGAATCGTATCATGTACAATTAAAGCCAAAGAGTAGAATAAGCATTGGCCATCTGGCCTAGAAGAAACTACTCTGTGAGGAATAGATACTCCATTAACGTGTATGACCTCCATTATTGTAATATGAAGCTAAATTTTATATTTATGTGAGTAATAATAAGTTACAGCAAAATAAAACATTGTAAAATATTACTTTGTCAAAATGTACAAAATGTAAAATTTTGTCTAAACTTACTTCAGTTAGACAAAAATCAATCTTCTTTACAAACCTTACAACGCACAAATATAATAATAATTATTATAACTATCCCTTACATATTGAATTATTCTTAGAATTCTATGTAGAGTGCATACACTAATACCTCACTCAAAATCATTAGCCACTAAATAAATAATGCTTACATTATAATGGTAACTATTTTTCGCATACTTATTATAATATAATATTATTATAATATATTAAAATTATAATAACGTATTATATACTATGTATCATCTATTCCCTCTCCACAAGCTTACTTGTCTATATCTATCGCCTATTCCCTCTTCACGCTCTGACTTGTGTCTACGCAAAACGTTTACGTGACGCGAGATTTCAGAAACATAGTCAAGCGAAAGTGCCCAACGGGCCAATAGAATTTATCACTTCAAAAATAGTTTCGTTGGTTTTCTTTTGTCGTGGATCAAGCAAAATTGTTCCAATCGAGACAAAGGGGCAATTTATATGTGTACAGAAAAACTCTGTTAAAATTGTCGGAAAACTGGTTCAGCCTTTAACAACTGCTACTGCACAATTTACTGGAATCCATTCAGAGGTTATTAAACACCACAACTTCCGAGAATCCAAAGTTAAAAGCATCAGTATCCCCATTCAATTAATTGGTTTTACCGGCACTTTGACTACTGCCTATAATATCTCCAGCGCTAAGCCCTTCGTTCAATATAGATTCAGGCAGTAATGGACTCAGGATTTTGAGAATTTACCGTTCTAATGGAACTTGTAAAATGCTAACTAAGCGAGCAAGCGAGAATATCGACTCTACGCCTACGAGTCTCTGTCTCTTTCTAACACGTTAAGTAATGTCGTAATTAGGAATTGGACTCTTGGTTTTTGCTTTAATTAGTTTTAATCTGTTTAAAATGTTGGAAAAGAGGCAAAACTAATTTAGATTGTAAGCTTGAGGTGAGCACAAATCATGAAATATCGATAAGCTTTAAATTAGTTTAATCAAATTGTTATCTTTATCTATACCAATATTATAAAGAGGTAAAATTTGTTTGCTTGTATGTATGAGGTAATCTCTGGAACTACTGAACCGATTGGGAAAATATTTTTACTAATAAAAAGCTACACTATCCCTAAGTTACATAATATGTTCATTTTGATCAAAACATTTTTTATTTCAATATTTGTAAATTAAGTCGGACAAAATTCTTAGGTTAGACCTAGACTGAGGAAGCAACACGTGTATTTCATTTATTACCATAGCAACCAGTTGAATAAAATAACAGACAAAACAGCTGTTCTAATATTTCCATTAACAGCTGATTTCAAAATTTGAAGCAATAATTTGTATTTCTAACTTTTAGGTTAGGTTTTTATTAAAGTGTAGACATGAGCCTTGCTGGTTAACTTTTATTATAACTGCTGTTATAAAATGTACGAAATAATTTGATTTGAACATTTAACATTGTTTACCAACTTAGCTTTGGGATTATTATTAAACAAGGTTGTATATTAATTAAAGGTATGATACTATTTTTTCACCTATTATTAATTGGTTTGTAGTTTAAAGATAGTAAAAACTCGGTTATAAAAAATAAAGCGTAATGAAGAGCAACTTCTGATAACATTTTTGTTCGGATTTTCTATGTACATCTTAAAGTAGCTTATTCTAACAAGTGAATTGTATTTTAGTCGGCAATTGTCAGTCATGTTCTTTATTTTGCATAAATAATTATTATAATTAACATGCATACACAATTATACACAATTAATAATACAAATATTCTAAACAATAACCTAACTTCTCAAATTCACCTGTAGACTACATTTCAGTAGTCTTTCGAGACGCTTATCATTGTTCTAGATTACTAGGATAGATTTTTTTTTTACAGTAGTATCTAGATAGATATATAGACAGAATCTAGATCTAGTAGAATCACGCCTTGTGACTTTAGGCAAGGCGTGTGGGATAATCCGGATTTCAATTAAACCGATTTCGAATAATTGGGGTTCTACAGTATTAAAAATATTTTCACTTCTATTTTCGAAAGTTCTCCTGCTAAACTTACGATCAGTTAGTGGTAGGCCTACTCACGGTCCATACTTTACAGGAAAACTACAACAGTTCCAGAATGAAATTAATTTCCACGAACAGAAATCCCGTTTAATTTTTGTTTTCAGTTTGGTTTGTAAAGTCCTCGGGAAATGAGTGGACGCCTAAACGTTATTATAAATCAATGTTTAATCCTGCATTGCGAAGCGAACGAGTTAGGCCAGGTTATATACAGCAGATGATTAGAGCATTTGATGAACGGTTGGACCGTGAAATACGAAAACAGATTGAATTAGCAAGGGTGCGTGTTGACCTCGCGTTGGGAGGGAGACCGGTTGCCTAGCAACGTTCTGTTATTGATAAATACGCATCTTGAAGGTTGTCTTGATTTGATTTTGCCCGCCAAATTCGCTACGAATTCAACCTTCTATTGATTGAGTAAGGCGTAACGTGGGTCGAGGGAATCAAAACGAAATTGTAAGAACATTTAAATAATCAATATTCAGATGCTTTTATTGAAATAACTAGTAAGCACCCGGGAAAAATCATAGATTAGATTTTTTTTTAAACGCCGTTTAAAACAATACTATTTAAAAATAAATTTTATCTAGGCCTACCTTAACTACGATGTGGGGATGATTTTGAAGTCTGTAAATGTATATTTTCAAACTGTTATAGAACTAATATCGGCTGTATGATCTGTGTTGAGGTTAGAAGTCGTTATAAATGTGCATTATATATTTTAACAATCCTTTTTGTTTACTTCATTGAAATAATTACTTAGGCCGACAAACAACAAACTATACCTATTCAAGTCTATTTCGTTAGGGATTTTCAACATGATGAATGTACAGAGCCTACAATTAATTATAATAAGTAGGTCTATAATGGCACTCATACTTCACGTTGCACAAAAGCTTGTAGCTCAAGGGCATGGTTGTATTATTTGATTTGCTTGTCTTTAAAAGTATAATAAAAATTCAGTCATTAAGCAAACAAGACAGAAAAATGTATCGTTAAACATTTTACTTAAAGATATGAAATAAATTTTGTAAAACAAAATATTTTATCAAATGATTACTTTATAAAATACAATTATTTAGGCAAAACTATGTTATTTTTTCGCGTTAAAATTCACTCAAGTTTTCATCGTCAGTAGGCCTATATGTAAATTAACATAAGCTCAAAATGTTATGATTCTATTAAAATAACAATAATTCACACCAATATCCCAACCTATCCATACATGTCAGGAAGCAGGTATGTTAGAACGAATTAGATGTACATTATCAACTCCTATAAAAGCGAGTGTACGTCCGTGCGTACATACATACGTACGTGAGTAACAATATAATATAACAGCCGATTTCACCCATCATCTGTAATACTTAAACAAAATCCAGCATAGATTATACTTTGGGGTTATGTTTACAACTTCAATCATTATAATTTCTTGTCAAGTTGATTTTTTTTTTAATATGAGTTAAAGAAGTAATGTATGCTATAATACGTTATAAGATTTGCTTTGAGGTTATAAACTGTATATAAATACAACATTTTATCATCAATATATATTCGTTTATACAAATTTAAAGTAGAAATATGTATTCGTTTAGCTTCGGAAACATTCGTACATCTTCTTATAACATATAAACATATTCGATTATAAATGTTTCACTTTAATATTAATAACTTCTAAATCATCTGATCAATCAATATGAAATAAAAAGCAATTAAAAGATAGTATTTTTATCTTTCTTTAAATATATAAATACTTTTTTTTAAATAAATACTTTTTTTAACAAATAGGCCTACAGTTTTATAATCCTTATAATTGTAGGCTACACATTTACCGAGTTAAAAATCTCCGTCAGCATAGTTAGGTAGGCCTAGATAAAATCTGTAGTTTTTAAATTGTATTTTTTAAATGATGTATTTCTAATGTGTATCTAATTAATCTGCCTGTTATTTTTCATGGGGTCTTACTAGTTTTTTTCCATAGTAAAAAACAAAAACAAAACTTAACCTAAAAGTTTTAAACAACCTTAAATGGTTCACAAGGTTGTCGAAGTATTACAGCTGATGCGTGAAATCAGCTGTTATATGTTAACGAATAAATCGAACAATACAACCTTGCGCATGCGCTACAAGTTTTGTTACTCCCTTTTATAGAAGTTTATTCAATTTATAAAGGTAGGTTTATTTTTTAACGTGCGCAAATGTAGTGGAATTGTCAGTACTCGAGAATTATATCTTCAGACCAGTCTTGCTCCCGTGCTTATCGCTTCAAGACTATTTCGCGAGTTTTGTGTGCTCAGTTTGCTCATAAATGCTGACACTTTTTAAAAAATGTGTTTTTTTTTCTGTCTTTGCAAGTCACAATTCAAGTCCACACCAAATAATTCTTCATTCTAGAATAAAAATACTGAAGTCGTCAAATTTGCAACATTTTATTGTTCTTCACTATTTTCAATGTTTAGCAAAACAAATGCAGACTTTTCGAACCGGAAGAAGGTTTTAATGCATTTTTCGATCAATATAAAACAACTAATAATTGCTCCAAGAAACTAAACAAAAAGAAAATAAACAAAATGTGCAGTATTCTCCTATATTTATTAGCGAATTTCCATAGGAAAAATGAGCTATTGCAGTGGCCCTTATGGCAAGACACAAGGTCGGGAGTAGCAAATGAGCACCGATCATGGTCCCAGAATACGTTTTGGGGTGTCATTAAAAATCATATAAATATATGTATATATATATGTGTTCGCACTCTAGCGGCCGAATTTTAAGTCCGATTCGGTTCAAATTTGGTACACATGTTGGTTGTCTACGTCTACAAGTATAAATGTAGGATCTTATTCTGCATATTTTGTTTTTTTACACGACCTTATAGCTCGCTTGGTTCCCCCCGGTTCAAAGCCATGTGGTGGATTCTACCGCGGGGGTTAGCGTGCGAAGCACGCAATGCATTGTGTATTGAAGATACTCCCAATACGGTGGTTAGCGTGCGAAGCGCGCAATGCTTTGTGTGTTAAAGATACTCCCAATACGGGGGTTGGCGTGCGAAGCACGCAATGCTTTGTGGATTGTAGATACTCCCAACATGTGGAATGGTGTGCGAAGCACGCAATGCATTGTGTATTGAAGATACTCTCAATATGTGGAATGGCGTGCGAAGCACGCAATTCATTGTGTATTTACGATACTCCCAATATGCGGAATGGCGTGCAAACCATTTTGCAGCTATTCAGCACCGTCGTGAATAGACCTATTTCCCAAATTGTCGGTTGAAACCCTAAAACATAGGCCTATAAACTAAATTTTTGAAATTTGCTCAACTCACGTCAGCGGTTCAGCTGCGTGGTCGAATTATTATTCGTTTACATAAAACCCCAAGAAAGTTTCATTCTAGTGCGAAAAATTTCTAAAAAAATTACTTTCTGTCAACAAACGTGCTTCCTGTTGTTGGATTTTTTCAAATTGTGTACCAAATTTGTACCAAATCGGACGTTAAATGCGGCCGTTAGAGTGCGAACACATATGTACATAATATATACATATCTATATATTAATAGGCAAGCACAAAACTTGTCGTCCTTTTTTCTCAGCTTGTGTGCATCGTAGGAGAAATTCGCGCATACCGTTAGAAAGGTAGTGTCCTGTAGATGAGCAGAATCCCATTATAATTTACATCGGTCCTCAGGGATACGCCCCAGTGGCCCTCAAAGTTTCAATGTTAATCTTATGGAAGGTCAATCTTAAGTAATAAGAAGAAAGATTTCTTTTGATTTTATCAGGGGCACAAAAAACAGCGGTTCGTATGAAAAACTTAAAACAGCTGATTTTGATCAACAACTGATTTGGATCAAAAACTGAATATAATTTTAGGTTAGGTAAATCAAGCAATAGCAATAGCGAAGCATTGCCGGGTCCACTAGTTTTAATGACACCCCAAAACGTGTTCTGGGGACCATGATCGGTGCCCATTGACCATTCCCGAGTTTATTTATCACCATATAAGTCACTGCAATAGCTCATCTTTCCTGTGGAAATGCGCCAGGAACGAAACAAAATACCAATCAATATTCTATAAAGCGTAGCCAGGAAATGATTATTATTTGTAGCAACCAAACCCCATCCAGCAATACGATACTATTCGACAAATCGACTCTGCCTGGTTTTATTGCATGGCGGGTAACATAATCCCGGCCTCTCCCCCGTCTCGTCTTTGGTTTTAATAACAGCCACCAACATCATCGGCGGCAGCCCCTTCCTTGTCTTTATATATCCCTTAACAGATAACCGAGGGGTTGGTGCTATCGAGGGTAGTTTATACCCTAACGACGGATTAGTATTTACAATTCACTTTATACGGGGTGAGTCGAAAGTGTGTAACCGCTCATGTCCCGCCAGGAGATTTTACATTCGACTAGTGGTTTAACTACATAACCGTAGCATACTAAATAATAATTGCACTCCTTCTTGTATCCATTGCATTTTTATTTAATTTACAGGTAACACGCATCATCCTATTTTTCCTCTAATAGATAGTGCTTATTAACAACATAAATTTTAAAAACCCGTAAGCAGCACTGCCGCATTACTATAGCCGAATTTTCTTATCAGGGAATAACTAGTATTATATAATGAGAGTTTCCTATGAGTTTTGTTCCTTGTTCC
>JAGFPH010000408.1:450778-461920 GCA_018207615.1 Philaenus spumarius | reverse complement strand
AAAAATTGCACAAGGGCTTATGAGTGGGAGAAATTGCGCAAAAACCTTACACGGGGATAGTGAAAAAATCATTTATCTGGAGCTTCCTATCAATTTTGTTACTTGTTCCGGGGATTGTAGTAAATTTAATTACCTTTCGAACGATATAGATCAAAAACTACACACATGCTTATGAGTGGGAGAAATAATGCAATTTCCTCGCTCTAACTTTTCTATTTTGGTTTGAATCAAACAAGCCGCCATTTTGTGTAAAATCAAAAGATCAAAATATCTGTGTCTGGGACATACTACAAGGACACTTCCACTAAAATTTCAGCTATTTTGAAGCATATTTACTACCATTTTATCAAGGTGGGAAAAACCCATATACTTATATACCCTTAAATCCCTACCCAAAAACGATTAATTGGTATAACTCCGCCATTTTGAATCGGATCGAATAACAAAAAAAAGTGTATCTGAAGAATCCTACTAGGACCCTTTTACCAAAAAATCGGCAATTTTTAAGCATATTTACTACCATTTATCAATCCGGGAATAAAACATATATAGGTTTATTATATATATATATATAAAGTCATGAATTTTGGGTATCGTCTCCAAATGGTCTGAAACGGATAGAAACGAAGTTTTACCCTCCTCCGACGAACCGTTTTCAAGTTGGGTCGAGTGTAATAGCTCTTATTTTCTTCAAAAATTCGGCTAATTAAGCAAAGTAATTTTGTTAGATCTTTACTCACTTAGCCTAAGCGTTCTATACATTCTACAGGCAAAAAAAGTGCGAAAATGTCGCTATTTTTTGCGAATATCTCGGAACGCTCCAGGAAGATTTGGTTGTAAACTTAAAACTCGGATTCAGCACCCAAAAAACGTCAGAACCGCAGAGGAACCAACTACTTGAATTTTGTTCACGTAGAACTACCATTTGACTGGACTAGCCTACATTCTTAACCGTGCAAAATATAGGTAAACGCATAGTTCTACATAGAATAAATAACTTAAGCCCAATGTAGGCCTAATTCGCAGACTACACATTTATATACCGGTACTACTATTATAAAGTGAGAAAATTTGTTTGTTTGTTTGTATGTAGGGGGGGGGGGGATAATCTCTGGAACTACTGACCTGATTGAAAAAATTGTTTTACTAATAAAAAGCTATACTATCCCTGAGTAACATAAGCTAGGCTATAATTAATTTTGATAAAAACATGTTTTATTTGAATATTTGTAAATTATAGTCGGAAAAATTCTTAGGTTAGGCCTAGACTGATGAACAAACATATATTTCTTGCATATATTTACATTTAATACCATAGGCAAGCAATTGAATAAAATAACAGATAAAACAGCTGTTTACTCTAATATTTCCATTAACAGCTGATTTCAAACTTTGAAGCAATTATTTGTACTTTTAACTCTTAGGTTAGGTTTTTATTAAAGTGAAGACCTGAGCCTTGCTGGTTCCTTTAACCTTTATTGTAACTGCTGGAAAACAAATAAAAATCATCTGACGGATTCGTTCAAAGCCACACTATCCCTGAGTAACATAGGCTGTATTTCATTTTGATTAAAACATGTTTTATTTAAATATTTGTAAATTTAGTCGGAAAAAATCTTAGTTTAGGCCTAGACTGATGAAACAACACATTATGTATTTAAATTTATTACCATAGCAACCAATTGAGTAAAATAACAAATAAAACAGCAGTTTGCTCTACTATTTCTATTAACAGCTGATTTGAAACTTTGAAGCACTTATTTGTATTTCTAACTTTTAGGTTAGGTGTTTTTTAAAGAGTAGATCTGAGCCTTGCTGGTTCCTTTAACCTTTATTATAACTGCTGTTATAAAATATACGAAATAATTTGATTTGAACATTTAACATTATTTACCATCTTAGCTTTGGAGTTATTATTAATCCTACAACTTTATTATAAATAAAACCTAACATGATTATTTGTATAGAAGGTTCCAACGGGGTTGGCGCACGCAGGGGTTCCCCCTAGTTTAGGCTTCAAAGACACCGAGTCACTGAAGAGAACGTAGACGGAAGTTTGTTTCATTTTCGCAAACTAATTAATTTCTGTAAAACCCGCGAAGAGTCGCTGAAGTCCTGGCTACAACAGTTACGTTAGCCCCTGTATACTGATGTGAATGTGAGATGACGCCAGAAATACTGAAACCACGGTAAATATTTACAAGTGAAACGACTGTTACAGGAATAAATCTAATTTAAATACAGCAATATCTTGGAGGAGTAACATCTACAGCTGGTGAAGGTTTAGCGAATAATTGATGAGTGAAGGAATAACTTAGTCCGTGTCTAGCACATTAAACAGTTGAAGTGCAATACGCTGTGTATTAAAATATTATATTTCCAATATAAAACGAGTTTAATTGAGTAAATATTTCGATTTAATAGAAAAACTTTATTAATAGTACGGGCAAATAAATAAGAGGAGAGAGAATATGCGTATTATTTTAACTACGTAGTTAGATTCCGTGAAAAATCACGTGCAGATTAATTTGATTCAAACGTACACATGAGAAATAATTCGATCGCCCGGCTGACGTTAGTTGAGTGAATTTCCAAAATTAAGTTTTATGTTTTAGGGTTTCAACCAACTATTTTGGAAATTGGTCTGTAGACTCACGAAGTCGCCAAAGCTGCCTCCTTATCCATACTAATATTATAAAGAGGTAACATTTGTTTGTTTGTATGCAGGGGATAATCTCTGGAACTACTGAACCGATTGGAAAAAATAGTTTTACTAATAAAGAACTACACTATCCCTGAGCAATATAGGCTATAATTCATTTTAATAAAACATTTTTTTTTTCAATATTTGTAAATTTAGTCGAAAAAAATTCTTATGTTAGGCCTAGAGTGATGAACCAACACATGTATTTACATTTATTACCGTAGCAACCAATTGAATAAAATAACAGATAAAACAGCTGTTTGCTCTATTATTTCCAATAACAAGTGTAGACCAGAGCCTTGCTGGTTCTTTTAACCTTTATTATAGCTGCTGTAATCAAATATACGAAATAATTAACATTATTTATCATCTTAGCTTTGGGGTTGCTATTAATCCTACTCCTTTTACTTTCTCACTACACTATAGTATAGAGAAAGTATAGTGATCGCAAAAAAAATCGATGTTGAGATTTTTGTGGAAATATCCGTTTTGGGACCCCCTGAGTCCAAAAAAGTGGTTTTTACAAAATGTCTATCTTTATGTATGTATGTCTGTCTGTCTGTATGTATACAAAGCTAGAGCAAAAACTATTTGATCGATTTCAACCAAATTTGCACCAGACATGTCATGTAGGCCCTGTATGGCCGGTTTTGGAATTTTTTGAAAAAACAACCGCCTTTTTGGCCAAAAAACCCCCAAAAAATAAGTTATTATTTTTTTACAAAAAAAACGGCTCTAACGGTTTTGATAAAATTGGCTTATTTGTAGCCTTTAATGTACCCTACCATATGCAAAAACCCGCATCTTTCTAAAAATTCTCGTTTTTTCAGTTAATAATAAAACTGATTTTTGGGGGTTGTTTGGCCATAAACGGGGTTATTTTTCAAAACTTTTTTTCGTGCATCTATACAGGCCTAATTGACGTGTTTGGTGCAAATTTGTTCGAAATCGATCGAATAGTTTTCTCTCTAGATAATAATAATAATATTTATTAGTTAATCTTCTACTTTAATAAAAAATTACCTCTCCTACCCCACCCTACAAGCACAGTGAATTTGTTTAATAATTTAAATATGTTTGTGAGAAAGTATATGCCAGTTCCTGGTACCGTTTATTTTATAAAGAAAACATAACATGTGTATAGAAGGTTCCGTCGGGCTTGGCGTTACGGAGCACGCAGGGGTTTCCCCTAGTATAAAATATATTAGTAGAATTTGTTAGCACTTCAGCCTTAAGCCCAAGCTAAGCGCGAGTTTGAATTTCGACCTTGCGGCCTCGGATTATGGACTGCTTCGCTTCGCGAGCTTCGATCCCGACCGTCGGTCTAGGATCAGAAGATGCCTCCACGTGGATGTTAAGCGGGTACGTTTATGGTATTTTAGATATTGACCGATTTTGGGGGAACCAGATGGGCTATTAGGTCGTGCAAACAATAAAATGTGCAGAAAAATCTTCTATTTTAATATTTTTTAGATAAACCAAAAAGTGTCATTCTTGTTTAAAAAAATCTCAAAACAATTTTACTTGCTGTCAAAAAACGTGCTTCCAGTTGTTGGATTTTTTGGCTACCGAACTTGGCCGAGCTACTTAGAAAACCAAATTTGGGCCAAATCGGACGTAGAATGCGAACACATAATATAGGTATACATACAATGTTAATGACACCCCAAAACGTGATCTTTCATATGGAAATTCGCTAAAACTATAGCTTCAAAATATTAATGTGTTATAAAACTAATGTAGGCGACATGAATTGTTTTGAGGTTAGAAGTCGTTGAAAATGTATATATTTGTATAATTTGTATTGTTTATTTCGATCTTTAGACGAAACTACTTAGGTCCACAAATAACAACCTATATCTAACATGGGTACATGGCGTTGGGGATTTTCAGCAGTGTAAATGTACAGAGCCTACAATTAAACATTTCATTCAAAGACCTGAAATACATTTTGGAAAACAAAAGTTCATACCTACATTTAAAATTATATGCCTGCTTAAAATGACGATTTACCTCCAAATATTTTAAATACAGTCATTCATTCAAAACTGTATAAAAATCCACTATCTTTGGATAGTAGGCCTAATTTGTAAATTAACAGAAGCTGAACCTTTTATGATTCTATTTAAATAGTAATAATTCGGACCAACAGCTCAAGATAGTCATATTTAAAATATAGTTTTATGTTTGTATGCCTACGTTGTTTTAGGCAAGAATAGAGTAAACAAAAAGAATTGCAAAAATACGAGCATTTTCAACTATTTCTAACCTCAAAGCCGATCATATTATACAGTATCATGGAGCTTATTATAGCTTACAATAGTTTTATAACACACTAGCTGAATACCCGTGTTTCGCTACAGGGAATTTGTTTGTTGCATCACCATGATTTATAACTAATTGTCATAGTATTCTCTCATTTTCTTTCATCTATTATTATTAAAGTGAATTATAACATTTTTATATTCAATTACTTTGGTATTTATTGTTCACTGGTGCCCGTCAATTGTCTTCTTCATGGTATGTGTGCTAAATAAATTAAATAAATACAAAATTCAGAGTGAAGAGCCTCTTTTTTTTTTCAACCGCTAATCTACAGACTGGTAAATCACAGTCTTAGCTTTATATTTGCAGCGTCTTTAATTGCTAATGCATAGATCGGGTTAGTTTTGATTAGGTTACGTCTTAAATATTTTCTTAAAGTTAATAAGTTCCAAATTTCAGCTCTCTAGCTTTAAGGAAAGAATACAAATTAGTATTGATTGTTTTTAGGGTTTGTTATTACATTTTCAACCCTTAGCAGCACGTAACAAAATGTACAACTGAATTACTTTTTATGTGTATCGTGTAAGAAATAAATGTACAAAATTTCAGCTCTCTAGTTTTAAGGAATGGTTGAATATTAATAATTATTGTTTTTAAGGGTTGTTAACACATTTTCACTCCTAGCAGCAAGTAACAAAATGTAAAAGTCATTTACTTTTCATATGTGTTTTGTAAGAAATATATGTAAAAAATGTCAGCTTTAAAGAAAGTAAACAAACAACATATATTGTTTTAGGAGATGTTTCAACCCTTAAAGGTCAAATATTTTAAAATCCTATCTTAGAGCAATATGTAAACCAAATATTTCACGTTCCTTAACGGTATTAAATTAATATTTATAGTTATAGGGGTTGTTACTAAATGTACAACCCTTAGCAGAACGTGATAAAATGGTAAACCTGCTTTATTTTTTATATGTATCATCTAAGAAATAAATGTACAAAAGTTCAGCTTTCTTGCTTTAAGGAAAGTATAACAAACAATGTTTATTGTTTTATGGGTTGTTTCAACCCTTACAGGTTAAATATTTTAAAATCCTTTCTTATTGTGCCTCTAGCCCCTGTGGAAAATACATGTTCCAAATTTCACATTCCTAGGAGGTAAGGTTTTTGAGATATTTAACAAACAATATTTATTGTTTTAGGGGTTGTTTCAACCCTTACATGCCAAATATTTAAAAATCCGTTGTTAATGTGCCTCTAGTGCCTATGAGCAATATGAGTACCAAATTTCAAGTTCCTATGTGGTATGGTTTTTGAGAAACTGTGATCAGTCAAAACTACCCCTAAACCCCCAAACATAAACCTACAAATTTGAATATCAAAGTGAAATTTCTTTTGTTTTCCTATTTTCATCACAAAGTATACACATGCATAATTTCATCTCTCTAGTTTCATGGGAAGTGGGAGAATTAGTGATGATGAGTGAGTGAGTGAGTGAGGGCTTTGCCTTTTATATATATAGATATACAAAAATAACCAACCTCCAGACACTATAAGAAATTTGTTTTGCTTGGAGTTGTAAACTTGTAAACATAACCCCAAATATAATCAAGGCTAGGTTTTGTTAAAAGTATTACAGATTATGAGCAAAATCAGCTGTTATAAACGTACCGTACACTCGCTTTTATAGTAGTTGATTGGACAACAATTATTATAAAGGTCAGAGTTGTCCCAAGTCTTCGAAACTTAGTAATTTAAACTTCGTGAACTAACAAAATAAGTTCCAAAACTACATTTAATTTACTTGTACAGTTATCTTGTTAAGTTGTTTAGTTCGTTACACCAATACGCTAAAAGTGCCCCTCGATGTTTAAAAATTACAAAATACGTAAAGCAGGAAAATCCTAAAAAAACTTCCCAATAGCCTTGCAACACATTCAAAAAACTGAAAATAAAATAACTGACGTAGAAATAGAAATGATAAACATTAAACGAAGTGAGATAGCGAATGTTTTCAATAGTTTCCTATAGGCGATAGAAAAGGACAGATTGTTATTATGGTTGAGACGTGTAAACGGAAACAGACTCCACGCAGCAGCTCCCTTTCTCTCTTGTCTCGATTGCCACAAAAGAACTTGTAACATTTTTTGAAAAGAAAACTCCACTATTACACCCCCCCCCCCCCCCCTAGGCGCCTTGTCTACTTACTGAAACGTTAGTGAGGCTTGATTTACAAAAAATATTGTTTTTTCCAAACGCAAATGGAAACATTTGATTACTTGTTTGCTGCCGAGTCTGTCGTGTTGACTTTTCTTTCTGGGTCTGTATTTAGTAAAAACTTATTATTTTATGAGGTAATTTCATGGCCACTGAGTCGGTTCTTTCTTCCACTTTTAACCTCGAATACATGCAATACTAAATACAAATGCAAGTTTAAAATTAATTCGCCACGTAGATGAACCGCTGACGTGAATTGAGCAAATTTCCAATATTAAGTTTATAGGCCTATGTTTTAGGGTTTCAACCAACAATTTGGGAAATAGGTCTACTCACGACGGTTCTGAATAGCTGCCTTTTTGTACGAAATATATTATTATAATTTGTTTGCGCCTAAGCATCCAGCTTCGACTCACGCGCTCTTTCGTTACACTCGCAGTGGAAAAACTCACTTTGCGAGTTTGCACCTCGATCTTGTGGCTTCGGGTGATGAGCTTCGCTTCGTTCGCAGCGAAAAAACTCGCCGGTCGGCCTCGGATGAGAAGATACCCCCAAGGTAAAAGCCACCACATGGCTTTGAACCGGGTACTTTTATGGTATTTTACGTATTGGTTGATTTTGGGGGAACCAAGCGAGCTATAAGGTCGCGTAAAAAAACAAAATGTGCAGAATAACATCCTACATTTACATGTTTAGAAAAAACTCTAAAAAATGTTCATTCTCGTAGTAAAAATCTCAAAAAAATAATTACTTCCGGTCAAAAAACGTACTTCCGGTTGTTGGATTTTTTTTTGCTAACGAACTCGTCCGAGCGACTTAGACAACCAACGTGTGTACCAAATTTGGACCAAATCGGACTTAAAATGCGGTCGCTAGAGTGCGAACACAGATATACATATACATATATGATTTTGAATGACACTCCAAAACGTGTTCTGGGGAACATAATCGGTGCTCATTTGCTACCCACCTACCTTAGGTCTTACCATAAGGGTCACTGCAATAGCTCATTTTTCCTATGGAAATTCGCTAATAATTCGATCACGCAGTTGAATCGTTGACGTGAGTTGAGTGAATTTACAAAATTAAGTTATATGTTTTAAGGTTTCAACTATTTGAGAAATTGGTCTACTCGCGAAGGTCGCTGAATAGCTATGTGCGTGTACGAAATATATTAGTAGAATTTGTTTGTACCTCAGCCTTCAGTCCCGGTTCACGGGCTCCTTCTTAGAGCGCTTCAGAACGCTTGCAGCGGGTCAACATTCTTTGTACCTCCGAATTTCATCTATATATCTTTGCCCGTTGCTGATAAATTTGACTGAACCGATCGTAGAACTGGGAGAAGAGAATTATTGAAAACCACAACTCAAATTTACACATTTACAAAACAAAAATTAATTAAGCAACCAAAGTTGCAAAAACAACCACAACAAGTTAAAACCCCAATTACTATTCATCAACTCCTATAAAATCGAGTGCACGTCCGTACATACATACATACGTACGTACGTGAATAACAATATTATATAACAGCTGATTTCGCCCATCATCTGTAAAACTTAAACAAAATTTAACGTAGATTATACTTTGAGGTTATGTTTACAACTTCAATCAAAATGTCTTGTGAAGTTGATTTTCTTAAAATATGAGTTAAAGAACTAATATAGGCAATAATACGTTATAAGATTTACATTGAGGTTATAACATGAATATAAAATAAACCTTTTATTATCAATATATTCATTTATACAAGTTTAAAGAAGAATACCCATTCGTTTGTATTCGGAAACATTCGTACATCTTCGTATAACATATTCGGTATAATATCTTAGTTCAGTTATTATTTCTTTGTATATAATGTGTAATGATACTATATAGTTTTGGCAAGACTAATTATTTTCTTACTAGTAAGCCCCGAAAAAAATTACAGACAGATTAATTAGATACACATCAGAAATACATAATTTAAAAAAATAGTATTTAAAAAAACAGACTTTTTCTAGGCCTACCTATGCTGACGGGGATTTTTAACTCGGTAAATGTGTACAATTATAAAACTGTAGGCTATTTGTTAAAGTTTAGTATTTATATTCATTATTATATATCTAAATAAAGATAAAACATTATCTTTTAATTGCTTTCTAACTTCATGTTGATAGATCAAATGATTTAGAAGTTATTAATATTAGCCTATAATGAAGAAATTAATAATGGAATATGTTTACTGTGTATGTTATACGAAGATGTACGAATGTTTCTGAAGTTAAACGAAAGGGTATCTTCTTTTAAACTTGTATAATTGAATATATTAAAATAAAAATTGTATTTATATTCATTTTATAACCTCAATGCAAATCTTATAACGTTTTATAGGCTACATTAGTTTTTTAACTCATATTTAAACAAAAATTAACTTCACAAGACTTATATTGATTGAAGTTGTAAACATAACACCAATGGACGTACACTCGCTTTTATAGGAGCTGATTATGTTGAGGGGACCAGGCAGTGCAAGCAAATTCCAACCCCGATCTAACTATACTATTAAAAAAACTTGTATAACAACAATATTATTAAAACCAGCTGACCCGTGCGAATATCCCGCAAGTTATAAGTACTTACCTGATTTAATAGGTTGATTTAGTTCAGTTAATTACGTTTATTTATTTGCATTGGTTTATAAATAAAAGTTTATAACACTTGCATATGGAATGTAAACAATCAATTAATTATCAAACTAACAGCTGTCATGTTAGTTAAACAAAGTGTTGATAGATGGCGCATTTCATTAGGAATCATATGAAGTATAATATAAACTTTTCTTAATCAGTTTTTTGTAATAAAGACATGAATTTTAAGCTATTTGTCTATTTTTTGTCAATAACGTTGAACATAAGCTTTAAAATTATGCTTGAATAATTAATTTTGATGAAGAATTAAGGGAGATATCGCTTAGCGACAAAAAAACACCTTTGAGAAATAACATATAAGGATCCTTTCCCAACCGACAATTATTAAAACCCTAAGTGCAATAAACTCTTTTATCATGGCAAATAAAAATATGTAGATAAAAGTATTAAACATTTTAAACTAACAAATTCCTTGAGATTTTTCTTATTATGAAATTCCCAGACGTTTCCTTTATCCGACGCTAGATGGCACAGTTAAATGAAATAATTCACGTCAACTTGAGAGTACAAAATGTTAGGGTTACTAGGCGACAACCTCAGTTACAAGCTGGTCACGTGTTCAGCTGTCATTTACATGCAGTGCTGTGTGGAGGCGACCGATTACAATACAACACTGACGTCAATAGCTTGGAATTACTTTATTAAACAAAGGGGTACCCCTCAACAGCTCCCTAAAAAACTGTAATCATTGTTATGTCGGTGTGAACGTAAAACTAAAATACTGAATGTTTATATTTTTGATGATTTTTGTATTAAACCTTCATGATAATCATTATTTACTGGTTATGTTTTTTTTTTGGAATATTGCAGTGAGTCTTTTTGGTGAGGCCTAAGGTCGGGGAGTAGTAAATGATGGTCCCCAGAACAAGTTTTCAGGTGTCATTAAAACGTTATATAAAGGGTGTCCCTAAATACCGTAGCGGGCTGTACAGGATCGTATTGTATTCATAGAAATTAATAAAAAATGTTCAGTATTTTTTTCGAATTTGGCTTAGTTCAGTCGCAATCCGCTATTTTGTTTTTTTACAAAAACTCACTGTAACTCCAGAAATAGATGGGATATCGAGTTCAAATTTGAAATAAGTATTTTGCATGTTAAGATTTACAAGTGTGCTAAACACAAAGAATTTATTTTTATAATTTTCAAAATGGCGGCCGTTACAAATTCTTAAGGTGGAATATCGTGAAAACCGTTAACTTTACAAAAAAATGTAGAAGAGACAAAATATTTTTATTTTTTAACGACAGACAGACATGCTTTTTT
>JAGFPH010000408.1:377102-435778 GCA_018207615.1 Philaenus spumarius | reverse complement strand
TGAGCTGCTAAGGGGTGAAAATGAAATATCACCTATAAAAATGTTGATTATTGTACTTCCTTAAAGCCAGAGAATAAGCCCTAATTTACATATTTAACTGTAAGCCTATTTATATAAAATAACCTGTTTGCATTTGCTTCGACGCGAGTCACCGAGGGGGTTGGCGGGCGAATCGAGCATGGGCCGTAGCCCTCTAGTCTCATGTAAAGAAGTAGTTTTAAAACCAACCAAAATGAAAGGCTTGCAAAGCTTCATCTGAATTGAGGGTTTAATAATTAGAACACGTAGCTGAACCGCTGACGTGAGTTGAGCAAATTTCCAAAATTAAGTTATGTTTTAGGGTTTCAACCAACAATTTGAGAAATAGGTCTATTCACAACGGTACTGAATAGCTGCAAAATGGTTCGCACGCCATTATTCCGCATATTGGATGGATCTTCAATACACAAAGCATTGCGTGCTTCGCACGGCAACCCCACTTTAGAATCCACCACATGGCTTTGAACCGGGTACTTCTATGGTATTTTACGTTTTGATCGTTTTGGGGGAACCAAGCGAACTATAAGGTCGCGTAAGAAAAAATTTGCTGAGTAACATCCTACATTTATATTTGTAGAAAAAACTCAAAAACAAATTCATTATCGTAGGAAAAATCTCAAAAAATGGTTATATATATATATGATTTTTAATGACACCCCAAAACGTGTTCTGGGGACTATGATCGGTGCTCATGTGCTTCCGACCTTGGGTATTACCATAAGGGCCTCTGCAATAACTCATTTTTCCTATGGAATTCGCTAATAAGGTGAAATATTACAGTTGTTGGATGAAATCAGCTGTTTATTATGATTATGTTAACGAACAAGTCAAACAATACAACCATGCGCATGCGCTATACTCTTGTTACCTACGTAAGTACACTCGCTTTTATGGAAGTTGATGTATAATCAAACGGTAATTATTCATGATCATGTAACATTGTTAGAGAAACGTAAAACAAAAATGTTAATAACATCGAAATCATTAACAAGTTATCGGTAAAGATCAAAGAATGTTAACAATATTTCTGCAAGTAGCAATGTCAGCTCACGCTGCGCCCTTGTTAACTTTGCGACATTATTTGCTATTAACAATGCTACTACTGATTTTGTTATTTATCTTACTTAGTGAAAACTCGATTTTTAAGGAAAGGATAATGTATATCTCACATACCGTATCGAATATAATAACGTAACTTTATTGGATTAGTTTTTACAATAATTTGTAAAACCATATTGAATATTAAAATGTTAACATTTCGTGCAATAAACAGAATTGAGTATTATGATAATTTTTGTAAAACTATGCAATGGAATTAATTAATTACTTATTATGGTTGTTTGCGCAATGTCACAGTTACCACAAATCAGAATTAATCCGACATGTTAACCACAAACATGTTTAAAACATTTAAAGCAACACTTCAGCAAAACATGTTTTGTTGAATAATAGAATTACTGATGAATACTACATTTTAGGATTTGCTTGCTTTCCAATGAATCAAAAACACAAGAAAATGCTTACTCTGGCAAATTCTGTAGAGCGTGCCCATGTTGTAAATGTTAACGGTTTGCTAAAAGTAATTATGGTACCTATATGCTTTGTTTTTAATTAATAAAATTTAGCATCTGCTGAATTTCCTAACATATTTTTTAACGTTGCTTCAATCCATACTTGAAGGAGTTGAAGGATAGATAAAATGACTCAAAAATGTTACATATGGAAATTTATACTGATCTAAATGTTATGTTACAATAACAAGGATAATAAAACTGTAGGCCTATTTGTTTAACATTTTTATGTACATACGTTATTATACATTTAAAGAAAGATAATACTATATTTTAATTGCTTTTTATTTCATAGTAATATATCAAATGATTTAGAAGTTATTAATATTATAGTGAAGAAATTAATAATCGAATATGTTTATATGTTATATGAAGATGTACGAATGTTTCCGAAGTTAAACGAATATGCATCTCTTCTTTAAATTTGGATAAACGAATATATTTATGATAAAAGGTTGTATTTATATACAGTTTATAAGAACTGTGCGCTTTGCAGCGTTGTCATAGAAAGACGCCAAGGAGTACAAAAGCGACCGCTAGATCTGTAGCGTAGATGTTAATTATTAACATGTTGTTAATTATCATTATATTGTTCTAGTAAGCCCCCGTGAAAAATCACAGGCAGATTAATTAAATTCACATCAGAAATACATAATTTAGAAACTTTATCTACGCCTATGCTGACGGGGTTTTTTAACTCGGTAAATGTGTAAAATTATAGACCTAAGGATTATAAAACTGCAGGCCTATTTGTTAATACTTTAATACTTTGTATTTATATACGTTATTATATATTTAAAGAAAGAGAAAAATGTTTATCTTTTAATTGCTTTGTATTTCATTTTGATAGATCAAATGATTTAGAAGTTATTATTATAGTGATGAAATTAATAATCGAATTATGTTTATATGTTACACAAAGATGTACGAATGTTTCCGAAGCTAAACGAATAGGTATCTCTTCTTTAAATTTTTATAAACAAATATATTGATGATAAAAGGTTGTATTTATATACAGTTTATAATTTCAAAGCAAATCTTATAATGTATCTTAGCAAATCAAAGCACACATTAGTTCTATAACTCGTATTTAAAAAAATCAACTTCGCAAGAAATTGTAGCCTAATGATTGAAATTGTAACCATAACCTCAAATTATAATGTATGCTGGGTTTTGTTTAAGTATTACAGATGATGGGTGAAATCAGCTGTTATATTATGTTATTCACGTAGCCTACATACGTATGTATGTACGTGGGGACTTACACTCGCTTTTATAGGAGTTGATAATACAGTACCATTGAATATATAACCTATATATAGGGTATATATTCAAAGATAATACGTTATAAAGTATCTAGGGACTGGGGTGCTACTTTATTAATATAACTCGCTAAGATAACTATATTATTTCAAAGAACAATCATGCTAGATTAACAAGAGGCTATAATGTATTTTTATTCCTAAATCATGTTCTTTACCTATCTATGGTAAAAAATTAAAAGTATGCCCTGACAGCTTTGCTTTTACAAATTCCTAAAAACAGTATTCAAGAGTTGCCAGAACCAACAGTCAAAGTTCAGGATCTAGATTTGTGTATGTTAAAGCAGACGTTTATTAAATTACAACAATCTTTTTTACGCATGGATGCCTTTTACAAATTTTTGAAAAGGGTTACTCTAATCAACCTTTATAGGGGCGAACTGAAAGAGAAATAAAATGCTTTGTTCTGTTGTACGAATTGCAATGACTTTTGTACTCACAAAATAGGCTTACACATTCTTCATTAAAATATAGGCTTTTCATTTTTAGAGTACTGTATAGTGCGTTTTATGGATATTCATTAATCGACCATAAATTGGGTAATTAATTATAAATCTTCGAACGGATTAACTGATTATAATGGCAGGTTTATGAAGCGGGCATCTTTGGTTAAAACATTATTATTAGGCTTAACATTATTGTCTTAAGTAATTAATTAACTGTGCTAGGCAATTAGAAAAAATGTCAATACGAAAACTAGACGAGAATCAAGAATGCAGGTATGGCTCAGCAGAGGCTTAAGTGCTGAAAAACTTTTTTGTAATGGTAGAAACTTGTTGACCTATGAAAAACTGATTTGCCACCAGTTAAATTGTGCCTAATTTTAATAAAATTTCTTCACACAGAACCTAAAGCAACATTAGTTTTAGGACTCATAAATCCCGCACCTCTTTAGTCATCAGAGGACTTTAATGGCCCAATTCAGTAAGCAAATTACTTGTAAAATTAATTTTATTTCAAAAACTGCTTTAAATTTATAAAATAAATACGAAGGTAGGCCTAAGTCATACCAGCTGTGGCCAGAATTTTTGATAATCGTTTTACTAACCTGTAATTCCAGCTACATACCTGAACAAATCGTCATAATCGTCTACTGTATCTGAAGAGTTGGCATAAACTTTAGGCTACATGAATATACAGTATTATAATTTTAATTTTGTCATCTATAGCCTAAGTCAACAATCCCATTTCGTTTCGAACGATAAAATATAATACTGTAGTCTATTTTTAAATAAACCAATAGTGTGTCAGTTCTCGAACAGTGCTTACAGCGCTATCTCTACGCATTCTGAGTTTACTAAATGAACTCTAACGCATAGGCAAAGAAAATTGTTCTATGCGACTATTTTAAAATATGAAAAGAATTCTATTGATACAGTAATTCTATTTGTTTAGACTTCATAAGAAAGGAATATCGAATGGTAATTTTAATAGAATCTCATTTTTTTTACAAGCCAAATGCCATAATGTGGGATAACACTCTAACCCTAAATAGTTTAGGCCTACAATAATTGAATTTATATTAGTTACTGAGATATGGTTATGGCCCAAAATTTTTGAATCTTAAAATTGCTAGGCTCTTAATTTAAAACACATATTATTTCAGTATTAATATTATTGTGAAGATAAAACCCTTCCAGATGTAAAAGTGTGTATTTCAGATAGTCAAATTCGGTCTTATTACAAGTAGGCCTATCAAGAATAATTATTTAATAAAGAATAATTACAAAATTTAATGTCTTAAATGTTTACCCGCCGTTATCAAGTTTGTTTTAAATCTGCTGTTTCAGTGTTTAGACAACATTTCAAAAATCTTCAAACGATAAAAATCTACATTTTTTATACAAGAATTTCAACACTGACTCTTACATTTGATGAAATAAGTTACATAAGGCAAAGTCACAAGTATTTTATGAGTTATTTAACCAAAACAACATGTCTTATGATAATGAGGCCTAAGTACTCAAACTCCGTCCACCCTGTCTATATTATGTAAACATTGAAAAAAGTATAAATATGTATATTTTTGTACTATCAAATTTAACATACCACACCTAGACATGGTATTTTTTAAAGGTATTTGTAAAGTCTGTATAGGAAATGGTTTAGGTTAGGTTTCCAATTACCAATGAATGACCAAATATTCTTTAAGACAGATTTCATTTCATTTTTGCTACTTTTTAATTTCAGAAACCTACTTGAACAATTTAATCTCTGTTATCTAATCCCGTCTAGATGCCAAATTATTTTATTTGTTGTTATTATTATATAATTTAATCTACTTACATCTATTCTCTGCTCATCCATTTATACTGGTTTTCTTTTACACTACGTCCGTTTTGGCTTTTTATTCAGTCATGGTCATGTGTGTATTAGTATCAGTAGAGTTGTACTTTGTCATAAATTTTTTTTAAACAACACATTTAAAACGTTCATAAACTTTGACAGTTAAAATTTACAAACTGTTAAAACACAAAACATTTACAAAATACTGATAAAAAGATGAGCAGAGACATAAGTAGATTAAATTATTATATAATTTAAAGCTCTCCAGTAGGGCGAAATATATATAAAATGTTATTATTGTACAGTTATTGACTTTTTAGTATTTAATTATCCTATTACTTTAAATGAGCAATTCTTGTATCTATCTTTATACCTCTATCTTTGTATCTGTCGCGGATCTCGAAAACGGCTCTAACAATTCAAAGAAATTTTGTATATTTAGGTATAGTTTTGATTTTTAAGTACACCCATATAGTTGTATTTCCTGTAAAAACACAATTTTTTGAGAAAGTCTAATTTAAAAGTTGAAAAATTTTAACATAGGGTCTTATGGGTTGCCATGTTGGTTACAAAATAACAAGGAAATAGTAAATAAAGCGATGAAAACAGCTGTTTATAAACAAGCCAATTTATACTGTTTTATCAGCTGTTCATTGAATAGTTTTTCATTACTGTTAAAAAACAAGCTATTTTATACTGTTTTAGCATGTTGGAATTAGAATAAATTGGGCCTGATTTAACAATTTATTTTGTCAAAAAAAAAAAGGTAAACTTGGCAAAGATGGATAAATTCGAATAGTCAGTTTTGTAGCCTGGCTCATTCCTGAAACATAGTATTGAGGTTATGTTAATCGTGCAATAATTTTTACTATATTTAGGCCAGGTTTCAAAACTTTAGTTAACAGAAGATAGTAGAACTAGGACTAAAATCGTAATGAAATCCTCTCACGTTCCTAAAGCATGTATTTGAGGTTATAATTAATCTTGTAATTACTGTTAATATATTTAAGCCTGGTTTCATAATTTTACAAACCTATGTACAAACAAGCCAAAGATTAACTAGATTTTTTAGTAAATTTTCCAACTGCGAGCGAAGCGAAGCAGCCATCTAAGGCCGAGCCGGGGTTGGGACGCGATGCGTCCAGGGGCAGAGCCCCTAGTATAATATTATATGAACAAGGAATTAATCAAAAACCCTTCTTGTTAAAACATGTATTATTTTGTGGGATTCTAATAGTTTATTTTATTAAGTGATGCACATAAAGTAATATCTTGTTTATTATTTCAGGGGCGATGAGGTGCAGCGTTCCTTGGAACTTCTGGATCGGGTCCTGTCTGAATTCGACGACCTGGAGAACGGTAACGTGGCTGTGGAAGCAGAAGTCAGTCCTGCAACAGCCTCCGGACACGTATCCAGTACTCCCGAGGACGAGAGTCCTTCCCTCGGAGGACATCAGTCTGAAGACGACGGTTATATGAGTATGAACGGCAGACGAGCTAAATTTGTTCTAAATTTCCGCCCAGTTCCCGACGAGAGTCATGTTCTGCAGCTACCTCCGACTCCTGAACCGCCCACCGGTCCGCCACCAACTGAAATAGCAGACTTCCCGCCTCCGCCTGAAGAGGCCGAGAGGATTATTTCTACTTTACTTCCTCGGTAAATATGTCACAACCTGTAGTAATCCTATTAGTAAGTAAATTCACTTCAGTTTCACAACCTTTAAGTTTTGAGGTAGTTATGCCTAGCTGTTTTTTATGTAGCAACAAGTGGTCCGAATAACAGAAGCAGGGGAGGTTTTTAAAAGATTTTTGTGTTCTGATACAATGTGACACTGATACAAGAATGCTTACGGGTATATCATTATTTTCTCTTATACATAAATGCATAATAAAGTAACTTCTGTACATTATTTTTCTAAATTTTACAATATTATTTTCCTATAATGTATACAAATAAATAAAAACAACATATTTACAGTCTCATTTTCACAATAAATTGGTTAAAAAACAAGAACCGTTTTATGTAAATCTAAAATGTTTAGTATGAGAAAAATAAAAACTAATAGATTCTATAAATTACTAAATGTTTTAATTAATACTACTCAAAAACCATGGCAGGAATAATTAATTATATCTTGGATGTGGGGAACAGTGCAGAGGCGGATACAGGATTTCATTTTGGGAGGGGTCATAAGAAGTCGAAAACAAAATTACCAATAATTTAACAACAACGGGTCTGGGGAATTAAAAAATATGTATAAACACTATGGAATAGTTTTTTAAATGTATTTGTAGGCCATAAATATTTTCTTGAAAGAGCAAGAGTTTCTTGCAGATAAAAGAATAAAATAAATCCTAATTATTAAAGAGTTAACAGGAACGCTACTAAAATCATAACTCCACAACACGATCATTATATCCATTTTTATTCACTAAATTTAAAACAACGTAACACAAGCACTCACTTATTGAAGTCATACAACTCCATACAGCGGTGCGCTCCGTAAGCCAATTAGCCCAACCAATAGATTTTTTATTGTTATTGAATTTCAGAAAGCGACATCCACAGTGGCTTTAAGGGTAGCACATAGGTGTATAACATACACAAATTATCAGGCAAGGAAATTTTTGCGCATTTTTTATAAACAAAAATAACAATTTGGACTTTTTGGGTTGTTCGTTGATTTTATGCAAGGATCACGATACTTCCAACGAAACATTTGTAGAGAATTAAAAAACCAAGAAAAAGGTTTTTGAAAACCTCGATCGTACAATTTCTCACTGAGAAAAGTCGAAAAACTCTTAAAAATGACTATTTTTCAAAAGTTCATATCTTTGTCAATTTACAATATTTAGGGCAGATCTTTTGGAAAATTATTGTTTAGTATGTGTACTTCAGACAGGCGGAAGATGAAATTTGTCGCATTAATAGTTTTTGCACAATTTCAGTATAAACAATTTAGGCTATTATCTTTCTTAATGCTGAGGAAAAGAGAACGAAAATGCCCGCATCAGGCTGCTGTTTCCGTCACTACCGCCTTCTGGCAAATTTACTATCGGCGTTGGCCTCAAATTTACGCGTTTCGCCCTATGTTTTGAAGCATTTTTATTATACTTTATCAATCTTATTAAAAAATCGCAGATATACGAATTATCGATTTTAATGTCTACTTAAATCGGACCACTCAGGTTAATTGTGCCCATCATGCAAGATAATGGCTTACATTGTTTATACTGCAATTGTGCAAAAACTATTAATGCGACAAATTTCATCTTCTTCCTGTTTGAAAAACACATAATACACAATCATTTTCTGAAAAATCTGCCCTTAATACTATAAAAGAACAAAGATATGAAATTTAAAAAATGGTAGTTTTTAAGCATTTTTCCGACTTTTCTCATTGGAAAATGGTCCAATCAGGGTCTATAAAAAACTATTTGTAGTTTTTTTTGGAAGTATCGTGATTCATTCATAATTTTTTATAATATTATCGAAAAACCCAAAAGTCCTAATGTACTGTAGTTTTTGTTTATACAAAATGTGCAAAAGCTCCTTGCCTGACAGTTATTGTTTTGCTACCCTTAAAGTCACTGTTGATGTCGCTTGCTGTTAAATTCAATAACAAAATTAGACTTCTTTTTGCTTATTGGCTGGGCTAAATGCGCTAAGACAATCGGCGCAATGGTACATATTTCACATACAAGAAATATAGCTGTAGCCCATGAACAGTAAATCAGGTTTTCCTTATATCAAATGAAAATATAGAATTTACACTAAAATCCATATAAACATCAATGTACAAGTATATCGATTTGCTTGTATACAAAATATGCTTGCTCATTGGTTGAAAAACTGTAAAATCTTTTAAGGGTTTACAGAAAAGAAAACTTCATATCTAAAAAAATATAAGAGTGACAAATGATTGGAAGACAATGTTAGAAATCAAATGTTGACGAATCCAAAGGTGACCTTATATTCTTTTCAAAACAAGTCTAACGATTATGAGACTTAGAAAAGTGAAAAGTTTTGTGTCTTTTCTTTTTGTTTCTTGCGCGACGTCATCTTTTTAGACAACTACAATTACAAACGATGATTACAATGTAAATATACGTTTTAGAACAAATTTTTAAATACAAAAATTAATGTTTAAAACATTTACTTTCCAATCGTTTTTGTTTTATTGAGATTGGATGATTTATAGTGGGTGAAATATTCGACACAATCAAACGATACAATTATGCTGCCTGCCACTTGCTCGGCGGACTGAGACGACAGTATTTATAGTGTATTTGGCGATTGAAGGGTTAAATCAAACATATAAATCAAGCCTTAAAAAATGTTTTGGGGGGGGTCATGACCCCAATGACCCTCCCCCTGTATCCGCGCCTGGAACAGTGAAAGTAGATGAATCCTCCAAAACAAATGATTACAGTACAGTGCCTGCTAGCAGAAGAAGAATAAAAGTATTTTTTTCCAAATTATATAAATATATGTAATAACACTATTTTTCTTCAAAATTGTAACTGCAGTGGTTTTTTAGCAATCTTTAGGAATATTTTGAAAATAATGTGAGAAGAAAAAAAAAATAGGTTTCATATCCTTAAATAAGTCCTTTCAAACGATAGGCCTACCCCACTCGCAAAATACAAATTTTTGAGTTTTACCAAATTTTGGCTCCCAACAAATGCATAGTAATACATTTGTTTAAGTACTGATTATTGGGATCTAATTAGCATGCTTTATGGAAGATTTTATTTTATTTCGTAGAACATTGACTATGTCAGGTCAGATGAAAAAAACTAGTTTTTACAAGGCTTCCGTTAAAATGTTAAATACTTTTTTTTACTTCATAATGTTTTAAAAATATATAACCATTATTATTATAATAAATTCATAAACTTCTTAGGTAAGGATTATTATTCGGCCTATATAGTCAACAGCCTATGCCTTCAATTTTTCCTTTTTAAAAACTTAAAGAGTACTTTACCCTTTTTTCCACTTCCAAAAATGTTGCTGTTTAGATTGCCAAGAAGAAAATATGGCTTTGGATAGGCCTACTTATTCAATAGTGATCTGATCTTGTTATTTAAAAAAACCCGCAAAAATAACGGCACTTCAGTGGTGTCAAGTCATTGAAGACTTCAGTCCCCAGTCGTGAATGCCGTGACAATGCAATACTAATAACCTCTAAGTAGAACAGGCATGGTAAAGAACATGAAGGGGCAGAGGTACTCGAGGGGGAAATGTTGCTGACAGTGCTCACCCCTTCACCCCCACTCTTTACACTTGATGCAATGTCAGCCACTTTGCAAACATCTATTGACAAACTTTTCTCCCCTTCCCTGAACAAGATGAAAGAAATGCCGTTTAGGGGTTCCTCAACTTAGAATATTCAAATTTCCTCAAATTTAACATTTATGATACCATGTGGAGAAGGTATAAGATTTTTTAAATAAAATTATAGAATTCTGACAACTTAGGTGACATGGCGTAAGTTGTTAGGGGAGGGAAATTAGTTAAATGTGTAAACACATTTTCATGGATACCATAACTGCTGTAATTTTGCTCAAATTACACTGATTTAGATAAAATATCGCGATAGAACGTTTCAGTCTAGTTCGTTAGGGCAAATTCGGACCAAGGGAATTGAAATGGGAAGAGTTTTTTTAAACGGAAAAATTAGGCTAACTTCCTTACTATGACAAATCTTGCAACCGTTTCGAGTCATTTACCTCCTACGAGTAGTTGGCCTACACAAAAATGTGTTCGAAAGTTTTTCTAACAACAAACATTAGCTCAAAGGTAGGAAAATTGGGTTGAACAACAAACATGTTCATAATTTTCTTAGTAGGCCCAGTACCAAATCTGTGGGAAATTACTGAGAACCTTCTAAATATTAGGTAAATCTTTTTCTGAAACGCTTTTTGATACGATCAAACCTTATTGCAAGCAGTGATTAAAATGAGGTCGCAAAAAATAATAGCCTACATTACTTGGTAGACCCAATATAGAGCTTATTCAGAATTCTTTTAAATCTTCTAAATACTGTATTAACAAAATCTTTTGTCAGAAACCTTTTTGTCTCATAACTGCATTAGCGAAAGATAAATAATATGTTCAACAATCAGCTTAAAATCTACCTTCACTAGTAGTAGGCCGAGTCAAAAGGGATTTCTAGGCACTTATGGTCTGACTACAATTTCTATGAAAGAGAAATATCCAAATATAAAATCTTTAACAAATCTTAATTAAACTTGAAAGTAATTTAGGTAGATATTAATGATCTGTATTATTAAAAAGGGCAAGAAATTACAAATCTAACAATGTATATGCGCTACCATTTATGTTGGTTAATTCCATCAAAACTTATTTTGTGATGACGTCTTCACTCAGACGTTTTCCTAACATGCCAATTAGTTTACTAACATTTTCTCTGACAAGATATTCATATTTATTTGTGATTATTGAGAAACGTTCCACCCTAAAATTAGTAAATGAATTTTCATACTTGTAAAAGCATCAACATCAAAGAAAAATGTATTATTGAATTGGCAATACTCTCGAAAATGCAGTTATACAAAAACATTGTAGTATTAAAAGTTACTATGCCACTGGACACAATTTGATTCGTGGCCCTCAAAAAATAAAAACACCAATTTCTTAAAATAAAGCACAAAACACATTCTCAAAAAAATATGTTTAATTTTCTGACGCTTTTCAACAACAAAGTCGTCATCTTCATCAGGTGTATCGTGTTTAGGGGATCGGCAATTGGCAATCAAAACTGACTGAGTTTCAGCATTGTCTTTTTCTTTCAGAATAAAAACTCTAAAAGTCTAAAAACATATTAAATATTTTTTCACCAAACTAATCTCCTAATAAAAATTTCTTTTAAAAAAAATCCGGGGAACTGGGGGGCAGCTGTCCCTCCTGCCCCTAGCTAGAACCGCCACTGTTTCTCATGAGACAAGCTCGATTATATTTAAAAACACTAATAACCAACTATAAAGCCATTCTATCTGTGGAGTGTGAATTTTAGACAAATAAAAATAAATATTAAAAATCCCGGCCATGCAGGGTTAACATAAAAAGAACATTTTTCCTTAAATCATTTAAATATATATTTTTTTTGTATTAAAGACATAACTGATTTATAATGTAACACCAAGTTTTTCGCAAATGTAAAACTAAAAGACAGTTTAAAAAACACATATGTTGTGTGTTCTGGGAATTGATCGCTGATAAATATTTAACACAAACATTATAAATAGTATTTTTTATACACACATACAATATATAAGCCCTCGTACTAATACATATACTTGTACTAATAAACCCTTGTGAAAAATCACAGGCAGATTAATCAGATACACATCAGTAATACATCATTTTTTAAATGTTATTTAAAAATAACAGACTTTATCTAGGCCTACCTAACTATGCTGATGGGGATTTTCAACTCGGTAAATGTGTACAATTATAAGGATTATAAAACTGTAGACTTATTTGTAAAATTTGTGTATTTATATATGTTATTATATATTTAAAGAAAGATTAAAATAGTATCTTTTATTGCTTTTTATTTCATATTGATAGATCAAATGATTTAGAAGTTATTAATATTATAGTAAAGAAATTAATAATCGAATATGTTTATATGCTATACGAAAATGTACGAATGTTTCCAAAGTTATACAAATAGGTATCTCTTCTTTAAATTTGTATAAACGTATTTGTAAAAGGTATTGATGATAAAAGGTTTATAACCTCAAGGTTTATTACATACAGTTTATAACCTCAAAGAAAATCTTATAACGTATAAGATTTAGTTTTAATAACGTATATACCTACATTAGTTCTATAACTCTAATTTAAAAAATCAACTTCACAAGAAATTATAATGATTGCAGTTGTGAACATAACCCCAAAGTATAATCTACACTTGACTTGGTTTTGTTAAGTATTACAAATGATGGATGAAATCAGCTGTTACATTATATGTTACTCACGTATGTACGTACGGACGTAGACTCACTTTTATAGGAGTTGATAATAGAGAATGTGTATTTGACTTGTAATCCAATTTTACTTTGACAAGTGCTTTGACCTATATTGTAGTGCACATACACTTTACTTACAAGTTTAATTTTCAAACTTTTCCAAAAACTCTACAAAAACAACAATTTTTAATTTATTTTATTGCTTTGTAAATTAATCACAACAGTTAAAAATCATTTTTTCCATGTTTCAATTAGTTGTTCTTAACAATTAATTTTCTTAACTTTACCGCAATTAAACCAATTTTAGTCCTGTTAAAACATTTTCATCAGGTGAATGCGATGGATAAAACTTGTAACAAAATAGTGTATGCCAATTTTTCTGTATGGCCAAAACATGCTATTCCTCACTTTAGGCTGAGTGCCACAGCTGGAAGGTGCGTGCAAAGCGTTGTAAATGTTCTGATACCGTAGTTGAAACTACACACATTTCTGCTTATTTATGTAACTAACTGTCTTTGTAATATTATACTTACATTTTGAATTGTAATTACACTCAAAAACCATTTGCACACAATAACTATAGAATAAAATAAAAATTTAAAATTATTTTGAGCCTAATTATAATGTAATAATTATTTAAAGTGTTATTCTTATAGCCTGCACCAATAATGGGATGAACTTTAGTCCACGTTCACACTTTTAACACATCACAGAGTCTTAATGAGCATGCATGAAACAAACTTTGTAAAATTTCATTTACAGGATCCCATTAATTTTTCATAATCAAACATTTATGTTGGTAGAAAAGGGAAAATGCACATGAATGTTCACTGCTATCATTACTTAGTAGCAAGAATTGTATACAGTTCCATTCTCTTTTATGAATGTGTATGCAACCTAATGTTTTCTTTGATAAATTATTTTTAGAACTGGATTGTAGAGAACAGTGGCGGATCTAGAACTGACCAAAAGGAGGGGGGGCTTAACACCCTCCAGAAAAAAGAGAGAGCAGAAAAAACAAAAATTTTAATGATGTGATTTGAGGCCTCTTTTGTTAGGTTTTTATAGCAAAGTATTAGCTATAATATGGCTACAGGTATATTCATTAATATAATTTAAAGTTAATTAATTACAAATTGGAAATACCACTAATGTGAGTAAAACGTACAGAACAGTATGTGTTTTTAACTGAAAGATCAAACATTTTGTATCTAAAAACAAATTTTTGTTTACCCTCTCACAAACCTATTATATAAACTCTATTAATCAAAATAGTAATCTCAGCATCATCTCAACAAAAAAGGATTTATTTATGTGATAGGTTGGATGTAGAAAGATGTTACTTAGGTTCAAAATAAAACAAATACAAGATAGATACAAAGACACAGATCCATGAACAAAACCATTGTGCCAGTGCCGGTTAACACGTGCACGCTGCACTCTTGCAACAGCTAATGCGAGTAGCTAATAGACTGTCTTGGTATTTTATTTGCATTGAATAACGTTTCTTATAATAAATAATAAACAAATATTACGAATGCTAGTCATACAATCATTTATAACTGCTAGAAATATGCATGGAAGATAATGTTATACAGGGCGGATTTTGCTTTTTGTCTGAAAGTGGATTGTTATTATTTATTGTAAAGCAAAAGGGGGGGCTTGAGCCCCTCCTGGATCCGCCACTGGTAGAGAGGATTGTCTTGAACACAGTATTGTTAAATTAAATACCAACAACTTTCTTAATGAAAAAACAGTGGCGGCTTGTAATTAAAACTAATTTTAGCCTTTGCTTTAAAATGTTGTTAAAGGAAACAAACACCTATGAAAAGAAAATTTATTCAAAATCTTGATAAAATCCTAAAAGAAAAAAACAACACTTTTTACTTATACTTTACATAAATTGTTAGTTCCTCATTGAATATATTCATTTAAAAATGAAATCTATTCTGATTGTTTTAATTTGCACAAACAGATCAATGATTATCTCCTTGATCTTTGGTTGACAACTGAGGAAATGTTTCTCCATTGAAAAGAACTGAGAACACATTTTTTATTCTTTCCGTATTCTTAGTGTTTCTTAGAAGAGTTGTTATTCTTTTCAATGTTGGAAAGCAGCGTTCTGCCTCTGATGTAGTCATGGGAATCGTCAAGAGGATTTAATCAGTTTTGCAATTTAAATAAAACCATCATCTAGATTATTTTCAGCGTATCAGTTATTTGCAATATCTATTTGCAATATTAATTTCAAATTTATTTAAATTTAAACTAAGATATACTTTTGCACTTTAACAATAAAACAAAGTATCACGTTCTGCTTGTGAATCTGTTACTTCACCTGTCTGATAAATTTCTAGTAAGTAAATTTTAAATTAAATAAATAATTGTTCGTTTTGAAATTATAGCCTTGTTACTACACGTGGAGTAAAATAAATTACTTTCCACCAGCACGCCAGGGTCGGCACTGCATAAGCGACAGTGCTCACTCAATCTCACAGTGCCACAGTGCTTATACTGAGTGAAAGAAATGTTGGAAAGTAAACAACGTTTTAAAATTTGTCAGGTGTTGAAAATTATGTGTCACTTTTCTGCTACCCTTAAATTTTGAAGTTTTAAATATCAGTTTCAATAAGAGCTCATGTTCTTCAAGAAGAAGACTAAGTTTTTGTAAAAACAAAAACAAGGGCTGTGAATGGGATTTAGTTTAAAGAAAATCACAATGTGGAATATTGTCTTGACTTACCAAAATTCTTCCCACATCAATTAACAATTTATATTTTGTACCAAAGAACTTTGTAATACATTTCGTGAAACAATTTGTTTATTACAGTATTACTAAATCAACTATGAGTGTTTTGCTTTATTGTATAACTCATGATTCGCTTTGCCCAAATCACCAGTAGTTTTCTTAAGTGATTGGAAAATTATGTCATTCCATGGATGATTTGAATGTAATAACTTACAGTTAACGGTTTTTACTTTCTCCACCCTATACGTAGTATATGGAGAAAGTATTGTTTTCGTAAAAATGTTCGAATTTGAATTTTCAGTTGAATTATCTGTTTTGGTGCTCCCAGAAACCCAAAAAATTGTTTAGTGCAATTATCTGTGTTGGTGCTCCCTGAACCCAAAAATATTTTTAGTGGCATTTTTTGTTTTGGTGCTCCCTGAATCCAAAAAAGTGTTTTTAGAGTGGTGTCTGTCTGTCAGCCTGTCTGTATGTATACACGACCAGAGAGGACACTATTGGTCCGATTTTCATGAAATTTGGTATGTAGGTACTAAACCCTAATATCAGGCGTTTTTTTCATTTTTTGGAATTTTTAATTTTTAAGGGTAATTTACCCCTAAAAACCAATAAAAAACGACAAAAATGCAAATTTCTCAAAAACGGCTCTAACGATTTTGATCAAATTTTCAGTATTTATAGTGCTTAAGATGCCAAACAAAATGACACCACCCGCTTTTATCAAAACTTCGGCGTTTTATAATTATGGGGAAAAATAAACAAGTTTGTGTTGTCAATCTAGCATCGCGTCAGCGGCCGCACGGGGTAGCACTACGGTAGCGAGCATGGCCAGTAATTTAAAGGTCGCGCGATCGAATCCCGCCTGGGACAATAATTTTTTTATACGATTGACGTAGGTAGAATATTATTTTTTGTTTTGTTCTAAAAAGTAGTAAATAAAATGATTAAAAACAATATTATTTTGACTACAGTAAGTTGGGAGAAAGTTTGAGTCAGTTAACTGATACCGTTTATTTTTTGTGTTTTCGCGATAGTTAAGCCCCATAAGTATAAGCTATCCACTCTTGCCATGGGGAAGCCGGCAAACATACAAACCATATACAGTAAAACCTCGATAATCCGGCACGCTCGGGGATCCGGTGATGCCAGACTATAAATAAATACACATGTACTAAACTAAACATACATATATATATTATTATTGGGTTGTTAAAGAGTTGTTACAACACACAAGTATATATAGAGTCGACAAGTAAATTACACGTTGAAACTACGTAACAATAACTGCGTAGAGAGATTGCCGCTAACTGATGGGCGGCTCCATTCCTCTTTGTTGTTGGCTTCCGTGGTGAGGGTTTGCTATTTTTACTCCTGCCTGTCACAAATTCTTCGAATCCCTTTCACTTTCAATCTGTGCAAAGCGGTTTTAAATCGAACAATTATTTACAAGAAATTCAATGTATCTTTTTCCAATTTGTTCAAATAATCTTCGTTAAGTGGAATACGTTCAACGAAATATTGTCAGCAGCTAGTGTTAAACGGTCCCTTTAACCAGGAACGTTTTTAAAGGACGACGAGAGCACATTGTTTTGAATCGGTTCGATTTTTAGGAGAAATGTTGATTGAAATGTTTGTTTTGGACAATTTATTGAGCAGTAGATTTTTACACATTGTTTTTGACTGATGCGGAGCCAACAGAATTTTTAGACCGGGCCTAAATCACTCAATAATTACAAAAACTGTAATTTTTAATGAGTCCCAATTTTCAAGATGATGGATGCCGGACTATCGAATGCCGGATTAACGAGGTCTTACTGTATTTATACATATTTTTCTAATACTGATATTAAAGTTACAAACCTATACAAAATTCAGGCAGTTGCAAACTAGTGCAAAATTGGACTGGAACTGTAGCTGGTCGTTTAGTAATTAGTTGTTATTGCATTTGAAGGTCTTGTATATCTCGAATTCATCTACAGCATTCGTGTATTTTCCCTTCTTACAAATATGGGATGATGAGAAATTTGTTTGAAAATCAGTATATTATTGGTTGCTACCTATTTAATAATTGTGAGCGTAGTTGGATTTGTTTCCGTCCTTGCTTTTCTTGAGAAATGTTCTTTGAACCAAGAACGGCCATATAGTTTGCAATGTATCGAATCTAACGCAATCGTTCCAATCCATCCTGTACACCCCCATTTTTTCCTCAGGCACTTTGTGGTAGAAGATTTTATGTACGCTGTTGTTAATGCGGAAGACGATGGTTAGGTTCAGTTTACGAAGAGTGTTACTTAAAATTCAAGGGAGAATGTTGCAGTACTCTCTGTTTGGTTTTTATTCTGTCCATCCGCTTATTATTTTTGTTTTTTGACCATTGCTCATTTATATCCATTGGCTATGGCTGTGTGTTTTATGGTGTTTACTCTTCATAAAAATCTTTGACTTAGAGTAGTATTGCAAGTACACGATGAATTAAGCTTAGAATAGCTGTCGTTTTTTGGTTAATAAGATGGTGTGAATCAGCGTGAATTTTGGTGTCTGTGGTGGTGGGTTTCCTATAAATTGTCTATTTAAACTTGTGTTTGTGTTTTGGTACAGTGATGCCCAGAAAATTTGGCCTAGTGTCTATTTCAATTATAAGGTTAAATTGTATGTTATGGCTTATGCTGTTCATAAATTCTTATATGATTCGGCGATAAGGACCTCTCTCTGACTTACATAACCTGAACACCGAACTTAGTCAGTAGTTGATCGACTGTTCAATAAAGTAGGCGTTTACCCGATGTCATACGTCACATTTGTGTATTAAGTGTTGTGTGTTGTATGTGATGTGAACATTTTAGTGTTTTTTTAAATATAATATCTGCTGATGAAACTTAGGTTTTTAAATGCGTAATAAACACACAGAACCAAGTCAGACAACGGATAATAGATAAATTTATGTGTACTTGTGACTTGGAAACTATTACAATGAGTTTTCTCAATAGTTCACCAATGCAGAGTATTAAACAAGGGAGAATCCTTTGCCTACTGCTGTATGATTCCCTTTGCCTACTGCCCTCATGATTATGTTGAAGTGTTTCTTTGTAGGGAGATTCTCTTCCTACTGCCATTGTTAGAGTTGAAGGCTGACTACTGTGGCGCAAGACCAAAATCTTAAAGCTGCACCTGTGTTTTCCCTAAGAAAGATCTTGAAATTGAAATGAAACAATAAACGGCCACTAAGAAATTTAGGACCACATTACCTCTTAAGACAATGTTTAATATTAACCTACACAACTGCCATCGCCAATGGATTTTCTTGATTCTTATTTTATCGCACTTACCATCGATTTATAAGCTTTAAATTTGGTTCACTTATAGCTTTACTGGGTAAAAAACCAGAAAATTCCTAAGAGAGGCAATTTTTTTTTAGAGGTCTACAATTTTCTTCCTGTGTCTTTTGTCGTATCTCCATGTTGAGGAATGACAAAACTCAAACTTTTTGAAATTTGTCGTTTAGTTACAGGCTAAAAGTTGTAAATAAATAATAAAATGAAATAAGTTGGGAAACATTAACATCAGCTGTGTGACTTCTTAAAGTAAATAGGATAACCATAGTTGTTGTTTATAAAGAGGTAAAATTTGTTTGTATGTGGGGGGTAATGTCTGGAACTACTGAACCGATTGAAAAAAATAGTTTTACTAATAAAAAGCTACACTATCCCTGAGTAACATAGGCTATAACATGTAACATGTTTTAATTCAATATTTGTAAGTTTATTCGGAAAAATCTTAGGTTAGGCCTATAGACTGATGAACCAATGCAATCATGTATTTACATTTATTACCATAGCAACCAGTTGAATAAAATAACAGATAAAACAACAGTTTGCTCTAATATTTCCATTAACAGTTGATTTCAAACTATGAAGCAATTATTTGTATTTCTAAATTTTAGGTTAGGTTTTTATTAAAGTGTAGACCTAAGCCTTGCTGGTTCTTTTATCCTTTATTATAACTGCTGTTATAAATGTACGAAATAATTTGATGTGAACATTTAAGATTATTTACCATCATAGCTTTGGGGTTATTATTAATCCTACACCTTTATTATAAAGAAAACACAACATGATTATGTGTATTATGGAATGTGCCAATAGGGTTTTCCCCTAGTTGTTTATAAACTAAGATCACTGCTTTAATTTGGTATAAATACACAGCATAACTCAGTTAAATAAATATAATGCGTGATAAAGCATAGATATTTTAGTAAAGCAGTTATAACTTTTTAGTTGTAAATCAGATATAACTATGAATGAGACTTGATATTGAAGCGTGTTTAAAAATAAACATATGATGTGAAATTTGTCTTATTCTTGAAAATAACTAATCTCATTATGCTTGCTGAAAGTTAAAACTGTTAATTTGTTTTTAATCAATGTATATAATACATGTACCTAAGTGTATTTGACTGTGCTTGCCGATTAACTTCGCAATCCCACCCCCGTAGCCCCATGGAGCTATCCAACCACCATCCATGAAGAAGATATCGGTTTTGAACTGTGGGATTTGAGTGTCATCACACTAATAGACTTCTTATAGGAATCGAGTGACAAAGTGACTGAGACTGGCCTGAATGTTTTAGAAGCTTCCGGAATGTTATAGACTGTTTAAGTTTGTTGGATAATGTTGTAGAGTGAATGTTCCAGAATGTTCGAGAATGTTCTAGAATATTCCAGACTGTTGTGGACCATGGAAAGGACTTACTGTTCCGGAAAGTTCTAGAATTTTCTAGGAACCGGAAGCAAAGAATCTTAAGATAGTGAACAGTGTATTAGTGAGTTCAGTAATATTAACATTAACAGGATGCCTGCTAACATTTAATAGTAACCTGATTGGGCCGAAACATAAAAGAGGAGATCTTGCCAGATTAAAAAAATTCCATATTATTGCATATTTCATAGCCACTGGCGAAGCAGCTAGTATGTGATACATTTAGTCTATCATATTTACAAATTATATATATGTATAATTCTACATATACCGGTAATTGTGTTAAGTTCTTAATTTAAAAAAATTGTTTTCAGAGTTTCTCCAATAAACTCGGAGAAGAGAATCAACTTGGGTTCAGGAGCTGGAGCAGTTCACAGAGGGAGGAACTTTATGGCTCTAGGGCCTCAGCTGGGCAGTCACGAGAGAAGAGTAACCACTGCTACACAAACCACTTTGGTAAATATGTTATAACAGTCGTGCTAGATAGAAGATGTCTTATTTTAAATCAGATAAATAAACATAAAATACCTATTTGGATGATTTCAAATAAATTCATAACATATTTAGATTAAACAATATCAAGTCCCTAGTCAAAAAGTTTGAGCCCAAAAAAGTAGTGACATTAAAAATATGGTCATGCCCTTGACCTGCAGAATAGGTATGGATTTTAAGGCGTTACAAATTCTTGCAGGTCACTGTAGCCTCCCTCTTGTCCTTAGTCTTACCTAATTCAAATCCTGAACTGATTCAATTATAGAAATAAACTTTACATGTTTATCCACAGAGGATATAAGTAATACCAGAGTGCTCGAAGGATAGGGAGATGTGTTTCGCCTTTATGTTATGTGTTTATGTGTTCGCTTTACTGAAGCGCTGGTGTAGCGTCAGAACAGAGCTTAGTGGCCAAGAGGCTTGCGACGTTGCCGCTTTGAACAGTGTGTGAGGGAGAGAGAGGAGGTGAACAGCTGATGCACGCACGCTAAACACTACGGCGACAAAAAAGGACACTGGGCCGGGTGTTGGCTGCACAACTTGGCATCGTTAGCTAGCTAACATCGCTTGTCGCGCTCTGCAGCGGCCATGCAGCAGCCAGCTAACATATTAACGAAATTACCGAAACACATATTCCTATTCTTCGAACACTCTGGGTATTATTTATATCCTCTTTGGTTTATCATTGCAAAGATTTTCTCATTTTCAACTTAGCAAACTTTTTTCCTCAAGAGATTTACAAGAAATATGAAATTCAACAATATAACATTTCAGGATAAAAATAATAAACCGTTTGAATAAAAATGTACTTGTAACTGAAGACTTATTATCACGCCAAATTTCAAGTCGCCATCTTCTCAGAAACATTATTGATTAAGTAGTCAAATATACACTTTTAGAATTTCTATGTCTTTTGAATGGCCTAAGTCTTTCAAACAGCGTATAACATCATAAATATAGTGGTTCTCAATCTTTATTCTAAATTTCATAACATTATCATAAAGGAGAACAGAGTTATGAGAAGGAGTAATAACAGTACAAATGGGTTCATGTAATATACATGCTGCCTAAATTAGGCCCGGTGCACACTTGCTGCAAAATAGGAAGACGTACATAGGAACTGATGTTGCGATGCACACGTGATGCAGATACTTATCTGACGCCAGCGTCACTTCCGATAGCTATCAAGATGGATGCAGGTTCCCTTGACTTAACTTCCCTGGCACACTACTGTTTGCCTGGATATTTGAAAATATTATAATACAAGTAATTAATTATCTTAGCAACATTACACCATACAGTTACAGAAATTTTGCATGCCAGGAGAGTCACAATATTCAAATCTAGTCTAAAATAATTATATAAAACACACATTCAAACAAATACAACAACTAATTAATTTAACAACTAACAATTTTTAGCTTATATATATATATATATATTTTAAAATTAAATAAATAAATAATTTTCCTGTAGAAATAAAGAAGAGCTTTATAACAAATTTTGAATGGGCTAATGTACTAATATGATCTGATAGTTTATTGTACAATCTAATGCCAATATAATAAGGAAAACTTCAAATATGTTTGTTCTACGAGGAGGATAGCTAAGAAACTCTTTGCACCATGAAGGATACCTGTGATCATATTGCAGACCTATACATTTTGTTAAGTGTAGATTTTGTTAACGCTTAGATCAGCTGATTGTTTGTTATAGGTGGATTAATTTCATTTCCGTTCTACTAAGCAAAATTGTATTGTTTAAATAACACTGATTCACAGACTAACGTATTCTTCTGAATGCTACTAACAAAAGTAAATTTGTTCTTTCCATATTCTAAAAATGAGTGGCAGTAGATTACCGTCTGAATATTGAAAATGAAATATTTATGCCAAGTAAAATCTGTTTCAGTTGATAATTTCAATGTTTGATTAATAATATTAGTGCAATGTTTGGTTAGTAATAAAGTAATATACTAGTTAAAATTTCGTGTTGATTTTATTTATTTTACAAAGTTATAGAACACCCTGTAAGATGACGGGTTAGGTAAAATATTGTACGTTGCACGTGATAATTACTTCTTTACATCACACACGGGATTATACAACATGGCTTTCATTGTATAAACACCCCCTTCGAATTATGTAAAGATGCAGTTTCCTCACTTGTAACGAAAATATCTACTAACACAATACAAACTTAAATTCATTTTTTTTCTAAACAATAAAAGCATTTGTTGCAACAGTACAAGTATTTTGTCGAACTAATAATTTCTGACTGAGCATAGCGATACAAATTTATTTGAACTAACCTACCCCTTCCAGAAAGTTTGACTTTACAAACAAAGTTTAATGTAAATTTAAATAAGCACGAAATATTACTAGTAGTGTTAGATAAGGTAAACTGATCAAATAAAACATATTTATTGTGTTAAACAATGTTTTTATTTACACATTGTGTGACAAAATAATACATATAGTTAATGCAGAAATCATAATTTAAACACAAAACTTAAAAGCACTTTGTCAGTGTTTTTTCATCGTCTAAAATATAATCTTTGTGGTCTTGTTGAGAACATATTTAAAACCTCTATCTGCTGATCTTATCTTAATATCGTGTTAAATATTTATCAGTGCTAGTCCATTTAGTTGGATTTTGCTTATGGAGTTTCTCAGGTATGTTTTCAGTCGCCTCGAAATAGAAAATTACCGTTCACTAGTAGCAGATGTCACTGGAATCGAAGCAAATATTTTTAACAGGAAGTAGTTGGCTGGCAACTTGCCTTTGTCACACATGAGGAAGGCTTCGAACGCTCCTTTAGGTAACTTCTGTGTGAAAGAAAACTATACCATATGGACATCTCTCCCAATGCTGTTTTTCCTTGCTGTATTCCAAATCATCTTTGTATTTGTCCCTGAGTATTTTCAAAGCTAATTCATCTTCCTCAGTCGGGGCTGACTGATTCTCATGTGGCAAGAGGCACATAAACTATTGCAGAATCGTCTTGTGTGTTATAAAACCATATTTCAATTGTGTCAAAGAGCTATCCAAACATGAACATATAAGGTTACTTGCAAGTACTCTTCACGATCAGGTGTCTCCACATTTCATCTTTGTGTTTGACGCCTTGCTAAACATTCATTTCTTTATTCGTGCTTGAACTACCATTTAATCTGTTATTGTTGTATTTGCTTCTGTTGCTTTTGTGATTTTTGTGACCCCACCTAACAACCGTAGTTTATGTTGTTGGTTTGTCATCTATTATTTTTCTACTATTGTACTACTATTGTTATGAGCCAATCAGTTTTTTAATCAATCGTAATTTCATTGCTGTAATCCTCCGAATTAAGATGAATCGTTAAAAATCTGTGTATTGTAAGCTTTCATTTCATGGGCTAAGGAATGGTAGGATTGGCACAGGTTCTATGATCTTTAGTAGTTTGTTTCCTATATATGACAAATTTAAATGAGTTGTTTAGATTTTTCAAAGTTAAGTTCAAAAAGTTAAAATTTCTATCCTTTTCTGTCCCTAAAGTAAAATTCAATTTAGGTCTAATGTTAATAAGAGATTAACCCTAGCAGATCTATTTGTTTGGGTTTACTATTAAAGAATATTATTGTGTCGTCAATATAACGGTGGTAAAATACTATTCTACTTGTTAAGATTGTTTTTTGTTGAGATAATGTAAGTGTGGTTGACATTGCAATATTTTTTTTTAATTTCCAGCCTAAAACAAGACACCAGCGGCCCTACGGATGGGAGAATGGCCCGACCCTACCACCCTTCCACCTGCAGGAACCTTCGCTAGATCCTTCAGTTAGATTCGGATCATTACCTTACGGTGGATCCTTCCAATGGCTATCACAAAGAGGACCTCTCCCACCAAGAACCGTACCTACAGTGGTCGAACGTCACCGAGAGGTACGACGACGCACCGGTTCTGGAGAAGCGGAAACAGAAGATGCTCCTCTCAAGACACTCTCAGAAATGACCGATGATGACCACGCTAACTTCTCGGATGACTCGTTAGAAGAACTGTTACCTCCGCCACCTCCGGTTTCTAAGAGAAGTAGTATAGCGTGGGAAGTTCCGTTGGATTTGGATGATGAAGCTCTTCTCACACCTGGTAGTACTAAAGTTATTGGGCGAAGACGAAGAAAATCAACAGACCGATCAAGTAAGTATTACTTTTCAATTCAGTAACTAGAAGTACATGTTTATAGAAACGATTGCCTTTATTTCATAAGTTTTATAACTTATAAACTAATTTAATATAAATAAATATTGAACTTGACCATGAGATAAACTTGATAAAATAACACTTGTACCTAGATTCTCACAAAAATACGTTTTCTTACTCAAGCATGCTTCAACAACAACATCGCCACCTTCAACTATGCACAAGCTCTAATAATAAAACTTTTGGATTTATTCACAGCTAAAATGGAGTGACCTGAACTTACTAATAACCTACAACAATAAAGCATTAACAGCTGCCTATTCTAGTTAGCTTAAATTTATCTATATACAAGGGTAATTCAAATATATAAACGAGAATTTGTTTTTAAAAATGTATTAACATAAGTTAATGGTTAACTAAAAATATATATTTAACATAAGTTAATGGTTAACTAAAAATATATATTTCTAAAGGTAAAAATAAAATACAGAACACAATTCTCACAAAAATTATGTTTATTTGTCAAACGTGTTTCAACGACAAAGTCATAATATTCAGTGACACATGAGCTACAACTAAATTATAACAGTAGGTCACTGAAGATGACGACTTTGTCGTTGAAACGCGTTTGCCAAATAAACATAATTTTTGTGAGAATTATGTTCTGTATTTTAGTTTTACTTTTAGAAATAATATTTCTCATGAATCAAACTCGATTATATTTATAAAAATATATAATTTTTCTACATAATCACCATCCTTACCGACACATTTTACCTACTGAATCGAAAGCTTATTTATCCCTTCATTGTAATAAGAACGGGTCGGTCTTTAAACCAGTTGTTTACAAAACTCTCACCCTTTTGCAAACAAAGCCTCTTTTAATGGTACTAACATGTGAAAGTCACACAGCGATAAATTTAGACTATATGTTGGGTGTTCAACTGTTTCCCAGAACATTTCATCCAGCTTTTGAGGCGTTAGATGAACAGTGTAGGGTCGGGCATTGTCTTGTAGACAAATAATAGATTTTTGCCGTCTTTTTTCCGATAAGCGGCCTTCGCTTGATCGAAGAGAATGCATTAGTAGGCAGCATTAACTGTTCTCTGTTCGTAAAAGAAACCCAACAAAAGAACAACTTTTGAAGCCCATCCCAGAACACTGTTGCGAGAAGTTTCTCAGCAGATAATAATATTCTGGCTCAAATTCTCCGCCATTCTACTGGCTCTCTGGAGTATGATGATTGACCGAAGTCTCATTGCAGGTCATTGTGCGAGTGAGAAAATGGTCCCTCGGCCTGATAATTACAAAAAAAGGAGTGAACATGTTTTTGTTCCTCAGGCAGAAGATGTGGCATCGTATGAGCCAAAATTTTACGGAAACCAAGCTCGTCTTAGATGATTGTATCAATCTCCGCAAAATATCAGCAGATCGGACGCCATCATCTTTCCTTCCCTACCCATTATGATTTGCTGCCCTCTGCAGTACAACCCAAGTCCCAAGCCACCCCACTTTCTTGCTGGGTCGCCCGCTCAACATTCTTGTTTATATATGAACGGCAATTGTAACTCAAACAAATTTCTACACTAATATTAATGTCTAATAATAGATTTTGTTTTTTTACATTAATGTATAATAATTTCATAACTTATACTTATATTTATTTACAAATATGTTACGATATCTGTCCCAAATATCTGTCGTGTTAAGTTTGTTACACTTTTCAACTATACAGAGTTTTTTTCATTTTAAAATGGTGATTTTTATCTAAGCAATGCTTAGCTTAATTTTCAGGTGTAAATTTTAAGTGAGAAATGTGATCTTTAGCACTTTTTTCTTGCTTTTTTTTTTTAATTTGCCCTATAATATGTTCTTCAGATACATTTCACAGTTTACACAATAAATTTTGTTTTTATCTGTTCTTGAATTTTATCTTTTGGATTTCCTACATTTTACCTAGATTATTCTCGACTGGTAAAGCTACATTGAAATTTGAAAAATTTCGCTAATGTTTATTAAAGGCAGAATGTATGTTGTTTCAACCCATGTTGGGGTTTGTTCCTTACAAAAATTAATCTTGATTCCTAGATTACCTTAAATTTTATTTTCTTAATCAACGATTTTATCTATTATTTCCCTATATTGCAGTACCATAAATATATTGTAGTTTTTTTACAATTATATTGTCAACTAATTAGGTTAACCCTCAAAGTGGCAGACTGCAGTCTCTCGGGTGCAAATGCAACCCGCTCGAACTGTAGCAAAAATTTGCATATATTTGCATAATCGGTAATTTAATCCACTTAGAATCATCCAATCGTAATAAAACTGGCGCCATTGGAAAGGAAATGAATTAAACTTTAATTTTTGTATTTACAACTTTTTCGTAAAACGTATATTTACATACGTAATCATCGTTTTAAAATATGCATATTGTTACAGCTATTTCCGCGGGCGAATCTGCATACAATTGTACTGTTATTTCCCACTTCAACGTTGAAATCCCCCTACTGAAGTATTTATATCGAGATTATAAAGCTACCATTGGATTCTTCAAGATTTTATCTTTCTAATGGTGCCTTCCAATCAGGTGTCACTATTTTACAGGATTAATACAAAAGATGTCTGTAAACCCTTGCGATTGGACAGTTTTTCAACCAATGAAACAGCCCATTTGTCATCAGAGATGACGCCTACAATTCCATATGTTTTTACAGATTTCTTGATACCATTTTGTAGAGAATCGTTCGACCTTTTTAACGGTGGGAAGTTAACTAGAAATAACCAGTTTTTTTGTTTGTCTAGACAGCAGTGGAAGTACATAATTAGGACAATGTGGCGAGACCGCCCGGCATTCGTCGCTCCCACGGTATTCAAAGCACCCTTCTTGTGAGACGGCAAAATGTCATTTGATTCATGTCATTTTGTTGTTCAAATAAAGATAACTCAAACACTTTTGTGAACTAAGGGAAAACAATTATACCGTTCTTTTCTTTGATTTATCCTCTACACTTTGTTATAATAATATTCTTTTTTAGGCAAAGCATATATTAGTAAATTACGTTTCATTCTAAGCCTAGGTTTGTTAGCAGTCGTGTACTTGAAACATAAAAACAGTTTTTTCAAAATAAGAAATTTGAAATTGATAAATGTTTTTATACAGTTCTACTTAGAACTAAATTACAAAACGTTTTTACGCTTACGAAAAAAATACAAAAAATGTTTACTACTTGTTATGTAGGCCTAAAGTTGAACTTTTTCCTTTCGTTACTGAACATTTTTTGTTTCTTGAGCTGATAACTTTTACAATTTCAAAAGAAACTAATTTTTAGTGGCATATTCGAATTCTTTGAAGTTTCTTCTACAAAAAAAACTTTTGAATACTTTTAGATTTTTGTTCATTTACTATTTTTGGCAAATTTTTAAAAATATGCTTGCAAAACGCTATAAACGGGCTGGCCAATTTTAGCTTTAATGATGCCAGTTCTAGGGTTAAATAAAGCTAACTTGAATGATGCTAGAATACTAACAGTAGGTTCAGTCTATGACTCCTTATTTGGGATCAAATAGATGTCATGACACAGTGTTAAATTAGTTATAGTTTGATTATTGTAGGTTGTGCAACACAAAACATGGTGATATTATTTATTCAAAGCTTATTATTTGTGGGACAATGTACTCATTTTATTAAATATAATCTAATTACTCATTAAAGTGGATGATTGAGAAAAACAAAGTTGTATAATTTCATACCTTAAAAAGCTTAATGTTATCTCAATTGGTTACTCGTCATATGTCATAGAAATACTCTATTCCTGTTGATGTATTAGTGTTCATCGTAGCAATAATCTGAACTCAAAGATGATTTAAGTCACAGTATTTTTTTTTCTCTGTAAAGAAAGTTTGTATCATATTCCCACATGAGCAAGACTAGTGCTGTGAGAGCAGAACTTCACAACAGCCAAGGGTAAAGGATTTTTCACATGAACAGGGAAGTTTTTAACAAGGATGTATGGAACAGCAAGACTGTAATATAGGTGTACACCATATTGTTGAAAAATTTATGTTGTTTTCTTCTTCAATTTGGTCTACTTTAAGGTGGACAAAGTTCTAAAATGTCTTTATAATTGTTGCCAGTAATTGTTTTCTCTACAAAAGTAAATGGTCCTATGACATGATCGTGCCCTATCACAAACCTAAACAAAGGTTTTAAGTGAATCGCAAATGCATTCAATAACTTCATTAGGTTGTACAGACCGCAGTTCAACCAGGCTTGTGATTATGGATGAATCTCTACATTAAAATGTTAATCCATTGAAAAATATTATCTGTTTTTTATACTTTTCCCATCATCAATGTCATTAACCCTCCAAGTGCTACTATCGCACTGTGCGACCTGTTCAGACCATTTGAAAGTGCGTGCGTCGCACAGTGCGATAGTTCGTAAAATTGATATATCTAAGCTAATAGTTATCGGATAAACTTGCCCCCCACATAGAATGAAAGTAAATTGAATTCTCTATCTAGTAGGCAGTGCGAGTTTGTTATCTTTGGAAGAAAAAAAGTAACAGATGACAATATTGTCAGCTGTAAGCTGTGGTTTGTTTACGTTTGTGTAAAAACTACGCAACTGACTAAGGTTGTTTAGTGGGTCCATAAATATTTTTTGTCTGTACATATCTTATTATATTATTATTATATTAGACATTTAGCATTTGTGGGCTCATATTAGTGACCCAACATGGTTTATTTATGAAATAGTATACAAATACTCTTTCATGTACTGAATAATACATTTTTCTCAAAAATTACCATATGTGTTATTTTTTACATTTTTAGTAAATGTTTTAGATTAACTAGTTTTTTGTGATACATTTCTTTTTCAGAACTAAAATTACAACAATTTGTATATTTTGGAATTTACATTACTACATTTTCAAGACCATCTGTGTGCCTACAAATTAAAAAAAAATATTTACTCCAACACTCTAAGGACGTAATTTTTTAACACCAAGTGGTTAAGTGTTTTATTTTTATATTATATTGTAGAACATGTTGTTATGAAGAATTTTATATATAATACATGCTGTTAAATACATTCTTTTATATAACAAATAATTGTTAAACTAACCGTGCAAGATGCTCAAAAATGGCCCAGCACTTTAAAGTGATTTGATTAGCACTTGGAGGGTTAAGCATATCAAACAAATCTAAAATTATTTAAGGTTTAATTTCATGATAGGGTTAATGAACTATTTAAGTAAAAAAAAACAAACTGACAGATAGAAACCGAGTGTTTTACGATATGTATTGGAACTTCTTGTTTATTTTTAAGCTTTGACTGTAAACTTTCAAAACACGTAATAAATATATATCAACATTACAGAAATATGTACTGCTATTTCTTTGGTAGTAATGAGTCATAAGAATAGCTTATCATTTATACAAGAGGGGCCACTGCTTTTAAGAGAAAGCAGACAACTAAAATGTTTTCTCTGGTATTCATCTAAGTTATACAGAATAAGCACAGTGCTTAAATATAATTAGACTTTTAATAAGGTACACATACAATACAATTAGATCCTTTACATAGATGAATATTGTACAATATTTACAGAGACAGAATGAAGTGAAAAAATAATTGATGTAAACTTCACCACGTACCCTATCCATGCGAGTCTTATAAAAGGTTAATCAAAGAAGTAAAAATATAGCGATATACTTCTTAAAACTGCGGCAATAATTGCGTACATCTAAGTGTGTTCGTTTTGGGAGACTCGTCCACTCCCGAATCGAATCGGATGAGTTGTCGTTGTCGTTTGTCGCTAAAGACAAGCAACCAATCAGATAACGTATGTTGCTTACAGATGTATCAAATGATTTTATTTTCTACAAGTTTAATAATAACCATTTTTATTGTTTCAAAAGTTTTAGATAATTAGTAGATTTTGTAAAAAACGATTTACATAGAAATTTTGTGAGACAGAAATATAAGTTTTTTTTTTTTTTTTGCTTATCACATTACTACAAGCAGTGGTTACTAAATTCTAAAGACAAAAAGATATGAACAGTTTGTTTAAAATTTGGAAAGAAATACATTTCAAGTACCTTCTATACAGTAGGACCCCTCTTAACATGTCTGGTCGGGACCGAGACCCTGGCCGGTTGATCCGAGGTTCCCGTAAAAAATAGGTTTTTGTTAAAAAATAACCTTCATATTTCATAAATAAACAAGCAAATAAGACATTATTGCAACTCATTTTATTATATATGTGCATATACATACATAAACAAACACCAACAAATTAAACATTATAACTTACATAAACTTTAAAACTGAATTTACATTACAGTTCATTGTTTTAAAAAATCAGTAACCGTATTTTTTTCTGTTCTTTAACTTTCAAAGATTTGTTTAGAGCCAAGTCTCTTCATTTTCGTACGTTTATCACGTCTAATGCCGTTGCATCTTTTTGCTGCTCAACATATTACTCAATATGTTACAAATATTACATATTTTGTTCCCACGAAATTCAGTAAAGGTTCCGACAAAGCAACAGACGAAGAAAAAAAAACAAAGGATGCCGCTTTGTCAATTGATTCTAAGAAAAAATACAGTTGCCGCGGAAGCAAGAGGGGAATCAAACTCCCCCTCCCCTGTTTTGCCTGCCACAACACCAACACAGTACACATTGCACACCTAAAGTTGCGTCACCCAGCTTTATTTTCCGGGAAATGTGCGTCAAACAATCAATGTTTGGGACTTCGGCCAGTTACAGTAATATAATCTGTAAGGGAAAAAAACTCTGTTGTTCCAAGGGATAGGCCGGTTAATCCGAGGACAGTTAAGAGGTGTTCTACTGTATATACAAATAGCCTTAAAATTTTAACTCATTGCTTTGATAAAATAAAAACTTATGGATTTTTTTAAAACTAAAACATTTAATTAGTTGAGATTTTTTATCATAATCACTGATGAAATTCTAAAAAACCAAATTAGAAGGTAAGATTTAGAAAGCTTCTCAGTTTTGAAATGTTTTGTAAAAATATGTAAGGTTATACAGGCAGAAGTTTTTCTTAACCAAAGCTTTTTATTCTTCATGATGTTGCCTATTACTTTCTAATAGACTAATGTTCCTTATGAAATACAATGTACAGCAGTATGTTTATATAAACCAGTATTATATAGTATATTATGTTTCTCAGGTACTGGATCAACATCTCGCTTAAGAGACCAAGACGACTGGCCCGACCCTCCCACAGGAACTGAAGACGGCTCGTTATCTCCCTTCAGCGACTCCTCGCACTGGGATTCTTCAGCAAATAAACTTGACGACTCTAATTTCTTACCTCCAGAACTATCATCATCCGACATCAGTGCTAGCGGAACCTACGTAATAAGAAAAGGACGTCGTAAAGAACGCACGTCTGTTCAGAACTTAGAAACCAAGAGAACAAACAGTAGGCACCATCATACGACGCCTAGCCCGAAACTAACTGACCTCAAACGATGCAGTTCGACGTTTGATAACATAAAGTCATTATTGAAAGAAGGCTTGATCGAAGGTCTCGACGACGCACCGCCTGATTTCCAACCTCCAACACCTCCACCTATCGTAAGAGTTGTCTCTCTTCCGACTCTTAGTATAGATGAAACTTGCCAGACAGAAATCGAAGAAATCGATATAAATAAACGTCTTCAGGAGTGTACTCCGTTAGAGTCGCAAAGGAGTAAAGATCCTCTAGCGATACAGCTACACGATGTAGGAATACAAGTAATGGATGATCTTCCGTTCAGTAATTTATTAGAAAATCACAAAGAAAGTGTTGAAGAAAGTACTCAAGTTTCCTTAGAGTATAGAGAAAACTTAGATAAGAATGAACCCACTGAAGAACATCTAACTGAATTAGAAAAACAAGAAAAAAGAATAGACGATATATTAGTTATAACTGAAGATGTTTTGAATACAAGCACAAATACACAACTAAATTCAACAACACCTGTTGAAGATGCCAAGCTAGAAGTAGGGACAGAAGAAGTTACCCAAGATCCTTGGTTGACAGCGACCGAGATCAGCGAAGTCCAAGTAGTTCCTGTTGTAGAAGATGAAATCGTAGACGTAGATGAGAGTGAGAAACCACCGGGAGACTTTAAAGTAATGGTACAAGTATTACAACATGAGTTTGGACCTCTTCCGCCATCACCGGTTGAAGAAGATGATGACGAATATTCCGATATTCTCCGTGGTAGTCCTGCGCAAACTCCGAGGAATAAAGGTGAAGGTACTCCGGAACCATTTTACCGTTGTCTCGAACCACCTGGAAGCGATCCTATCGGTGCAAGATTTCTAAACAGACCGTGTCCCGAACCTCCACCTCATCGGGAACATTCGTCTAGCCTTAAAACACGGTCAATGGATGCTGGCTTTAGTAGGAGTTATAAAAACCAACACTCTGGTTCCAGAAGAGATGTAAGTATTTTGTTTTTATTGTTTATTTAAGTAATACAGTAAAATACTTCTTAACTGCCTGCCTTCCCCCCAAAGATGAATAAGTTCATTTGTTTCTCATATCTATTTAACTAATCTCATTAGCCTTTTCCAAGAAAAAAAATTATTAACTATACAGTTCGTATAATGTTTATACAAATTGTGACTATATATTCAAGAAAACAATCAAACACCAAAAACAAAAGAATCACAGTTTTCTCAAATAGAATTTTTAGTAGTCAGAATCTTTAGTATTTTGTTAATATTTTGTGTATAGTCCGCATATTTTGTTTTAAAAGTGTATACGTTTGATCATTGTGTTACTCAATTAATTTGTTTGTTTAGAATCGATAAATCTGTGAAAGTGTTTTAAATACAAGTGTTCACTTATAAATCGTTTTTAGTTCTTTGAATATCACAGGCATACATGACAGTCAAAACTTCTGATCTGGGGTAGCAGTTGTTTTTGTTATTCACTTTTACTTAATCTTTTTTAACTGATAGATATTGTAGCATTTCGATCTTGTACAAAAATTGTTGAGCCATTTATTATTTTAATATTAAATTATAAGTGAATACTCAAACCTTGACGTTTTTTACTCTAAAACAATTGCAATTTCGAATAATTATCCATCATCAGGTTTTATAAAATATCACGTACACATAACAACATAAAAACACACGTGTGGAGTTCGTTAAGTTCAAACGCGCACTTTTTGATACCGAACATTGACGTGCACGTCGGTTGTTGAATTTGTACTGATCAATGAATAATTACGCAACGACATTTGACCGTTCCCCTCTTCCTTGACTTGAAATTATCGTATCATACAATAGGTTTGATTTGAAGGACAGTTAGTTGTTTAATATGGTTGGGTTCAGCTTTTGAGGCTTTGTAAATTTCAAATTCCTCTAACGCGTTTAAAGAATGTCCTTTTTTACATTTATGTAGTAACTCATTTTGGTGTTAATATCAGTATATGAATCGAGGTTATTGATAAGGTGTCCGACATATGTGGATTTAATAGTCCTAAGGTTGCTAGGTGGCAAATGTTCTTTGAACCTTATGTTAAAGGGAAATCCAGTTTGTTCTATGTAAAAACTAGGGCAATCATTACATACCTATTTGTAGACACCAGTTGTTTCGTATTCATCAACTTTTGCTCTGGTTTTTGGTTTAAGTAGAAATTCCAGCCTATTAGTAGTACGGAACGTGGCAATTATGTTGTTGCTGGCCATTATATTCCTTAACCCTTTGAGGACCAAGAAGTGATAAAATTTGAAAAAACTATATATTTCTTTTTTTTTGTGATTAACTAAGGTTAACTAAGGTAAAACATATTTTTTAATTTTTTTTTACTGGTTTTTTTTTAGTAAATATATATATATATATATATATATAAATACCTTAGTAAAATTATGCAAAACAGCCCCAGCCGGAGACCAGATATCTAGTCATATCCCGTCAGCTTGGGAGCGAGCCAACCACCGTTTGCTTTACTTCCGCCCTCCTACCCTCAAACCACAGATATGATTAGATATCTGGTCTCCCTAGCCTAGGTTCGAACCCAGCATCTTCTGATCAGAAAGACGCTACGTTATCCACTAAGTACGGCTTCATGAAAAAAAACTGACAAATTAACAAAACTTCAGTTACTTTACTATCGGTATAAATATTACGTGTAAAGTAAAAGATAGTACTTTTATCAGTTGTTGTACCAGTCTTGGATAAAAACAATTAAAAATATGGAAGCTACACTGGACCGCATAGACTGTACATGTTCAAAAGACTTACCTTAAAAACAATACTCGCCAAACTGAAGAAATGTCTTAGCCGATCACTCACAAATATTATTCAGATATATTGAGGTCAACTCAATAAAGAAGAAATTAGATTAGATTTTAATTTATTGACCAAAGCCAAAAGAAAATTATATTTTAAATATATTTACAAAAAAAGGAATTTAATAAAAGTTTGTTTTACAATATATATTTTGTTGAATTTAAAAGATCCCTCCCCAAAAAATCAAAAATTGAAAAACCCTCCCCATTAATAATAAATACAAATTTATACAATTTTATTAACTGTACAAAATTACAAGATTAAACATATAGTATAGATAAAATCATATAGGATGGCGCGTAGGGCGGGTAGTGCGAGTGAGACAGAGTATCTATCCCACCACACTTCCCCTCCTAAGTTTAGGCGGAGCATTGTACAGTCAACCCTAGTTATGTCGGCTTACAGTATTTACTTTCTGTTATCAAGACATTTTAAATAAAACATGTACTAAACACGCTTAAAATACGAATTAAATTAAAGGCTATTTTATAACTTATAAAGTAGTTTATTATAAATTTACTATATATATAAATAAATAGAAAAATAGTATATATCTACATTACATTAAATAATTTACTGTCCAACTCTTCAAGTAGTTTCTTATGAATTTAGTATGGATATAAAAAAAACAAACAATATATTTACATTACATTAAATTATTAACTGTCCCGCTCTTCAATTCAGTTAATTATTATAAATTAACTATAGATATAAGAAAAAGAAAAAACAATATGTTTACATTAGGCTATTACCTGATAATGCGCTTACTTGCAAGCGATTTGTGGACAAACCAAACATCTGACTGAAAATTTTTTGAAATAAAATATGTAGATCAACTAATTTTCTACAACTTTGCCGCTGGAAGTTTCTTTCTACCCTAAAAATATAAAAAGTTTACGCTTTACTACTTTTTCATGTCCCGATTAAAAAAATCGAAGTATTTCTTATTGTATAAATTCCGAACATTTACTAAACTGGAAGATATTTATACTGTTAGTTGCAACATATCACGCAGATTACAAATATATAAAATTTGTCCTATTTAAATAATCCTAGTACAGTGCAGAAGCTTGTAATTGAAAGCGCGTCCAATACTAAAAATTGCTCGGCGGCCCTCTAATCGATGGATTTGACACAGACTGTATTTTTCTTACAAAACGACAAAGACTGGTGTTGGAGGGAGAAGAGCATTACTGCTTCTGCGCAAACCACGCGCCATCCTAAATGGTACTACCTATACTATGGATTTATTAATAAGTAACATTTATTTTGTTGGCCAACCTTAATGCTAAGTGAAATTAAATAATAGAAACTAGCTGACCCGTGCGAAGCATTCGCATTCTAAATTACTTAAATCCCACTTAATTAAAGTACACACCGTATAGCTGGGTATTGTTATCATCAGTGTTGCCAACGACAGGAAAATATCCCTACAACTTACTTGATCTTACATCACTGTTACTTTCGGATTCTTTATTTCTTTTTTTTTTGTATTTTTTCGTATAGTTGTATTTTGTATATTTTTCCGGTGTAGCGGTTAAGGAAAGCTTTAAAATGATGCCTCATTCATGTAATTTGATGATGTATTAAGGAAGTTATGGCGTACTGACAAAAAAATGGCCTTGAGAAATAATATATATGATAATGGCATTTAACAATTTGCTGAGATGTCTCTCTTATAATAAATAAAAAAAAACTGTTAGAATTTTGACTGAAATCCTTAAAGGATTGTAGTTCCAAAATTTGCTATAGCGCACCTCCCAATTAAATTAAATTACAAAAGACATTTATTATATATTAAAATTTTAAGAAAGACAACAATATTTACACAACCTATTCAAAAAACAATTTATGAGAAAATGTTCACTGCAGATTTAAGTACAACTTTATTATATAGTTCATAGCTATGTTTTGAAAAGGTAGTTAGTAATTTGAGTGCAGCTATTTTCAAACACTAGGCACTGTCGCAGAAATTAAACAGTAAGAAGTTGCATTGATGGTCTGAAGGTAAAGTTTTTTGTTTTAATAGCAGAAGAACATTTTTAACTCTCCATCTTGTACCAGTATACACTGCATGTAAAACAAAAGAACATGGTTTTAGCATTTATGGTAGGTTTTAAAACCAAAAGCATTGTGAACAGACTTTAGGCTTAAAGAGTTTGCCTTTATATTATTTTTGACAAGTGTTTAACAAGCAGGGTTGAGAATAAATGTTAATTGGTAATTCAAGATTTAACAAAAGTTAACCTGTTACCATTTGTCATGTTAAACTGTAACTGTTACCACATGTTCATATGTTCATATATTTCACACATATTATTTGAATGATAAGTTTAATAAGTTCTTATTTGTTTAATAAGTTACACAGCTCTACTTTATGACTTTAAATTTATAACAAAATGATTACATAAATTGCTTTAACCTAGAGTTAGGTTTGAATTTAGGCCAGAGCTACACTAGGTTGTTATTTAGGCACCAAGTTGAACACTAATTGTACTCAAAGAATCAAAATTGAATTAAGTCAATATTCAAAATACACTTAATACTTTTGAAATATTATTGATAAACTTGAATATAAACTTAACTTGATTGGCAAAGACTTAAAGCTAATGTTTGTTAACCATGAACACACTAAGACATTTGATTTGGCGATATAGTTAAGACACTAAGACATACCTGGATTTTGTTGAATAGGCTTTAAGTATAAAGCATTTTATTTTAACAACGCACTGTCGTTTAATGACTCACGACTATAACATTTACAAAAATTTACAAGAACTGCATTATAAGCGAACACATGGCGTCGGTTCTCAGATCGACAAAGAAATCAATGGCAACTTATAACCGAACTATGCTGTCTCTAAAACTGGCTAGAGCGCATGAGTGCTTCAACAGCTGGTGTCTGTTCAGTGTCGCCGCCTTGCGGGATAAAGGGAACTACTTAGGCTAGTGTAGTTGGTCGGTAATGCAGAATGCATATGACTAACGTAATATTGTTTATCAGCACCATCTAGAAGTGGTTATAGGAAGTTTGCTTGGTTGCTCTTAAGTTTGAATCTGTCTAATTTGTATGTGTGAGAGGTTTATAATAATAACTTAGATCAGTTCTTATTAAGTTAAGTAATTAATTTAAAACAATATGCTACCCTTTTAATAAAAAATACTGACAAATCTACCCTTTTAATAAAAAATACTGACAAATGAAAGACTACAACATGTTTTAAAAGATAATCTAGTGCATCTATGAATTCTAGCTTGTGCTGTAACCTATTAGAACTATTTGGTACTACCACAATTTTTATATGTATTGTACAGGGACTTGATGTGGTGCTTGGGGCAGCTTAACCCCCCCCTGTAGGGACAGCCCTGCTTGTCCCTTTATGAGTGCGATCTAGTGAGGGACTATAACTTTACTATTGTACTATAATCTATTGGAAAAAAGTTAAACCATCCTGCATTAACAGAGTAATAACAGTCACTAGTTATAATAGTTGTATCTATTTCATTCCATTTATTTTGTTGTGGTTGGCCATAAAATTGGATACAACAGGTAACTCAGTATTTACACATATGGGACATTTTAAAATTTACCAATAACAAACTTATAAATTATCGAAAATTTAAAGCAATGAATAAATATTTACGGTAACGTAAAAAAAGGATAAGAAACAAACTCTATAAAAACAACAAAATGCCTCATCAAATTGAAGCTTCTAAAAGTCACTGTGGCTAAGGAACTCCCCGACAATACTCCCCCAATATATCTTGGAATATTTAGGCCTAGCCGTAAACAATTTCTGAATCGGGAACCATTATATTATGTAACTCTTTATTGAAAATGGCATGACACTTAAGAGTGAACACCTTATTTATTATTTTGTTGTTTATTATTATTAATTTATTTTTTGATAAATTACCAATTAAAATGTTTCTTATTTTATTTAAAAAGTCTGTCATAATTTTATATTTAGAGATAATGATTAAAGAAATAACTGAATCCAGGTTTTGTCCTTAAATTTTCTAATGAAATTTTTAATAAACATTATAATAATGTTATTTTTCTTTATTAATGTAATTTGAACTCTTTTTTCCCAAAAAGATACCTTCTGAACGACGAACACTGCCATCTGAACTTCCTGGTCCATCGAGAAGAAGAACATTTCAGAAACGCAGTGGACAATCCCCTCGTGAAGAAGGACACATGCAAGTATCCTGTTCTCTACCTGAAACTCCAATATTCGCACGAGGTTGTGACATTCCAAGAACACCTCACAGGAGAGCACCGGATATTCCGGGAAGTACTCGTACGGCACCTCGTCCGGGAGGTCTCCAGAGCGGTAGTTACCGAAGGACAGTCGGTACGGTCGGGGCCGGTCACGGGACAGGCACAGGTGTCAGTCTAGGTCAAGCGATGGTAGGAGCGGAACTGTTGAGGTTAGCCGGAGGACCGGGTAGAGGATGGTACCCTCGGCATCGACAACCCCGTCCAGCTTCCGTTGAACACCTTGACCATTTAACCCATCCGGGTCTCAGTCCGGGACTAAGCAATCCAGGACCTTGGGATACTTCACGAGACTGTAGGAAACCTCTGACTCTACCTCCTAATCTTACGCCTAAATTCTTTCACCGTTCTCCAAGAGAGGCTTTACGACGGGTTACCAGTCTTCTCATAAGAAAAGGTAAGACAAAATGTACCTTACTTTACGGTGATATTTTCTGTTGATAAAACGTTATTTTATAAATGTATGAAATATATAGCATTAAGGTAATGTTAAGAAATACCCTACTCCAAATTTATGTACAACATTAAAATGTTCTTTCTCCTTTTTTTAAACTTATTGTGTATGCAATTAATATAATTTTTTTAGATTAGGTTACAAACCTTAAATATAGTCGACAGTTTGAAAATGATGATTTCGGTGACGACTGGTTTCAGAAGTCTTATTCTTCTACTGTCAAGTCACAAGAAACTTAACATCACAAGTCCAATAATAAAAAATTACACGACACAGAACGAGCATGCTGGCCAGCCGATTGAGCATAATTAACGTCGTAACGTCGTACGATGTCCGGTTCTAACCTCCCCTAACTTGTTTAACCTGGAGATTGCTTATCTCATTACTAGAACTGTGTTTTAATTCATTGAATGGTGTTGAACAATAGTTGAAATAAAATTTCATTTAGCATATTTTTAGGGTCATACTTTAATGCGTTGTAAATGTGCACTTCCTCTAAAAACACTTTAAAGGAAATTTTTTACATTTGTGTAAAATCTCCATACTGGTGTAGATTTTGTTGAATGTGAGGCAACTATAAACTAGATGCTCGGCAAACTTGTTCTTTTGCGTTAACAATGTTGTCTTAGGAATATGTTCAATTAACCAAGTTTTAATTGACCGACCCATTTCTTCGATGTAATATTTTGGGCAGTCCGAACATTTATCTAATAAATTCCAGTTTATTGGAAAACATCGTTCTTATTATTAGTCTCTCTATTTCCCTTCTATTTTTGTTGGAGGTTTTGCAAGACAACGTAATGTTCTGTTTCCTTAGTTCGTTAAGGGTCTGCTCTAGTAAACGAGAAAAGCAACCGGCGACTCCAGAGCTTCATCCTACAGCCGTATCTAAACAGGTCAATTTCTTGCAGCTGAACTCTTTAACATTGCCTCATTTAAAACCATTAATTAAATCCATCTTTTGTAATTGAGTGCTGAAAAATAAACTGAATATTCTTTATAAAATTGCTGATCCGGTTTGTGATTCACTTTTAATTATAATTTTGTATAGTGTAAAGAAAAAAATTCAAACTTGGTACTTAATAAATGTCAATTACATGACAAATGAAAGAATTTTTTTACTTTCTCCCCCTATACCATAGTATATGGAGAAAGTATTGTATTCGTCAAAATTTTCGAGTTTGAGTTTTTGGTGGAAATATCCGTTTTGGGTCCCCCTGAACCTAAAAAAGTGGTTTTCGGAGTGATGTCTGTGTGTGTGTCTGTCTGTGTGTGTGTCTATATGTGTGGATGTTATCAGACCTACAGCCTAAACCAGTCGTCCGATTTTGATGAAATTTGGTATAGAGGTACTAATCCACGGTATCTCCAGGCGTTTTTTTCATTTTTGTTAATTTTTTATTTTTAAGGGTGATTTTCATTAAAATTTTATATTTTATTAGGGACCTAAAGTACAATAAACTGTAAAATTTTAATCAAAATCGTTCGAGCCGTTTTTGAGAAAAGTTGGTTTTTCCGTTATTTTATGGATTTTTATGGGAAAACAACTTTAATACAAAATCACCTCTCCTACCCCACCCTACAAGTCACCGTGAATCTGTTTAATAATTTAAATATGTTTGTGAGAAAGTATGTGCCAGTTCCTGGTACCGTTTATTTTTTAAATGTGAAACACAAAACGGATGCGTATTTTGACTGTGGTTAAAATGAGACCTTGCAAACAATTGTATGATAAAAAATAAACGAATTAAATGGTTTTAAATTTAACATTGCTCTTACGGGATAAACATCCAAGATGGCCGCCACTACAGCAGACCCTTAATAGTGTAATCAAGGTATCTCCTTATTCGACACAAACATACTTCTGTTTATGCTTAGGTTCTAAGGCCTGCTTATGTTTCTTTATCTGCTCAGGGGCGGATGCAGGATTTCATTTTGGGGGGGTCATGTCATAAGAAGTCAAAAATAACATTATACCGGGAGGTCTAGGGAATTAAAAAAAATATAATCTCTAAGAAAAAGTAGTTTAATCTATTTCTAAGCCATAAATATATTCTTGAAAGAGCAAGAATTTCTTAAGGGGACCTTACACGATCAGTAATACTGTCATTACCTGTAATGTCATTACCATCAAAAGTATTACATCATTACTCCTTCATTACTTTTTAACCTTACACGATCATTTCTAATGACATTACTTTTCTTCAGTATTCGTACGTTTTGTGTACGTATGTTGACGGGACTATGTTTAACAATGAACTGAGTAATGTCATTAATAATGATGGCGTACCCTACACGATCATTATTAATGACATAACCCCCACAACAAGCCAGTAATGACGACTTAAAATCAGAAAATCCGGATTCTCGTCATTACTAGGCATCATTCCAGTTTTGTCCCCCTTACACGGTCAGTATTAATGTCATTTTTATAAAATAATGACAGTATTACTGATCGTGTAAGGTCCGCTTTACAGATTAAAGAATAAAATAATTCGATCATGCAGCTGAGCCGCTGACGTAAGTTTAGCAAATTTCTAAAATTAAATTTAGATGTTTTAGGGTTTCAACCAAAATTTTTTTAAATTGGTCTACTCACGAAGGCGCTGAATAGCTGACTACATGTATAAAATATATTAGTAGAATTATTTCTCAAGACTATTTTTTTGTCGGTACGCCATAACTTCCTTAATACATCATCAAATTACATGAATGAGGCAGCATTTTAAAGCTTTCCTTAACCACTACACGGGAAAAATAGACAAACAGCTTAAAATTCATGTTTTAATAACAAAAATTGATTTAAAAAACTTTTATATTATACTCTGTATGTTCCTAATGAAAGGCGCCATCTACTAACCATCTGTTTAACTAGCATGACAGCTGTTAGTTAGATTGTTTACACTGTAAGATTGTATAGGGAAACTGTTATTTATAAACCAATGTAAATAAATAAACTTAATTAACTGAATTAAATCAACATGTTAAATCAGGTAAATGTAGGCCTACTCCGAACTTGCGAAATATTCGCACGGGTCAGCTAGTTAGTAGAATTTGTTTGTACCCTAAGCCTTCAGGTTCGACTTAAGCGATGTTTCGTTCGGAAAAACTCGATTTGTGAATTTGCACCTCGACTTTGCGGCTTAGGGTTATGGATTGCTTTGCTTCGCTGGCAGAGTACAAACTCGGCCGTTGGGCCTCGAATCAGAAGATGCACCCACGTGGATTTGAACCGGATACTTTTATGGTATTTTAAGCTTTGATTGATTTTGGGGGAACCAAGCGAGCTATAAGGTCCACGATCGAATTTGTTTCACTAAATTTAAAACAACGTAACATAAACCCTCACTTATTCAAGTCATACAGTTCCAGACTGCATCCTCCTTAAGACAATGGGCTAAGACACTCGGCGCAATGGTACATATTTCACGGACAAGACCTATAGCTTTAGCCCACTAACACTTAATCAGGTTTACCTTTTACCAAAGGAAAATATAGAATTTACACTAAAATCCATATAAACACCACTGTAAAAGTATATTGATTTGTAAAACATTTCCTTTTTAATGGTTTTTGTTTTATTCAGATTAAATGATTTTTACACATCATGATTGGTGAAATATTCAATACAATCAGACAATACAATAGTGCTGTCTACCACTTGCTTGGTGCGCTGAGACGACGCTATAGTGTTGTCTGGCACTTATAGGGTTAAATCAAACATATAAATCAGGCCTTAAAAATGTTTTGGGGGTCATGACCCACATGACACTCCCCCTGTATCTGCCCATACATTTGCTTGCGAATAACTCTGTCCACTATTGCGCTATTGTAACCTGTAATGTTCTGTTTGCTAATTGGGTTAAAGCCCCACTTGGAAGCGCCATTTAAAAATGTATTGAGTTTGTTGGCTGAAAGGTACTCAGATGGTTTGCAAGAACTAAAAATACATGAATTACTTTAAAATATTTTTCAAAGCATATTTATTTTTAATGAAAATTAAAAACGGACATATAATAATTATTACTTAAAAATGTAGGATTGCGTATTAAAATGGATGTGTTAGGAGAGCTTATATAAGATAAAATATAAAGTATTTTTGACATACCAGCTGGTTTTAATTTCCCCAGTTACCAAAGTAAACTAATTCACTGTTTAAACAAATAAACATAACATAACATAACTTACAATTTAGTTGTTTAGTTATTGTTTTTGTTCCTTGTTTTGTGGTTCGGGTTTCATTTAAATCAGTGTAATTGACTGTTTATTGTGCACAATTTTTACCACACTGTGTTTTAAATGTTTCTTTTTTTATCGATGACTGCCCAACGTAGCACCTGAGGTCAAACGTGTTGATGAATTTTTGTTCAAAGTATAATAAAATATGCAGTTATAAGTTATAACTCAACCCAAAGAAAAGCTGAAAAACATATAGACGTGTATTTTCTACTCGTTTAGATAAATATTTAAGTATACATAGATGGGCCTCAGAGAGAAAATGACAATGTGTTGGTGCGCCGCTGATTTTAGCGGATGTGTCCCACTCTAATATGCCTCTACTCATTTACTATGCTCATATTATGACTCATAAACTTTACAAGTCATGATGTAAAACTGCAATGCAGTTCTCCTAGTTATACCTCTGTGAAACCAGTTATAGGCAGCAACATGAGTCATTAAACACCTGTTGAATTATACGTTGTAATTCTTAGACTTTTGTAAATTAGCAATTTGTAACAGCTATTTTTATTATTTCATAATAATTTTATAATAGCCCAGTTAAATAAGCAGTATTTGTTCGTGGCAAAATTTGCATTGGGATAGATTGTTGCTGTAAAATGCTTAATATTCCCAAACAAAAATAGGAATTTTTAAAGTAAACAAATTTTGTCTTCTTACTGTGCAGTAACATAAAAAATAGATGTCCAAAATAAATAAACCCAAAATCCCCCTCTATCCTTATCCCTTATGCATTTCAATGTCACTCTAAATAAATCAAACTCAATAATTAAATCACAGTATTTTATTTCAAAAATCAGTTTTATTGTCTGAAAATTTTGGATTATTGTGTGGCGGCCCTGTGAACTATTTTGTGGATTATTGGACTATTATAGGCACTGTGGAACTGCAGCACCCCTTATTTAAACTTGATATTATCGATACATTTAATATAATGAGTTTTTTCTTTAATTTTTTCTTTATATGTGGGCAGTATAATATAATATAATCCTTAAGCTTAATGTCAATAGCTTGAATTCCCCAGTTTATTAAAAAGATTCACATATTTTTGTACGGAACTGTGCATTTCACAGTTCCAGCAGCGTGGTGTTTGGCTGTTGTCTCCACATAGGAAGCTGCAAGCCAGGCTGGGAGGGAGAGAGAACACTATCACTCCCGCAGTGCTGGTGGAAGGTAGATCTGTTTTTACTCCACGTGTGGCAATGAGGCTAAGATTTCAGAAGAAACAAATTTATTATTTACTTGACATTTTTCAGACTGGTAACAGATTTACATTGCACAAGCAGAACGTTAAACTTTGTTGAAAAATTATCTTAGTTTAAATTTCAATCAAGACTATAAATAGTAAGTAGTGATAGCGAAGGTTAGAACTCATTGACTTTTACTTGATGTCCTGTATAAGATGATTGCATTGCGCAGTATTTTATATTAATCCAAGATAAGATACTACTTGTCAGTAGAGTCTGCACAATGACAAAACTAATTTGTCGTTCACATGCCTGATATAATTTTAGTGATTAGTAAGGTTAGATTTATTTTAAAATAAAAACTTATTTTTGTAAATACGTTGTGCTGGTTAAAATATAGATGGCATTTACAACAATCGAAAGTTTTAGATCGATGTTAAACTTAATTAATAGTTACAGTAGAGTCCGATTATTCCAAACTAATTGGGACTGAACTCTGTTCGGTTTAGCGGGAATTCGGAATAGGCGGATTTCATGAATAATATCAACGTATTGACTTGTTAAGGCATAAATTAAGTGCGGGGACATCTGCTACTGTCAGTTCTATACAGCGTTGATCGGCTCGGAGGAAAGCGAGGCGGAGGTGAATGCTCAAACTGAACTCATATAACACGTAGATTCTGTAAATGCTCTTGACCTCTCATCATCCGCTCTAGGTTTACATCATCCGGGGTTATTTCCTTCCATTATGTTATGATTCCAATTTCTTCTAAAAAGGGAAGGGATAGGTTGTTCGAACTGTCCGTTTTGTCATCCCGCAGTCTGTCCGTTAGTCAGTGGCGGCTTGCCCATAAGGGCTCTCGGACGCCGCCCCTCCAAAAGATTTGAAAAATAAAAAAAATTAAATACCCATTCAATTATAATTATACATCTAATTAACCAAAGTGTTTTTTTTTTTCAATCACATACATCGAAAATGTAGGGAAAAACATGCAAAAATAGCGCGAGAAGTTTGTATTTGTAGCCGTGGGACGCTGGCCAGAACGTCCCAATCCATTACCATGCAGTTATATGAAGAGTGGTAGTGGTGGGGGCTGCTGGTGCTATGACGCGTCTAAGCTTGTGCCTTATGGAAGGCTTGGGACGGCGTCCGAGCATGCGCAGAGCGACGTATCTAGTGAGTCGGAAAGAAGGATGGACTTTCTGCTACAAGCAATATAACTAAAGGTATGTAAGTAGAGTTTCAGATTTACATATGATAAGTATTTCAGAAACATATGGCATCACAAATTTAATACCTAGATTGCCTTAAAAACTCACTAAAATACACAAAATGTTCAAACACCCTGGTGGTGCGTGCCCCCCCAGCATTTTACTCACGAGCCGCCACTGCCGTTAGTACCGCATTAACTTGAAAAGATCAAGAGAAAAAATTTCTTCGAGATAACGAAAATGAAGAAAAAAAAACTGATGAATGCAATTGGCAGGTGGCAATAACACTGGTAGTGCCTAGCTGTTGTATCTAATCTTTCTTTCTTTCTGAAGGACCCGGCTTCCGTTTCACCGGACGCTTGTTGCGGTAGCTTCCTTCCCACAAAAGGGATGGGAAACAAAACCCGCTTTCATTCCAATTTGGTTTCAGGCGTTTTCATCAAGCTTAGGCTTTATGTATGTCTCTATTTAACTTATTTGTTTAACAATAAATGTAAGTTTTTTCACAAAGTTCTTTTTAATTTCTCCTGTTTTTATGTTTAAAAAAGCGGTATTTTTTCTGAATAGGCGGATTTTTGGAATAGACTATAGTTAGTCCACTGTAGTTAGTTTAAAACGTGGACCACATTTTTAAAGATTTTCTGTAAGTTTTTGGCCCTTTAAGTGCAAATTAAAATAAGAAGAACAGATTTCATTTTTAGATGATCAGATCAAACTTTAACTCTAACAATTTAGGTTAGAGTAAGTATAGAATGTTTTGATTTTGTTGTTTTAGGATTTGAAGTTTTGGAATAAATTTTCTTTTCATACGTGTTTGTTTCTTTTTACCCAATTGTAAACTGAAAGCTAATCCCTAATAAATTAGTAAACAAGGGATACATTGTACTAGGAAATCAAACTTTTTAGATGTTTCATATTTTGCTGTAGCTGAACACCAGACTTAAACTTGCATCAGCTTTAACCAAACTTCTATATTTTTTTGAAAATCAGGGTTTAATTAATAAGAACTTTATGGTTTTACTTTATAACAGACCAACACAGCTTTGCTCAAATTGGCTTTATCACAGTCGATTTCTTAACCCTCCGTAGCCTGCACGGTTTATTATTCGGATAAGAAATCAGTCTCCTTCTTCTTCATAACTTTCCAAATGCTTCTTGGGAAATTTTCAAACGATTGAAATTATCATTAGTCTTTGAAGTGGAAGGCCTATCAGGCCGTTCATCACACAGAGAAATCATACCACTTTTAAGGCGATCAATCCATTCGCAGATCTTGCTTCCACTAAACAACTCTCTCAATATTGCTGCTGCATTCGACGAATAATTTCTACTGGTTTCTCATCTTCTGAATTGAGAAAATGTATCACTGCTCGCATTTCTTCCTTGGTGCATCAGACAAAGGAGAACTCATTTTACACAGTATTGTAAACACAATCACAAGTACCTAACAATGAAACAAAACTTTTAATGAACAGCTGATAGACGTTTTGAGTTATAGCAAAACAATCAGTGCTGCCATACATGTGATTCGGAAGGAAATCAAAATTTCCCTTTATTTTTTGGCTTTCCCTCGTATATTATATGCTTACATAAGTTTTTATATGAATCCTACATTTACTATAACTTCATTTCTTGAACAAACTCTATAGAGCCAAACTCTGTAATATTGAAAACACTGTAGGCCCACGCACAGAGTGTCAATCTGAAGTTGTAGATTTCTTATTGACTGAAAACTATCGATAGGTATAAAACGGTCTGAGGGGTTCATCTAGGTGGAGGAAGAAGCTACCAGCCAAAAAAGAGCTACCACCTTAAAAAAACAAAAATTTGTTTATTGCGGAGTCTCACTCTGCAGTGCGAGATACAGAGGGATAACTCTCTCAATGAACTTAATGCTTTATACTATAGACCTAGTTAGTGGGTGAAGTGAATCAAAATTAGATATTACTACAGTAGAGTCCCGGTAATTTGAGTCTCGATAATCCGAGGTTCCGTGTAATTCGAGCCACAAATAGCATTGAATGTGACCATGCATTGTGAAACATTCTTGCTGCTTGAAGGATACCGATCTTTAAATTTTTGTTTTCCAATGAATCTGTCAAGAGCGTTTGTTTGTACAATAAGTCACCGGTATAAATGCTTAACAGTAAACAGTATGATTGTTCTGTTTACAAAAGGTTTTGTTGAGAATTAACAACAGACAGAGATTGGGCAGAGCATCAATGACAAACTACAGTATTGGTACCTAGAGAATTCTCGGAAGGCAAAATTCTTGGAAACCGGTACCGCGTCTAGAATTACAATACGTGTACAAACACGTAAGTCCTGCCCCCTTTCTACTAGACAGTGACCTATTTATTCAGCGATCCCTTTCACAGCACAACATTTTATTTTTAGTGTTGAAAAATAACTTCAAAGTAAAGAAGTTGACTTCGAATTATCCATAATTTTTTTACATTGATATCATATAAAGTTCAAGGGACCGAACCGAAACTTCGAATTAAAGGTAATTTCGAATTAAATACTCGAATTATCCAAGTTCTACTGTATATACAAAAATAACATCGAAACAAACTTTTCCCGGCACTGCCGTATCGCTCTGGTGTGACATCGCAGCTTGTAAACGTTGCAGTGTAGTTAAAAACAAAAAACTATTTACGATTTTTATGTAAGTTTCTATTTTTTACTGAGTATAAAATTACTTTTTTACCTCAGTGTTCAATACAAAATAGTGTACATTTAATAAAACTTTAATTTTTTCGGAGATACGAGGACTATAAATACAGTAGTAGTTTTATCTTAACCTCTACATATTCCGTGTAATTCGAGTTTTTCACAATCCGAGGTACTCTCGGTCCCATTCAACTCAAAATTTCGGGACTCTACTGTATATAGTAATAAACAAATACTTGTTATAGGTAGTAACAATTAGCACTTATAAGTAGTTTCTGGAAAAACTTAAGTATATACTAGAGTTAGAGTATACTTAGTTATTATTATTATTAGTTGTTATTATTACTAGTTCGCACAATTTTAAGCACTAATTTCGGACTAGGTTTCAGCTCTGATCCTGTTGTGACATGTTAACCCCACCATTTACCCCATTGCGCTATTATGCATGTCCATGTTACACAATGTTGCAAATTCATTCCTATTTTGCATTTCTTCATCTCACGTTTGTAGTTGTTTGTCTTCAATCAAGGAGGAACTACATTAAAACCACTTATATCCGAATCAATATGGAACCGGCCGATACGGATAACAAAAAATCCGGATTTCAAAAAGGCTTTTTTAATATGGGTTAAGTGGTGGAAATGAACAAAAAATCGTACAGTATATCTTTTTATGGTTAACACGCTAAAAAAGAGTACAAACAATTACTGTACTGAAGTAAAAAAACTACTAAATTATACTAATTGATGTGCATTGAAGTACAGAAAAAATACTACTTAAGCCTACTAGTATAGTATTCAAGTTAATACAATTACCGTAAATTAAAAATGCGGAAAAATAATAAAAAGTTTTGACTTAAATACAGTAAAAACTTACTTTGTACAAATTTAATTTGCACTCACGTCATTTTTATTGTAAAACAAAAAATGTAATTGGGGCTTGCTGAACCCGCTACTTTGACGAAATATCTCTCTATCTGAGAAAAAGCAAGAGATCGGCCTCTGTAGCTTCTTCTTGTTGTTGGACGTAGTCGATCAGCTTTTCAAACGCCTAGAATGCTTCCCAATGAGTCATGGATTGTTTTGGCTCTTCATCTTCGACAGGTGCTGGCTCTGTGTTCACTAAGTCGATAATATCACTGTCAGTAAATTCATAAACTTCATCTTCATTCATCCACTCATTTACTCCATCATTGTTTATTTCGTCACAACCAGGAACGTTTCTGAGAAGTAGAACGATTTCTTCGCTTGTTTCACTATCTTGTTTTCCGTTTCTGGCTCTCCATCGTTCCACTGATCACTTGCTTTGTGGTGATTCACTCGTTTTCTACGCATTCACAGAAACAACGCTCTACTACTCAACTCAAAAACATCATTCGCTATCTGGTCGAAAATATTCATTTTTGATAGATATATTTATTATTTTTTCTACGCCGGATATCGGAGGTTTTGTATAAGAGGTCCGGATTAGAGAGGTTTTACTGTATGTCTTCAAACGAGGAAGAAGATTGTAAACTGTAAAAAAAATTGGATGGAGGACTGTTTGTAAGACTTAAATCGGAACATACAATTGGAAAATCCAAAATTCCTTCTACGACAAATTCAAAGAAGGGCTAAACTGACAGAAGATTTTTCATCGGCAAGCGGTAGAAAAGTTACAACTTCTCAGCTAACTAAGGTACTGAATTATATGAAAACAGAAATAAAGAAAAAAACAGATCTTAAAAACAGGGAACAAAAAATAAAGAACAAACAACTACCTTGCGTGCCTTATATAAGGACACCCTAATACAGTTCCCAAGAATCGGAAATCTCTTCTTTAGTTGACCGAAACATCTTTCAATGATCACTCTCTCCTGCGCATAGGTTAGATTAAAACATTTTTCTGCATTGATTCGAGATGGTTTAAAAAGTGATTAACCAGGGTGAGGTGCTGTATCCTGAGTCACTCAGCAGACAAGCTGCACCATCATATCTTGATATAACATTTCTGACAAAACTTCTCCTCCAAATCCTCGAATCATGAACACTGCCTGGCCACTCGGTGCTAATACTAACTCGTAAATCTTTCCCCAGCATTACAAGTGCTTGTACATTTATACTTGAATACCCTTTTCTGTTCATGTACTCCTCTTCGAAGGCAGTTGGCGTCAAGATTTCAAAGTGCGTACAGTCCAGAGCTCCAATAACTGTAGGCAAACAAAATTTCCTCTGCTACATAATTTTTGTTTCATTCACTTCAACCTGTGTTTGAGGGAAATGAATCCAATCATGTGATTTTGCAATTATCCTATCCATCTCAAAGTGTACTGTCTAGCAAATAGTTGATCGGTACAATCCAGTGTCTTCCGCAATTCCCGTCTAATATCCAGGATCACCGACGAAACGAAGAAAATTCTCTATCTTGGTGTAATAAGAACCTCGTTTTTAATTTATTTTCGGATAAAAAAAATTCATTAGTTTAAAAATTAAACATTTTTGTTTTCAAACCTTAGTAGTTCCTTGGATTTATCGGCTACGAATCCCTTCGATCACGATACATTTTCCGCTTACAAAAAGGTATAAACTCTGCCATGTGGGCTGCAAATAAGCTTGAAGAAACACTAGTAATAACCAGTCTGAGGAAGTAGTTTTTCTTCTTTATTCAACTGATATATAAGTAAGTACTATGTTTCCAAAAAACTCCAGTAATTACTATGCCCAATAACAACTTGTAATTTTTATTCACATAAAACCTAGTAAATCCTTAAAAGTACACTAGTGTTAGAAAATACTAGTTTTTATTCACTTCACCCACTCATTTAACTATTACAATTAATTATTAACTCTTTGCGCTCGGATGGTCAGTACTGCTGGCCTTACGCTATTCTCAGTCAGCTCTGATTATTTACCGCATTAGATGTCCTCACAGCTCGGATGGCCAGCGTGACTGGCCGCTTACGTTACTGTTGTCAGCTCATACGCCATCTTCACCGTGAGTCGTCAACAGCTCTGAATTTATTTTTCACTACAATCTGAAATGTTGTTAGTGGGTATTTATTTTTGTTTAATAAAATCATGGGCTTTTAGTAACTTTTTTATTTTGCCATACAAAAAAAGTAGATATATTATATTGTTATTGATGAGTTTTTGGTTTAGCTGTAAATATACAGTTATAATATATTTTAATGAATAAAATAAACCATTGTATATAACTTATCTAACAATATTTTTTGGTAGTTTAAAATAAAACAAAATCAAATACTTTTTTAAAAACTTTTTAATTGCATAATAAAGTAGATAATATACTGTACTCGTATTAATTTTTTAATTACAATTACGTTTTAATTTTATTTACTGAATGAACATTTTTGAAGCATAGTCCCATATGAGGCTCATGATGGTTTATTTATTTTTTGTTTAACAATATCATGGGCTTTTAGTAACTCTTTTTTTCCATACAAAAAAGTAGATATATTGTTATTGGTGAGTTTTTGGTTTAGCTGTTATATATAAGTTATAATATATTTTAATACAAAAATAATCCATTGTATACAACTTATCTAACAACATTTTTGATAATTTAAAATAAAACTAAATCAAGTACTTGTTAACAATAAACACTTAAAAGCAATAATAAACTAATTAACTTTTGTTCTATTAAATCATTTCAAAATTTTGTAAAACACTAGGCTGGACCACCGCAATGTAAAACTAAACTGCTGGTAAGGTTATAATGTAACGAATATTGCTACGTTTAGATACAACACAGATCAGAAAAAAGCGGGAATGAATTAGTTTAAGATTTGAACTCTAGATTTCAGCACAATAAAAACAAAATAAAACTACAAAAAATAAATAATTGCAGATCCTACTGGCCATCCAGGCGTTCGAGGAATTCTACCTTGTTCAGTACTGCTGGCCATCCGAGCTGAAGTTGAAGTTGAAAAGTGAAAATGTGTATTTATGAGCATAATACTACAATATAGCAGTAGCAGTACAATATAAAAAATTTGCTTTATTGTGGAAGCATGTACGCGCCAAATTTGTGTTCCTACTTGAGTGTTTAGCCTGCACTCTGGTGGTTACCACATCAACTTGTTGCTCACGGAGGATTACTTAGAAAAATAAAATATCCGTTAATTTTGAATGTGTAATTTTGAAAGCTTAATAACACACACATTGTCACGCATGCACGTTTCAGTATGTTTACAGTCTGGGTTACGTCTGTAACCTTCTAGTTGTTCCGCCTTTATGAAACTGTCTTATATTTGCTAGCGGAAGAATGAAACGTACCGAAACTCAATGCTAGTTGTGTACAGCTCTGCCACTTGGAGAGCTGCGATCAACTCAGAAATAGTTTTCACTCCTGCCGGTTATTTTTAGTTTTATTATTAGAATGTAATTTTAAGTTTTTCTTTTATACCTCTATGTATAGCCTCAAAGTTTAATTTGTTTGAGTTTTCAATTGTATTGGGTCTTTGAATTCACTTATTTATTTTAGAAATTGTAAACACTTATGTACTTTATTGATGGGTACAGTTAAAGGGGCTTTATAGCCTGGACAGTGCCCAAATAAAGGCAATCGATCAATCAATCTTCTTCTGAAAATACTTCTTGGGTCTTTTGGGGTTTGTCTGTTTTGAATTCCTTTAACTATACTATTTGTTCTTTAACTAAGCTTCTTTCTCTGTCAGTCTGATGTGTTCATCAGCTTAAATTCCCAATAATTTAGGTTTAGTTGGCTAAATTTATGTAAGCTTAAATTCCGCAAGATTTTAAAAACTCACTTTTATCTGTACTTTTAGCTAGAACTTATGTATTTTTGTTTTCTTAGAAGTAGAAAATCTTTTTGTTATCCTCTCCTCCCGTTAGACCTATTCTTGGCACTGCTATCGTTATTTTTTCAAGTTTTTCATTTATAGTTCTTAGTTTTTTTACCAATGGTATAAAGGACTTCCCTCAGAAATGTTGTCTCTTTTCAACTCTTTTCTCAGAGCTAAGTTAATAAAATATTTATAGAATATAAACTGACTCTTCATTTTCTGGAATCTCCGATGTCTCTTCAATTCCTGCAACTTTTAATTGGAAATCAGTTGAATGAACACTACACATACGAGTACCCAAACAGTGCAGACTAACTTTTCTATTTCGGTTAAAACAGCCTTAACATTTAATTGCAGAAAATAATATTGAACAGTTTGTAAAAGGCAAGAGGCAAAAGATTTTGAATAAGTTTAAAAAATGTAGTAATAGCTGTCCCCCAGTCTTCGGAATTGAGTTTGTTCCCTACTTGGTACTTCATAGTATCATTGACTATATAACTATTATAGTCAATGATAGTATATATTTTTGTAAATATTTTTTACACTAACTTTTCTACTACAAATAAAACAGCCTTAAGAGTTAGTTGCAGAAAATTATATTGACTAAAGTGACAAAACAAAAGATAAATAGAGATTTTTGTAAATTAATAAAGTACGTACTTTGATTTTAATAAAAACTGTTAAAAGGAAACTTCCCCGACTATTTTCTCATAAAAGATTTCTATAAAAAGGTAAAAAATTATACATTTTTAGAAATATTTTATGCCAAAAAATAAATTTGTTACGCAATTTCTCCATGACATGGTTAAAACTGATTAAATAAGCTGAATTAAGTTATACTGAATAACAAATCTTCAGTCGATAATGCTGGTGTCGTTGCCTACTAAGTGCTGCTACCTGTATGGTATGTGCTGAAGCTAAATTGTGGGGGCCAATCGACCTTGCCGCCTTGACGGTTGGGGTGTGGCGCTGCGGAGAGGGGGGAAAGGGGAACTCTCACTCAAGCTGTTTGCAGATGCTTCGGATTTATTTGTCTGGAAGTCTATTCTGTTTAGGAATTTTACATTTTCCTAAAAACCAACATCCTACAAAAACATGTTATGCTCTGGTTTTAATGACCGTCTCATTGTAAACAATTTAATGGCAGGCTAATTAAATATCAATTAGATTATACAATAATGTCTTTAGTTATGATCTTTCTATTCTGCCTGCCTTTCCATGCTCCTTCCAGTCAAAAATAACGGTTTATATTTTATTTATAAACCAGCTCTGCAATCTAAAACACTTGAACAATGTGTTCCTAACTTAACCTATCTATATCCTATTTGAAAGAAATTGTGAAAGCTGAGTTCCTCCTCCTTGATTTAGACTTATCTAATTAACTATGTTCATTAATAATCAATCAATATTGTGATTATAAATTTTTAATTACATAATTATTTTGTATAAAGTGGTTTTTAATAGTCTGCATTATAAAGTCGTGAGTTGAAATTTTGCTTGGAATAATTTCAATTTTAATACAGTCAAATAATAAAATTAGGTTTAGTTCTTTTGAAGCCTCCTTTAGTTTGTTAAATTTTTCTTGAAGGTAAACCTAAAATTAGCCTACATCAATTTTTGGATACAAGCTTTTATTTCCAGTGCTTTTTAAACTATAATCCAAAATCCAATACATTTAAGGTGTGCAGTACCACACGAGTAAATGCATAGAATTCAGTGAGCGGAGTCAGCCTTGAGAAGGCTGGCCTATGATGTTGCATTGGCAAGGCGCTCGAGCGCGACTATTAGGCCTATATCGGTTGTATCATTGTATTTGGATAACCTAATATTTATTATTTTTATTATTCATGATCTATGGTTGTATACACCTACGGTTTTACCATGGGGGGGGGGGGTCTTACTTCGATTTCCGCCATGTGTACGCGACATTTAAATTTGCAGAAAGCTCCGATGTATAATTTATTAGAAGATAACAAAATAGGCCCTTTCTATTTTCAAGAAACTCGACTCAAAACCATGTTTTACGTCTTGTCTTTAGCAAACGTCTTTTAAAAATTTGATAATTTAACATTTTTGTCATCTAAGAATTTAATTTAGATGTTCATGAACGAATTTCTGTAAATTACAAAATTCGATGAAAGATAATTTATATTGAAGAAAGTGTGTGGTCTGTATTTGACTCTTTTGTCCTGTGATTGCATTTTCCCTTTTAATGCATAAGGCTTAAATTAATTTAGTTTGCCGTACCTTTTTCTTAGCAATATAATATAACTTAACGATCCTCTCAATGAATATATTATAATGTCGCATTTAATGTTAGTTAATCTACTTGACGCATTACAATTCGTTTTCACTAGAACATTAATTAAATTCCACCAAACAATAGTACTGTAAACAATGGCGTAGAAAGGCGCTGCAGCGGCGGAAAATGTTACTAAACTAATAGATATTGTAATGTTTAGCCATTTATTGTTTTAATATTGTATCTCATTTTAAAGGACTCGTGTAATTGGATGTGTTGCGCCTAAAATTGTTAACTCTAATTTCTTATACTAAACCGAAGAGACATAATATTTAAACTTACAATGATTACCGATAAACGTACATGGAAATGGAAAACTAAAACCGAAAAATGGAGCTAACACCATAGCCTATAGTAAACAATACTGTAGTTGAAATAAAAATTTCGCTTTAATTATCGATTTTCCATAGGAAAGATGGGCTATTGCAGTGGCTCTGATGGTGAGACCTAAGGTCGGGAGCAGTAAATGAGCACCGATCATGGTCCTCAGAACACGTTTTGGGATGTCGTTAAAAATATACACTATTATATGTGTTCGCACTATAACGGCCGCATTTTACGTCCGATTTGGTACATATGTTGGTTTTCTATGTCGCTAGGACGAGTTCGTCAGCCAACAAAATCCGACAACCGGAAGCACGTTTTTTGACCGGAAGTAAACAAATTTTGAGATTATTCGTACTAAAATGAAACTTGTTATCTAAATAGGAGACTGTTCTGCACATTTTGTTGTTTTTTTACATGAATTTATAGCCCTTCTAGTTTCCTCCAAAATCGACCAAGACGTAAAATACCGTAAAAGTACCCGGTGGGGGCAGCTTATGATCCGAGGCTGACGGCCGTGATACATGCTCTCGAAGCGGGGTTGTCTGCTGCGAGAGAAGCGAAGTAATCCATAATCTGAGACTTCAAGGTCAGGTGCAAACTCGCAAAGCAGCGCGTGAGCTGGAGGCTGAAGTGCAAACAAATTTTACTAATATATTTCGTACACGCAGGCAGCTATTCAGCGCCTTCGTGAGTAGACCAATTCCCCAAATGGTCGGTGGAAATCCTAAAACATAAACTTAATTTTGTAAATTCGCTCAACTCCGTCAGCTGTTCAGCTGCGTGATCGAATTACTGTTAAGATTTAAGTCTTCAAAATTCTATCTGTAACTTTCCTAACGCAAAAATAAAACCCCCTCTATATAAACATCAGTACAACACCCTGAAAATACTATTTAGTTTTTTTTTCTTCGAATAAAACATTTGTTTTGCCGAAAGTTGTTTAAAATAATTGATGTTTCAGCTACAGAACAATATAAGCTAATAATGAAACTCTGAAATAAACCCAACAAATAGGCCTAACAGGGCATAAATCTCGAGATCTAGGCTTATGTTTAAAGGTAAAACATACCATAACCTTAATCATCTACGTACAGTAGTTGTAGGCCTAGGTTATCTCTAGGTTTATGTGCCGTTAAGATTCAGTCACTTGATAACGCGAATTGATTGATTCATATTCCCGAAACGTCGTGTATTGATTTTAAACACTCAAATTGTGGAAAACGTCCGAATAATCAGTAATAATAAACTTGAACATCCATCGTAAATAAAATGATAACTTTAAACAGAGAAATAGGCCTTGTCATATTTAGTATAAGTTTCACATTATTCTTATCAAATATGAGGGTGCAGAAAAGCCTTAAAATAATTATTTGTCACCGTAGGATACTGTAGATCCTGTTTAATTTGTTGCTGTATTATGTTTTCCATTACTTTGCCGATTTCAGTGAAACTGTATGTTCCCAGTAGG